>OX336893.1:797500-812500 GCA_946959425.1 Argyrosomus regius | reverse complement strand
TCTGTCTGTCTGTGATGCTACACTCTCCATCCTCCCTCTGTTAGCCTGGTTAGCACGGTTAGCTTCTCCATCTTATTGTGCAGAGATCTTCCGTTCCCCGTGATAACAGACTGTCTTCATGGTTTGTACCGTCTTAGATCAGCTCTGTACACAGAGTATGCTAACACTGCTAATGCTAACAGCTGATGACTCTGTCTGAAACATGATTATTCTTCGATAAATCATGCCTCATATCTTGCGTTGGTTCTGGTTCTGGTTCTGGTTCTGTGAACTTCTTCAGATTTCCCAGAAAACTTTCCTCTGAACTTCTCTGGGAAGATTTCTGTGATTTGTTACTGAATGTCGGAGAAACAGGAACAGAAAGTTCTCGTAACGTAAACAATGAATATGATTTCACTCTTCAGGAAGTTTACCACATGAACTCTGAGGAAACTTTAAATTCTGGAGAAATCATTTTGTCCATGAACGAAGCATTGTTCATGATGCTGCTGCTTCATCTGGAGAAGTTTGTAACTGTTTACTAAAAGATCTTCAAGAGGTGGAGACACTCTGACTATAATAATAATAATAATAATAAAAGAATATTTCTGAGATACATCAAAGTCATACAGAAGTCACATCTCAGATCCACCAATCAGAGCTGAGCTGTGGTGTGTGTTACTGAAGTCGTACTGGTGTTGTATTATACTGAGAGCTGTTTCTAATATTATGGACACATTTACACACATGAGAGAGTCATGGTGTGTATTTATAATATATAAAATCTCTTCAGATGTATCTTCAGATATATCTGAACAGATATCTGAAGATACATCTTCAGATATGAAGATGAAGATGTTTGTGAGTGAAGCTTCAGCTGAGATCAGAGAACGTTTGTGCAGCAGACTGGAGCTGAGTTCAGGTTAAAGAAGCTTTGGAAGAAACTTTAGAGTTTCTGCCTGAACCTGTCCAGGTTTACACACACACACACACACACACACACACACACACACACACACACACACACACACCTACACCTCTGCTGTGTTTCATGTCTTTTGGGAATTTCCTCCCATGACACCCACATGTAATTACAAGGAAGTGGCGTTGCGTCACAGCCCGGAGAGGTGTCGAGTTTCAGCTCAGAGATCAGACGTGTCATATCAAACATGTTTAACCCTTTAACGTGTCCGACACGTCGCCGTCAGCAGAGTGGAAGAAACAAACTTCATGTTGTTCTACTTCCTGTGAGGATTTACTGCAGAGATCTGATCCTGACGATGAGACAACTGTGACTTTAAACTGTTATATGACATATTCACACATCACACGAAGGATGAAACTTTATTTAAAAGAACTTTGTGATCAGACTGTCTAAAACCTGGACGTAGTCTCCGTGACGTCCCCGCAGACTGTCTAAAACCTGGACGTAGTCTCCGTGACGTCCCCGCAGACTGTCTAAAACCTGGACGTAGTCTCCGTGACGTCCCACAGACTGTCTAAAACCTGGACGTAGTCTCCGTGACGTCCCCACAGACTGTCTAAAACCTGGACGTAGTTTCTGTGACGTCCCCGCAGACTGTCTAAAACCTGGACGTAGTCTCTGTGACGTTAAGATTTCTCTTTGTGGCTCATTTGTCATGTTATAAACGTGTTTTTCTACTCTGAAGATGAAATCTGAATATTTTTGCATGACGTATTAATATTCTTCATATTTGTTGACAGTTAATCTGTGAGTTTGTCTTCCTGATTGTAGTCTGCTCTCCTCTGTTCGTGGAGTGTTTATGGACAGATTACAGGCTGTAAAGCTCCAGATTTATGATCTCAGTATATATAAATAAACCTGATGGACACAGGTGTTGTTGTGTGATTCACATTACAGCTCTGTGATCTCTGTCACAGTTTTACTGCCTCAGACAGTCACACTAACACCTTCTGCTGCAGACTCCACCCGGCTGCTCCAACCTGCCGTGAGCGTCACATATTACAGATAGACAGATACTGTGAGCAGAGTGTGAACGTGTTTTCAGTCAGGAAACTGTCAAACACACACACACCCGGTGTGTTTCTAGGAACTGCGTTTTGTCTGCCAGAGAACTTTGATTGGCCGTCTGAACCGGGAAGAGGAAGTGGGCTCGGGTTTATTTACTGCGGCAGTTGCAACGTACCTGCAGGCATAATATCCCTACACACACACACATACACACACACACACACACACACACACACACACACACACACACACACACACTGCAGAAACAGGAACAGTGTTTTTCACATCAGATTTCCTTTATGCAAAACATCTCACTTACAATAAAACGATGAGATAATATGAAAATCAGTGTAGAGACAAAAAAACAGAAACTAAAGCAATATATAAATGTATACATATACATATCAGAGTAGACAGAAAGCGTGTGTCTGATTTCATGTTTTGATGAATTCATTTTATAAACATTATGAACATATTTAATGAATATAACAGACTTGTCATCACATGACATCATATTGAGCTGAATATAGAGAACGTGGTAATTATCAGAAAACATGACTCATAGGTTATGTTACATCACAGCTCGCGAGGGGGAAGGAACACAGACCTGAAAGAAAACTGTAAAAAACAGAGAAAAGTCTAATTTCTAATAACCATAAAGCAGCACTCATAAACGCAGTGACTGAACAAACATATATCTAAATGAGTGCCGTCAGTAACATGTAGAGCTCGTCAGTCTGCAGGTAACATCCGCTGGGTGAAGTCGTGTTTGTAGAAATGAATTCATCATTGTTTGGCTGAACGCCGGTGTTTCCCATGATGCTTTTCTAAATTCCCCAAAAGATGAATAATACTTTTTTATCTTCTGCAAACACTTTTATAATTTGATTATCTGATTGTTGAATTGTTGTTGGTTAATTTTCTGTTGTTTGATTACTTATCAGTAACTGACTAATGGTTGATAAGATGAACACAGTTTATCCCTCACAACTAAAGGTGGTGCACAAGAAACCACAGAAGAAGATGATTCACATCCTGTGTGCAAACGAACGCTGCTTCCACACGAGGAAGGAATAATTTATGCACATGAAGACGATAAACAACATTAAATATTTAGTTAAAGTATAGTTCCACATTTCTGTCTACACTCTAAACAAAACCGCCCTAAATTATATTTCACTTAATGCAGCTAAAATCGAATTTGTGTTTTTATACTACAGCTGCAACCAACGATTAATTAACCATATTATATTATTTGGTCCATAAAATGTCAGAAAATTGTGAAACATTTTTTCTTAGAAATGTTGAAAATGATTCATCGTCAAAATAATTGTTGATTAACTTAATAACGACTAATTGATAAATTGTTGCAGCTATCATGATTTTATTATTTTACAGCTTCATGTTCAAACAAAGTTCAGTCACATGTGTTAACAGTGTTGCTAAGCTAACAATGTTAGCTTCACAATGTGAAAGCCTAAATATATATTATCGCTCAGTACATTTGTCCTGTCACGTCTCTGTCGTGCTCGTGGACATCTTTTTAATAACACACGTGCACTCGGGTTTTTCCCACATTGTTTTGAGACAAAGGCTGCAGAACGTGTGTGACGTTCAGTTTGTGTGTCGTGTATGATTTCACTCTTTTCTTATGAAGTCAGACAAAGAAACAAAAGAGCTCAGAGCCTGATGGAAAAAATGAAGACACGATGATGAATGATGAAGAAAAAGATTTTTACAGACGAGTCACATGACGCTTTCAAAAAGGCTGAATGTTGAAAAAAATGTCAAATAAATAAAATATAAGAAGCATCATATAAAAAAATTCAATTCAAATATTTCTGTAAAATAAATATTAAATAATGACACATCAGCTGTAGGTGTGTTACATGAGACCAATTCAATGTTTTTTATTCTAACTGAAGTGAGTGAAGTTTTTTTTACTGACTTAACACACGCTACGTTCACGACTGAACCTGAACACGAAGCTGTAAAATAATAAAATAATGATCGTAATAAATTACACTAAACAAACAAAAAACATTTTTATTCAAATATTTATGTAAAATTCATCTCACATCAGAAATCATAATTAAAGTGAGGTGTTTGTCTTTAAACATATTTAATGTTTTAAATTTAATATGAACATGTAAAATAATAAAATAGAGTGAATTTCATCCATTTTTAACATTTGGACAAACATATTTAGATTTATTTGGCACTTCTGATTGGCCCCCTAACAAACACAGGTACGGCCACACCGAGCCGTTTACATCCACACATTACAGATGATTTTCTAATGAGCCCATCCGATGTTATTCAATAAAATCTGTGAATAAACTTCTTCTGGACAGACCTGACAAAATATGAATTCAGACATCTTAAAAATCGGCATCATGATGGATTTTATTTTAGCATCCCCTGATCTCTTTACTGAAATCAAATCAGCAAAAATCAGTTTATTTTGGGTTCAGACAGATCGAGTGAGTAACACAAGGCGACACTGTAACTTACTAGAAACTCAGTTAACAGTCACAAGCTGAGAGCAGATCACAGCTTCACCACTTCTAAACCAAAAACATCTCGTATATCAGTGAGTGAGTTTCTCCAGAGTCAGACTTGATGTGGTTAACTTGAAGTTCAGTGCTGAACATACAGAGTTTAGGACTTAGAGGTCATTTGTGACTCTTGAATTGTAACTACCTTCATGACCATCAGACTGAGAACAGGTCAGAGATGTGAGAGTCAGGGTGGTGTAGGTGACGTAGGTAACATTTATGTTGTGTCCTTCAGTCTGTGCTTTATTGATGGTCCTGTCAGAGGTGAGCTAACCGTCCTCCTGCTGTCACCGCAGTGAATTTCTGCCTTCTAAAACGATCTGTCGGGTTTCTGAGGTTGGATATCGAGTCCTGGTGACTCGACCTAATCTTTCATTACAAACACACATTTCATCGCTCGCCTTGATCTGGCAGAAATCGTGAATGTGTCATTTCCCCGCTGTCGCCTCAGTCGAGCGCTGCGAGTAACGCGTGCGCGTTTGATTCGAGCACATCAAAGTCGTTTCTGATAAAATGATAGATGTGGTGGAAAAACCCCGATTCAACACGACGACAACATAAATACAACATTAGGAGTCAGATCTGAACGAGGCAGTTTGTGTTCATACATCTGTTCAGTGTGCCGTTATCTTTGACATACTTAAACGTATTCTTTACATTTTTGATCGTTTCACATCAGTGAAGTCAGTGTTTGGTCATGTTTGAGTCGACGGCGGGCTGCGAGCGTCTCTGATGTGATGTTTGGTGTCATGTGATGGAGGAAAGCTGTGAGTCATTCGTGTCTGGAGAAAGTGTTTGTGAACCACAGCAGAGGAAAAGTGAGAACACAAAAACTCCACAGAGTGCTTCAGATCTCAGCTTCAGTCCGATCTGACACACTTCCTCCAAATCATTTAAACTTTACTGTGATCTAACTGTGTGTGTGGTCACCGATCACACACTGATATCTACAATGTGTATTTATGTCTTCACACTCTCCTGTTAGTTTTTCTTTAACTCTACTGCCCTCCTCCTCACTACCCTCTGCTCACCTTCATGGTAAAACTGCTATAAAATCATCACATCAATATTTATTTCATAAATCTCTGAAACAACTTCAGACTTGCTACCAAACTACCAAACATTGAATAATTGTCCTGATTGTAAGCCTTTAAATGTCAGTGTATTGATTTGATTGATTCATTATTTATCACATAAAAAGGTGGATGTGGTGTTGGTGCTGATTATAGTCTTGGATATGTCAAACATTAACAACTACATTGATCTGACTGCATTAGTATTTTTCATGTAGTGTCAGATTCTGTGTGTGTGTGTGTGTGTGTGTGTGTGTGTGTGTGTGTGTGTGTGTGTGTGTGTGTGTGAGGTCTTTCTCTGCTCTTCAGTCAGGCTGCATGTTCATCTTCAGCTGCATAAACACACTAACAGTTGAGAACAAACACCTCTTCAAAGACACACGAAACACAAGATGACCTTTGATCACACCTGAAACGATCAACACACACACACACACACACACACACACACACACACACACATGGTTTGATAGTGTAATGACAGTGAGATTAATAAACGTGGATTGAATGGAAGTCAATGAGACAGTGGTAGAGTGGGTCGTCCAATAACCTGAAGGTTGGCGGTTCGATCCCCGCTCTCGCTGCACGAAAAATTGGAAGGTGAACTGTGAGCTGGTGGGGTGGCAGTCCATCTCCTTGCCACGGCCGACGTACCCCCCAACATCTGCTCCCCGGGCGCTGCGAATTGCTGCTCACCACTCCAGTATATATGTGTATATAGCATCTGTCTGTGTGTGTTCCTGTGCATGTGTGTTCTGACAGGTGCCAGCTGGACGGGATAAATGTGGAGGAATAATTTCACGTACATGATTAATAAAGTTTCAACTTAACTTAACTTAATGCAGTCAGATCAATGTAGTTGTTAATGTTTGACATATCCAAGACTGTAATCAGCACCAACACCACATCCACCTTTTTATGTGATAAATAATGAATCATTCAGATCATTACACTGACATTTAAAGGCTTACAATCAGGACAATTATTCAATGTTTGGTAGTTTGGAGCAAGTCTGAAGTTGTTTCAGAGATTTATGAAATAAATATTGATGTGATGATTTTATAGCAGTTTGTTTGGACGTTACATTTTTACCATGAAGGTGAGCAGAGGGAGCAAAATGCACCAACACAGTTTGAAGACGTGAGAGAGGAAAAATTTTACTAAAAAGAAAAGTTCCTGTAAAAATTCATGCCACAAGCTGAAACAGACAAAATGATCTTCAGAAGAAAAAAAGTTGAGAAAAATGTAGAAAAATGGCTCGAGGCGGCAGAAGGGCTAATCAGTTAGCTTCAGACAGGATCCAGCTCAGAGCGGTCTGTGCTGAACGTAATGACTTCATCGAGGCGCTCGCTCGCTCTCATTCGCTGTCTGTCACAGACTTTTCAAGCTGACTGTGGACGTTTGACCGGTCTGAGCGTCTGATTGGCCGCAGCGTGAGAAAAGTTACATCCGACTCAACTCCGTCGCAGGTCGCTGCATGTTTTTGACACCCTGCGGCCGAAACGGATGACGCTCCAGTCAAATGATGGAAAAACCTGCGTTTACACCGCAGTGCTGGAGCCCGTATGAATGTACCGTTAACGGGAGACTTGGCAGTAGTAGACCGGCAACTCCCATGTTCTGACGTGTACAATTACTGTTTTTGTTACTGAAGCGTGGCTTTGGAGAGAAAACTTTAGTATTATTGTGACTTTGGTGGTTTAACATTAACTTTAGTTGCAGTAGGCCAGCAACGCCTCTGAAATGACATTTTTTTCAATGAAGTGTGATCTGATATTAAGGATAGGGCTGGGCGATAAAACGATAACGATATGTATCTCGATAGACACGTACTCGATATCAATAGAAAATGTGTTCGATAGAACGTTTTTTTTTTCTCAAGAAACCGGCGTAAATTTAGCCAGAGCGCTCTCTGGTTTAAATCGTTGTTGCAAAGCAAGCTTGGTTGCATGAGCAAAGGCACTTGTCATCTGGTGCCTAGCAACGAATGAGCAGTGACACGCTAATAGCCAATCATGTAACAGTATCACGTTTGGTTGTGCCAGCCATCTCGTTGTCTCGTGGTCGTGTGTTTTTCCTGAAACAGCGGTCGAGAAGGTTACGTTTGCACAGGTTTGCTATGCACATGTTTTTATAACACTTAATAAAAAGCACTTTATTATTGATAATTGTTCAGTTTTCAACTGTGATTTTAACATTGAACATATGTGTTGACATTCATTTTCCCTAAATGCTTATTGCCTACAATTAGAGTAAGGATTAAATAGGTCATACAATATTTCAATAATTATCGATATCGACCAATATGAAACACTTATATCGTGATAGAGATTTCAGCCATATCGCCCAGCCCTAATTAAGGAGGCTAAAATCAGTTTTGTTGCTGCCTGGCACGGCACTTCATTGCAGCCCATGCTGGTGCTGCATCAGTACAACACTCAAACAGTGTCTGTAAACTCACCTAAAAGATGACAACATTTCCGGTGTGAGCTTCAGTGTGAATCTGTAAGCCTGAAATAAGAACATGGGTTTGTCTGTGTGTTTCAGGTCTGTAACTACCAGGGTCCGGCCCGGGTGGTGGTACAGCTGGTGACAGCGCTGACCCAACTCCCTCAGCTTCACGCTCACAGTCTGGTGGGGAAACAGTGTGACAAAGGGATCTGCATCGCCGACCTCCAGCCCAAAGACTCCAACATCAGGTCAGCAGAGGACAAACACACTCTGTACACTAAACCCAGCAGAACCGTCAGGTATCAGACTCACAGGTGTGGTTTTGTTTTTAAGTTTTCCAAACCTGGGGATCCTCCACGTGACGAAGAAGAACGTGGCAAAGACTCTGGAGGAGAGGATGATCGAGGCCTACAAGATGGGATACAACTGTGGAGTCTGCATCCACCCTGAGATCGACGCCCTGCAGGGGGAAGTCCGACTCCCCCGAGACCTCAGCGGTCAGTAACGCTCAGTGTTTGTGTTCTTGTCCATGTGTCGTCATGGGGACCTGCTGACGTTTGAGACCTTGAGGGGACATGTTGGAAAGTGGGGACATTTTTTGGAAAACTGTCAAGCATCTACCTTTGTCTTTGTCTTCAGACCACCAGCGCAGTGTGATCAGCAGCGCGGCATCTCTTCAGGCTAAAGAAATGGATCTCAGTGTGGTTCGGCTCATGTTCACGGCGTTCCTCCCCGACAGTGACGGAGGTTTCTCCAGACGTCTCGAACCCGTCGTGTCTGAACCGATCTACGACAGCAGTGAGTCTCTCACACACTCACATGTCCACACACTATATATCTATATCTATTAGCGTCTTTCTTCACTGATGCAGCTGGTTCAGGATCAGTTCAAGTCTCCACCTGCTCTGAAGTGAGACTGCCGTGTGGGCGCTACCTGAGACTTAAATCTGTATTTTATTAATCTTTTATGTAACCACAGAGAAATATGAACCAGGTTAAGTTTCATTTTCATGTTTATTTCCACATTGTTTTGTTTCGAAGACATCAGGCCTGAACAAACTGAACACGACCGATATGATTAACAAACATGAGCATAAGTCAAAGACAAATTTGTGCGTCTACGCTGCCAGAAACAAACAAGAAGTGAACAACTGAACAATCTTTGTACACAACATCAGCTCAAACTCCCGTTACGCTGACACTCGACGCACGAGTGACTGTTAGGAGGGTAAACATGGTGTTATAATAACACCAGCGCCTCGCGGGCAGACTGTTTTCTTTGACTTAATGAAACTAATGCTGTACAAATATTCACTCATGTCATTGATGCTACAGTTAGCTGTCAGGCTAACCGGCTCCAAGTTAAACAGTGTTGGTTATTTTCCGTCCACACAGATCAGGAAGCGATAAAGAATCAGACTGATACTTTAACATAATGTATTTATTATATAAAACTCTATGAATCAGCCTGCTGACCCTGAAGTTTACTTTGATTTAACAAAAATACAACATCTAGCATCTTCACTGAGTTTCAGAGATACTTTATTCTGCCGTGTATTAAAAGCTATTTGAGCTCTTGAATCTGAAACATGTTGCTGCAGACTGTCAGGTCATCGCAGTGTTGTAATTATAGAGCTTTCTAATGTAAAGAAACAAACTGAGAGCTGAGCTGTGATCACACCGTCCACACAGTCGACTCGAGCTGACGATTTTTGTGAAGTCGTGTCAGGCCGCCTGGTTTCATTTCCCTCTTCCTGCTGCTTTGGTTTCCGTATGCTGCAGCTTCCTCTCAGAGGACTGAAACCCGCTCATCACTTCAGGATCGTTCAAACTTTCACTTTAGATTCAGATTTTCAGGTCGTCTGTTTTCCCAGATTAGATTAGAGCCGCGACGTGAACCAAACCTAATCTGACGTATTTATTCTGTTTGAACTGAAGTTTGTCCTTCGACAAGAGAGCTCGAGGAAAGGTCATGGAGTCTGTAACATCTGCAGGGTTCATCCTCTGGAGAGCACGAAGGAAATCTGATCAAAGTCCTCTGTCCTCCAGTGTCTGTCTAACACTGACACAAAGTCATGTTTTCAGTGTTTTCAGGCATCCTGCAGTCGGGGGGGCGTGTACTAATTTAAATGTTCCTCCGGCTGCTCAGCTTCAGCTCTCTGTGATTTACACAGTTTATGATGGACAGATAGCTTTAGCATAACCACATGCTAAAGTAGCTAATCCTGCAGGATGCCAGGAGCCAAACCCGGCAAGAAAACCACCTCGGTAGGCTGCTGTATTCACTGTTAGACTGGACACTGCTGGTTCAGAGGTTCTGTTGCTGTATTCACTGTTAGACTGGACACTGCTGGTTCAGAGGTTCTGTTGCTGTATTCACTGTTAGACTGGACACTGCTGGTTCAGAGGTTCTGTTGCTGTATTCACTGTTAGACTGGACACTGCTGGTTCAGAGGTTCTGTTGCTGTATTCACTGTTAGACTGGACACTGCTGGTTCAGAGGTTCTGTTGCTGTATTCACTGTTAGACTGGACACTGCTGGTTCAGAGGTTCTGTTGCTGTATTCACTGTTAGACTGGACACTGCTGGTTCAGAGGTTCTGTTGCTGTATTCACTGTTAGACTGGACACTGCTGGTTCAGAGGTTCTGTTGCTGTATTCACTGTTAGACTGGACTCTGCTGGTTCAGAGGTTCTGTTACTGTATTCACTGTTAGACTGGACACTGCTGGTTCAGAGGTCCTGTTCGGTCCGGCCGTGACTTTAAGTTTGTTTGACGTCAGCGCTAACTTGTAAAACATTTTTTTTCAGGAGTCCTTGAGAAAGTTCAATGAGGACTCACCTGGTCAGATTAAATGTAGATTATAGTTAAACGTTGGACGTTGTTTGTCTTTCGTCCTTCAGAGGCTCCGAACGCCTCCAACCTGAAGATCGTCAGGATGGATCGAACCGCTGGCTGTGTGAGTGGAGGAGAGGAGGTGTACCTGCTCTGTGACAAAGTCCAGAAAGGTGAGACACACACACACACACACACACACACACACACACACACACCATGACCTGAGCCGATCTTTACACACGATGATATTCAAATATTCAGTTTCAGGTTTGATTCATCACAAACTTTTCTTCCTCTGAGTCATGAAGATTCTCCACTATCACTTCAGATCATCTCTAACTGCTCGCAGTGATGTCATCGGGTTTATTCAGGTGTTTGTCAGCTCACAGCGCCCCCTGCTGGACGCTCTGTTAACTAACTAACTAACTAACAGACTTTCTGACTGTTAAACCTTTCAAGGATCCATTAAACTGATTTGAATGTAGAGAGGTGACATTTATGATCCAGGTGTTTGTTCATTTCACAACAAATGTCTCAGTCGTCCAGGTCGTCTTCCTCCAAGAAGAGTTTCAGACGTTTGGAAGATCTGAATATTTATCGTAGACGTGATCGTACACCGGTCATAACTTCCACCTGGTTTGTTAGAGCTCGTTGTTGTAACTGTTGTCAGAGTGGTTGAGGTCACCTGAGGTCAGGTTAAAGATCAAAATAATATAAAATGTTTTCACTGATGAGGTCAGACTAACACGTTAGTGTTGATGTTGGACGTTGGTGATATTTTCCCTCAATAATTCACACAAAGTGGAGGTATAGTGATGGACAGGTCAGGATTTTTAAAACCCACCTGACGCACAAAAATCTGTTAATCATCAGCCTCCATCTTAACGTGTTACAGCAGCACAGTTAGGACTGAGCGTCGCTCCAAGCGTCTGATCGTGCTGCTGGAAACAGACTGAAGCTTCCCGACAGGAGCGTCGTCACTCTCCAGCCACTTCCATATCGACACAGTTTTTTTTTGTAAGAAACTTTATTAATCACATTTTTACACGTGAAATTATTCTTCCGCATTTGACCCGTCCAGCTGGCACCTGTCGGAACACACGTGCACATGCACAGGAACACACACATAGTGGCAGATGCCTAATACACACAGACTGGAGCGGTGGGCAGCGATTCGGGGGATGTTGGGGGGTACGGTGCCTTGCCCAAGGCCGTGGCAAGGAGGTGGAGTGACACCCCACTAGCTGTTCTTTGAGCAGTGAGAGTGGGGATCGAACCGCCAACCTTCGGGTTATTGGACGACCTACTCTACCACTGAGCCACGGCCGCCCCCCTCAAAAAAATAAAAATAAAAATATCTTACGGCACAAGTACTAACCAGGCCCGACCCTGCTTAGCTTCAGGCCGTAAGCCATTTTGTCTGATATGAGTGAATTTATCAGTGATTATATGTATGCAGCTTCCTCTGAGCCTCACTTGTTTATCTGGAGCTTCATTTGAATGGCGTGGTGTGCAGCAGCTCGGCCGTTTTTCCTGGTTTGAACGGTTTTGTTCTCCTGGAGGAAGTCCAGCTTCAGGGAATTCCCCTCCAACATGTAAATCCCTGAGGAGGAGACGAGGCAGGCTGTCAGGACCAGCAGGCCCGGCGGCTTCTTCTTAAAACGTGTGTGTGTGTGTGTGTTTGCAGATGACATCCAGGTTCGGTTCTACGAAGAAGACGACACCGGGCTGACCTGGGAAGCTCTGGGAGATTTCTCCCCCACAGACGTTCACAGACAGGTCAGTACTACAAACACTGAGTATTTACACTGTAATACTATAATACAGACAGGTCAAGTATTACTATAAAACTATGATACAGCAGTGATGTAATAATAAATACTGCATGTAGCAGCAGTAATAGTAAAAGTACTTCAAAGTATGAGTCGTAGGATTAAACCACCTGACCCATAATATAACCAGAGGTGGACAGAGTACACAACTTCACTACTTGTCAAACATTACTCCAATACAAGTAAAAGTAGCTTAGTCAAAATATTACTTAAGTAAAGTACTAAAGTATTTGCTTAAAAAAATTACTTAAGTAAAAGTATTAAAAAAATATATCAGGAAATACCATGATACTACAAGCTCATACAATTACGTTTAAAATGTTCAACATTAAGCTAGCTAATGTCAGTAGCTACTTTACTTTACATACCGCGACGTGCTTTTTCAGGTTGGAAGACGAGTTTTTGTAGGCCGTGATATAATTTGTTCGCGGTAAGCACAACAAACATTTAAACTGAAACGAATCAGTTTTTGTGACAAAAATCTCAAACATGGCTTTGAGATAAGGCCACGGGTGCTCGGTGGGACTTTCTCCATGTGTTTCTCCAGTTTCTTCCTCCATTGTATGGATTGTATGGCATGACGTAGTACGGTACAGCAATACGACTAAGACAAACCATACATGAATCAGCAGAAGCAGTTTATTTTCTCAGAATTTTGAAAAAAAAAAAAAAAAAATCAGCTGACGTAAGCTCAAAAGTAGCGAGTAACGAGAGCATCAATAGAAATGTAGTGGAGTAAAAAGTACAATATTTGTCCTTCAAATGTAGTGGAGTGAAAGTAAAAGTATAATACTCAAGTAAAGTACAGATACTCAAAAACTGTACTTAAGTACAGTACTCAAGTAAATTTACTTCGTTACTGTCCACCACTGAATATAACATACTCATGTTACCATGGCGATGAGTTCTGTTAACGTGTTACCGCGGCGATGAGTTCTCTGTTGTTAACGTGTTACCGTGGTGATGTGTTTCCTGTCAGTTCGCCATCGTGTTCAAGACTCCGAAGTATCGAGATCAGAACCTTCAGAAACCAACGTCAGTGTTCGTCCAGCTGAAGAGGAAGTCTGACAACGAGACGAGCGAGCCCAAACCCTTCACCTACCACCCCCAGATCATAGGTACGTCACCTGACTCCGCCCCCAGATCATAGGTACGTCACCTGACTCCGCCCCCAGATCATACGTACGTCACCTGACTCCGCCCCCAGATCATACGTACGTCACCTGACCCCGCCCCCAGATCATAGGTACGTCACCTGACTCCGCCCCAGATCATATGTACGTCACCTGACTCCGCCCCCAGATCATACGTACGTCACCTGACTCCGCCCCCAGATCATACGTACGTCACCTGACCCCGCCCCCCAGATCATAGGTACGTCACCTGACTCCGCCCCCCAGATCATACGTACGTCACCTGACCCCGCCCCCAGATCATATGTACGTCACCTGACTCCGCCCCCATATCATACGTACGTCACCTGACCCCGCCCCCCAGATCATACGTACGTCACCTGACCCCGCCCCCAGATCATATGTACGTCACCTGACTCCGCCCCCAGATCATAGGTACGTCACCTGACTCCGCCCCCAGATCATACGTACGTCACCTGACCCCGCCCCCAGATCATACGTACGTCACCTGACTCCGCCCCAGATCATATGTACATCACCTGACTCCGCCCCCAGATCATACGTACGTCACCTGACCCCGCCCCCAGATCATACGTACGTCACCTGACTCCGCCCCCAGATCATAGGTATGTCACCTGACTCCGCCCCAGATCATAGGTATGTCACCTGACCCCACCCCCAGATCATATGTACATCACCTGACTCCGCCCCCAGATCATACGTACGTCACCTGACTCCGCCCCCAGATCATAGGTATGTCACCTGACTCCGCCCCCAAATCATAGGTACATCACCTGACCCCGCCCTCAGATCATAGGTCAGGTAGTAACAGTGCAGGTAAACCCCGCCCCTGGCTGATAACCTACATACATGATGCTCACCTGTGATCACGTGATGCTTACCTGTGCACATGCTCAGACGTGTTCTGTGTGTTCAGATAAGGAGGAGGTCCAGAGGAAGAGACAGAAGACGTTACCAAACTTTCAGGACTTCAGCCATGGAGGAGGAGGAGGAGGTCTGTACCGAGGAGGAGGAGGAGGTCCTGCTGCAGGAGGACCTGGCTCTGCAGGAGGAGGAGGTAGAATCCTGGAAAACCTGGAAAATCATTGAGAGTTTGCTTGGGTTGAGTTTGAATTTATCAGCT
>OX336893.1:727500-792500 GCA_946959425.1 Argyrosomus regius | reverse complement strand
TTATATTTAAATGTGTGACGTGAGTTCATGTTCAGCTGAGAGAGAGTGCTGTTATTCTGAATATCAGCACAGCTGTGGGTCAAAGTTCATCACAGCCGTGCTGATATTCAGAATAACAGAACGGCTTCGTGTGATATTTAGTTTACTTCATACCGATAATACATTTATTTTGGAACGTTATATCAACGCTACAGAAACGCTAACTAACTGTTCAGTATACTAAGGTTGTGTGAATGTTAGTTATTGGTTTGATTAATGGTTGTGTATTGATTATTGATGGTGGCTGATCAGGTTTATTATCAGCTGATCGTATTCAGTTTCTAACAGCAGGAAATGTTTTTAAACTACTTCAGAAAAATGTTCAGATAGATGATGAATGTTAATGTAACATTATTACGTATACATTATTAGAACAGCTGTAAAGTGATGTAGTTAAAGTCTCAGTGCTGTTATATATCATTCCTCACAGAGCTAACTGTTGTACATTAATTGAATTAATGCCTGAACATTAGTAAAGTAAAACTTCAAATGAACTTTTATTTGTAACAGAGTATTTTTAGTTATATTCTTATTTTAATGAAGTAAAAAACCTGGGCGTAGTCTCCGTGACGTCCCCGCAGACTGTCTAAAACCTGGACGTAGTCTCCGTGACGTCCCCGCAGACTGTCTAAAACCTGGACGTAGTCTCCGTGACGTCCCCGCAGACTGTCTAAAACCTGGACGTAGTCTCTGTGACGTCCCATTAACACAGATTATTTTATCACAGATGAGTTTTCTGAGATTATTTAAGTCACACAAACTGTTTTATTCTTGTTCTCTTTAGTCAGTTTCGCTTTTCTAACGCAGGACTCAGTTTTGAATCTCATGAATGTTCCTCTGAAGCTTTGGCGACCTCTTGTGGGCGTCCGAACATCCTGAAATCTAAAATAAATCATTAGAACGACAGAAAAGTGCAATTTGTTCAACTTTATTGAGAAAAAAACATCACAGAGCGATTAGTTGATCGATCAGCCGTTGAGAGCTCGGAGTTTCATCTTCAGTGCAAAAAGAGGAGAACAGTGTTGGATGATGGATGAACTAACGGCTCTCGTCTAAAACAAAAAGTCAAAAACAACAAAAACAACAAAGAAACAGAATAAAACCAAAACTTCTTTTTTTTCTGACTTTAAAAATCTCAGCAGCACATGAACCAATCACTGACATGCATTAATGATTATTTATTCTGTAACAGACTCTTCTTCTGTGGTGGTTTCAATTGGCACGTTCACAGCTCAGAGTCCTCCAGCCTTCTTCTTCTTCTCTGGTTTGTTTCGTTCAGGAAGCAGAAAAAGGGAAAATTTAAAAGCATTTCAAGTCGACCAAAAGAAACGTGAACAAATTGCCGTTATTGGCTGATGACAGGAGGGGGCGTGGCCACATGAGAAAATCAAACAGTTTGTTCAGCTGTGACGACGAGGCTGATCACATGGCGTATTTCTGAGTCCAGTCCTGAGCTGTCTTGTTGTACCTGCACACACAAACACACAAACACAACGTCAGTCAGACACACCTGGCAGGTGAGGCGACGTCTGTCTGTTGAGTTCGTCATGTAGATGTCAGTCAGGTGAGTTGATGTCAGTCCGTCAGGTGAGTTGATGTCAGTCCGTCAGGTGAGTTGATGTCAGTCCGTCAGGTGAGTTGATGTCAGTCCGTCAGGTGAGTTGATGTCAGTCCGTCAGGTGAGTTGATGTCCGTCAGGTGAGTTGATGTCAGTCAGGTGAGTTGATGTCAGTCCGTCAGGTGAGTTGATGTCAGTCCGTCAGGTGAGTTGAT
The DNA here is from genome assembly GCA_946959425.1 of Argyrosomus regius. NCBI lineage: Eukaryota > Metazoa > Chordata > Actinopteri > Sciaenidae > Argyrosomus > Argyrosomus regius. The sequence goes on along the minus strand of OX336893.1, from coordinate 790,688 downwards.
GTCCGTCAGGTGAGTTGATGTCAGTCAGGTGAGTTGATGTCAGTCCGTCAGGTGAGTTGATGTCAGTCCGTCAGGTGAGGTGATGTCCGTCAGGTGAGGTGATGTCCGTCAGGTGAGGTGATGTCAGTCCGTCAGGTGAGTTGATGTCAGTCCGTCAGGTGAGTTGATGTCAGTCCGTCAGGTGAGTTGATGTCAGTCCGTCAGGTGAGTTGATGTCAGTCCGTCAGGTGAGTTGATGTCAGTCAGGTGAGTTGATGTCAGTCAGGTGAGTTGATGTCAGTCAGGTGAGTTGATGTCAGTCCGTCAGGTGAGTTGATGTCAGTCCGTCAGGTGAGTTGATGTCAGTCAGTTAGGTGAGTTGATGTCAGTCAGTTAGGTGAGTTGATGTCTGTCAGGTGAGTTGATGTCAGTCAGGTGAGTTGATGTCAGTCAGTCAGGTGAGTTGATGTCTGTCAGGTGAGTTGATGTCAGTCCGTCAGGTGAGTTGATGTCAGTCAGGTGAGTTGATGTCAGTTAGGTGAGTTGATGTCAGTCCGTCAGGTGAGTTGATGTCAGTCCGTCAGGTGAGTTGATGTCAGTCAGGTGAGTTGATGTCAGTCTGTCAGGTGAGTTGATGTCAGTCTGTCAGGTGAGTTGATGTCAGTCAGGTGAGTTGATGTCAGTCAGGTGAGTTGATGTCAGTCAGGTGAGTTGATGTCTGTCAGGTGAGTTGATGTCGGTCCGTCAGGTGAGTTGATGTCAGTCAGGTGAGTTGATGTCAGTCAGGTGAGTTGATGTCAGTCAGGTGAGTTGATGTCAGTCCGTCAGGTGAGTTGATGTCAGTCAGGTGAGTTGATGTCTGTCAGGTGAGTTGATGTCAGTCCGTCAGGTGAGTTGATGTCAGTCAGGTGAGTTGATGTCAGTCCGTCAGGTGAGTTGATGTCAGTCCGTCAGGTGAGTTGATGTCTGTCAGGTGAGTTGATGTCAGTCCGTCAGGTGAGTTGATGTCCGTCAGGTGAGTTGATGTCAGTCAGGTGAGTTGATGTCTGTCAGGTGAGTTGATGTCAGTCCGTCAGGTGAGTTGATGTCAGTCAGGTGAGTTGATGTCAGTCAGGTGTTCACACAGAGGCGGTCGATGCCATGCCTGATGTTTCACACACATTCAAAGTTTTCACGTCTTCACTTATTTTTGTTCTTTTTCTATAAATAAAGTTTGTTGTGGAGCTTTCGACCAGTTTACTGAGCTTCTTCATGGTGGACGAGCACCTGATCAGAGGAGGAAGTTTTGGTTTCATATTTTCAGAACATTTTTTCTTCTAGTCGTCGAATGTTTGAACGAGGAAGACGACGTCGAGCGGAGTCGTCAAATATCCCGTTAACGATTTGAACCTGAACGCCACGTTCACATGAACTGTACTTCATATTTCATCTGCTTCACTTTAATAATCTGAATTTAAAAATAGTTTTAATCTCAGCTTCATGTTTATAAAACGTTTTATAGATCGTTATAACGAATCAGTGCATTTCATAAAAACTACATTTATCTGTTGACGTTTGTTCTTCTACTTTAATTAATCATTTAATTGAACTTCTGACAGACTCGGACAGTTTTTTGTATTTTTGAGTATTTCGCCCACGAAAATCCCCAAAAAGAGCGGGAAAAAAAGAGCGGGAAAAAAAGAGTGGGAAAATTGCATGACTGCGAGAGAAAATTTTAAATTTCATTTTAAACTGCTCTCAGTGGAACAAATTTGAGTCTACAGAAATAATGTGGACATCAGATTGTTGTAAATGTTGTGCTGCTCGCTCACATGTTCCTGCTGAAGCTGTCAGACTTATAGTTCTGTCTGAGCGCGCTCAGATGTGTCAGGGATTCACTCCCATGTTAACAGAGCAGACGGAGCAGTTTGTTTGTTGTTGTGGATCTGACTCTTTAATATAAATCTGTCTCTGAAGACTCACCACAGTTTTCATCATTCAGACACAGAAACAAAGTCTGACATCGGTTCTGTTCAGTACTCGACCCGTCTGAAAGCCCGCTGTGAACGTCAGGTCCATGTTGAAAAGTTTCCCTTCATGTTGATGATGTCATCACAGAAGTCATGTGATCGGTCCGGTTTGACTCAGCTGATGTTTAAAGTTTAAATTTGATCGTCTGCATGCATCAAACCATCAGAGACACGCCGCTGCTTTTTCATGTTTCAGTCTGTAGATCGACCTTCATTCACGTTGAAACCTGGTTCTGAAGGTTCTGAAGGTTCTGAAGGTTCTGAACCATGAAGGAGCAGCGGTCCTGGGGGACTCTTTGGGTCTCTGTTGGAGCCATGCTTTGCATCAACGTGCTCACAGAGACAGAGGACAGACAGGAAGCAGTGAGACACTCTGCTCCAATCAGACGACAGCTCACCTCTGACCTCACAGCATGGCATACTTCTCTGTCCACTCCCTCGCTAGTCTGTTATACCTGAGACCAACCAGCAGGACACGGTTAGAACAGAACAGAACACCTGAACACGGACCGGACCAGCAGAACACAACTACACCTCGTTAACGTCGACACGCCGTTAATGAAGACGGGGGACGATGAAGAGTTTATCTTTGAAACAAACAGGAAGTTGTCATGGCGTGGTCCTGTGGACTGACCAGAACCACACAGAACAGAGACCAGCAGAGGCCAGTTTAACAAACAGGAACCCAGCTAAGCTAACGGTGTCGGTACCGGATGTGTTCAGGAAACTCTGAATGACCTCAGTACTGTATTCTGTGCTGGCCGTGTTCAACAGGGAGCCCGGTTCTGAAGCCAGAAACGACAGCTAGTAGGTAGCTGCGTTAACGAGCAGCGATCGAAGTTCTGACTCATCAGATAATTATCGTCGTGCACGTCGTGGTTCTCACCTAACAGGGTCTGTTTTGTAGATGCGGGCGATCTCTGGCACTAACGGGTCGTCCGGGTTCGGGTCACATAACAGAGAACAAATGGACAAAAGGACTGTGGAGGAGAACACACAGAGAACATTGTCAGAACGTTGTCTGAATGTTAACCTTGATGATGAAGCCTGATGTTTGGGTCTTACCTTTAGAGATGGTTAATGCTGGAGACCACTGTGATCTCAATATATCCAGACAGATGCTGCCGTTACTGTTTATATTTGGGTGATAAATTCTTGTTGTGAAAGCGACCTGACGAAGAACAGAACAGAACCGGATTCTGAGGTCAGCTGACAAAGCCTGTTTAATATGTGGAACATTTTAAAACTCAACACAAACCACAGAAGAACCTTCAGGCTGAAGGTGGAGCTCTGGTTAATCTACCTGATGTCAGACTCACCTTGGGTGGTTTGAAGGGATAATCTGTGGGGAAGTGGATCGTCAGGAAAAACACACCGCCCTGATAGGGACTGTCCGGCTGCAAGAGAGAGCAGGGAACACGGAGAGAACACGGGAAGAACACGGGGAGAACACGGGGAGAACATGGAGGGAACACGGGGAGAACACGGGAAGAACACGGGGAGAACACGGGGAGAACACGGAGGGAACACGGGGAGAACACAGGAAGAACACGGGGAGAACACGGGGAGAACACGGAGGGAACACGGAGGGAACACGGGGAGAACACGGGGAGAACACGGAGGGAACACGGGGAGAACACGGAGGGAACACAGAGAGAACACAGAGAGAACACGGGGAGAACACGGAGGGAACACGGGGAGAACACGGGGAGAACACGGGGAGAACACGGGGAGAACACGGGGAGAACACGGAGGGAACACGGGGAGAACACGGGGAGAACACGGGGAGAACACAGGGAGAACATGGAGAGAACACAGGGAGAACACAGGAAGAACATGGAGGGAACACAGGAAGAACATGGAGGGAACACAGAGAGAACACAGGAAGAACATGGAGGGAACACAGAGAGAACACAGGGAGAACACGGGGAGAACACGGAGGGAACACAGAGGGAACACAGGGAGAACACAGAGGGAACACAGGGAGAACATGGGAAGAACACAGAGGGAACACAGGGAGAACACAGGAAGAACACAGGGAGAACACGGGGAGAACACGGGGAGAACACGGAGGGAACACGGGGAGAACACGGAGGGAACATGGGGGGAACACGGAGAGAACACGGAGGGAACACGGGGAGAACACGGAGGGAACACGGGGAGAACACGGAGGGAACACGGGGAGAACACGGAGGGAACACAGGGAGAACACGGAGGGAACACGGAGAGAACACGGAGGGAACACAGGGAGAACACGGAGGGAACACGGGGAGAACACGGGGGGAACACGGGGAGAACATGGGGGGAACACGGAGAGAACACGGAGGGAACACAGGGAGAACACGGAGGGAACACGGGGAGAACACGGAGGGAACACGGGGGGAACACGGGGAGAACACGGGTTACACATGAACATATTAACACACATGAATGATGAGTCAGTCTGCACCACATGCTAAAGTAGCTAACAGTAGCTCATTCCTTTCAAAATAAAAGCCCTAAAAACATGCAGATCAGTTTGTGTGCTGTGAGGTCCGTTTGATACGTACAGGTCCCATGATGGTCGCCTGCCAATGAAACACTGCAACAGAAGAAGAAGGAGGAAGTTAATGAAGTCGACTTCCTGTCTGTCTGATGTAAACAACAGTCTGTTTAACAAAATAAAAGTCTTACTGTCTTCACCGACAGGTCCAGCTGAGCACTGAGCCGGAGGATCTCTGGACAGATCAGTGAGCTCCTGAAAGCACAGGAGGAGGAGGAGGAGGAGGAGGAGGAGGAGGAAGAGGAGGAGGAGGAAGAGGAGGAGGAGGAAGAGGAGGAGGAGGAGGAGGAGACATGTGATCAGTTTTTAGATCTTTATCTTATTTTATTTTATTTTATTTTATTTGACTGAATCAGATTTTTGAACTTTTCTTCTTCTTCAGGTGTTTTCTGTTTTGTTTGAAGAGACGAGCAGCTCCAGAACCGACCCGACACCAACTGATCAGACAGAACTGTCCTTTAGCCGACCTCCACATGTGGACTGATCAGTCTGAACACAGAGAAGATTTATCTTCAAACATGTGATCAGAGAACGACACCAGCTCCATCAACACGACAGGAAACAAACAAACTGATGAAGATGATGAAGAGTCGCTCTGGCTTCCTTCTGCTTCACTGACCACAGACCAGCTCAAGTTTGAATCGGCCAATCAGAGAGCAGAATGAGCAGAAGTGGAAACAGATTTTAAAGAAGTGGTTTAAATGTGCTGAAACATCAGAGACGTCTGAACGCTGTCTGAACGTTGTCTGAACGTTGCTTCTACAGCCTGAATGATGAAGTCAGTTCAACACGTGGAAGATGCTCATAAAACAAACTGTGGCAGTTCTTGAACAGGGCTGGACCTGAGCCGGACCTTCAGAACCTTTGAACACGCTCACAGTTATTAACAGTGTTTTACAGGAAAACTTTGATGTTTCCTGTTTTATCGAGCCGACAGTAATTAGATTACTCCGAGCTGAGCGATTGGACGAATGTATCGACTCATCTGTGATTGGCTCGTTGACTCCATCGCCTGAACCTCTGAACCAGCAGAGTCCAGTCTAACAGTGAATACAGCAACAGAACCTCTGAACCAGCAGTGTCCAGTCTAACAGTGAATACAGCAACAGAACCTCTGAACCAGCAGTGTCCAGTCTAACAGTGAATACAGTAACAGAACCTCTGAACCAGCAGTGTCCAGTCTAACAGTGAATACAGCAGCCTACCGAGGTGGTTTTCTTGCCGGGTTTGGCTCCTGGCATCCCGGGCTGAGTCAGTTCAGTTAGCTACACGGCTGACCGAGCTAACCACAGTTAGCGCTTCACTACTTATAAATGTTTCCATCATAAAGTCTGTAAGTCACCTCGGTACTGTGACGTTATTCCCTGTTGGTCTCAGAGGCTGTGCTCCAACCCGGTCCGGTCTGGCTGCTGAGCCCGGTTCTGTTAGCATGCTAACGGCAGATTCAGTTAGCAGCAGCTAATTAGCGGTTAGCTTATTAAACAGGTTTGACTTCATGGAGACTAAAATTAAATTAATGAGTCAGCTCTCTCTCGTTAACAATGTCTACGATTTATCAGACAACTTTCGGGTCGTGGTCGCTGAGCTCTTGGGTCGTGGTCGCTGAGCTCTCGGGTCGCTGAGCTCTCGGGTCGCTGAGCTCTCGGGTCGTGGTCGCTGAGCTCTCGGGTCGTGGTCGTCCTGTCGTGTGAGCAGCAGGTCTATTTTTACTCGTGGTGAAGCGGATCAGGATCTCACAGGCTGCTTATAGGACCAGGTTCAGTTTCCAGGCTGCAGGTCTGTGTTGGTATGTGACATACAGGCTCGGCCCAGCTCGGCTTTCAGCTTCACTGAGTTTGGAGAGAGAGAGCACTGACCTAAAGACTGACAGTCACAGAGCACAGACAGTCTTTAAGATCAGTCACAGAGCACAGACAGTCTTAAACGTTTGCTGTCAGGTTCAGTGTTGAAGTCCATTGAGTCCATTTTTAATTTCCAGGTTATTAACACACCCACGCCGCCCTGCAGCTAGCCAACAGATAGCCAACAGCTGTCCGGACTCACAGTTTTAAACAGTTTATCTAAAAGTTTTTTCACACTTCAGGCTCTGTTGTTAGCTCAGCTCAGCTCAGCTCAGCTCAGACCTGATCTCTCTTCAAACACACACTGTTAGCCTGAGGCTAACCTAAACCTGTTGTCCTAATCCTGATGTTTAGTTAGCGTAAAGGCATCCTTATGAAAGGAAAGCATATATATATATATATATATATATATATATATATATATATATATATATATATATATATATATATATATATATATATATATATATATATATATAACATACATATACATATACATATGTGCAGACTCCTGAACACTCCAGAAAACTCTGAGAGGAGACAGTTTATTGAACCTGAGGGGAACTGAAGAGAGCAAACACTGAATATCATTATAGAACAAGAAGTCCTGACCGCTCAGCTGGGAGTCTCAAATACAGCGCTAAATATATGTATATATATATTTTAGTTTAAAAATAAATGTGAAATTCACAGACAGAGATAAATCTGTGCATGGAAAAATTGTTTTTTTTTTTGTTTTTTTTCCAGATATCTTAGTCACTACAAGACTGATTGTCAGTTTGTGTTTATATGTGTGGTATTTATTCAGTTTAGTGTTTATGTGTGTGGTATTTATTCAGTTTGTGTTTATATGTGTGGTATTTATTCAGTTTAGTGTTTATGTGTGTGGTATTTATTCAGTTTAATGTTTATGTGTGTGGTATTTATTCAGTTTAATGTTTATGTGTGTGGTATTTATTCAGTTTAGTATTTATATGTGTGGTATTTATTCAGTTTGTGTTTATATGTGTGGTATTTATTCAGTTTGTGTTTATATGTGTGGTATTTATTCAGTTTGTGTTTATATGTGTGGTATTTATTCAGTTTAGTGTTTATGTGTGTGGTATTTATTCAGTTTAGTGTTTATATGTGTAATGTGTAGTATTTACTCAGTTTAGTGTTTATGTGTGTGGTATTTATTCAGTTTAACATTTATTAAGTTTAGTGTTTATATGTGTGGTATTTATTCAGTTTGTGTTTGTATGTGTGGTATTTATTCAGTTTAACATTTATTAAGTTTAGTGTTTATATGTGTGGTATTTATTCAGTTTGTGTTTATATGTGTGGTATTTATTCAGTTTAGTGTTTATATGTGTGGTATTTATTCAGTTTAACATTTATTAAGTTTAGTGTTTATATGTGTGGTATTTATTCAGTTTGTGTTTGTATGTGTGGTATTTATTCAGTTTAATATTTATTCAGTTTAGTGTTTATATGTGTGGTATTTATTCAGTTTGCTGTCAGTGACGAGACGTCATCTGTCTTGTTGTTGTCACTAAGGCTCAGACTACTTGCTGGAGTAGTAAACAGAGTGTTTCTTATAGGAGTGTACTGCTGTGACTGATTGTTTTCCAGGTATTAGTCAGGCCCTGTGTATCTCCATGGAAACAGATCTGAATGTAAACAGCAGCAATAAAATGTTTATTTTGAGAGCAAATTACTTCAAATTATGAAACGTGTTGATATATATGTTATTTAAGTTGTTAATTGTTGTACGATCTCTGTTTTTGAGGGAGCTTCACTGTCATGATTATGACTGTAGCGTCATGTAATGTATATTCAGTTTACAGCAGCACATCGTCGCATCTGAGCAGCTGGAACACTTTTATGACAATTATTAAAAATAATCCCAGATTAGATTTATTGTTGACCGATGTGTCAGTTCAGCTTTTAGACTTCCTGACAAACAGACACAGACGTGTCAGTCAGACAACGCAGGAGGAAATACAACAACAGCAATAATAACAACAATAATAATAATAACAACAATAATAATAACAACAACAACAATAATAATAACAATAACAATAATAATAATAATGATGATGATATTTTTCCCTGTTCGTGTTCTTTGAGTCTCGTCTGTTTATTCTCAGATTAATTTCTTTATTCTGATCCTGTCAGTTTAAGAGATGAATCACACACACTGATTGATATGAAACATAATCTGGATTATTTCATTTGATCATTTCAGATTATATTTTGTATTTTTCTGTTTGAGGACAAATTCAACTTTAGAAATGTTTAAACTGAATATTATGATAGAAGTACTGACAGTGTGTTGACTGAACTTCAGGCAGACTGTGGTCAAACATCAGATTATGTCATAATAATCTGAGTGATTAATATTAATAAACAGACTGACAGTCTCAGGCCTGTGACTGAAGCTAAGCTAACATCAGCTCCGTTGTTTCCCGTTCAGACCCTCCGGAGGAGTTTCTGTCACAAAGTACCGGGGACACCGGTGAACACAGCCCGCAGAGAACAACCCGCCTCCAGCCCCGCACTGACACCGCACACTGACACCGCAAACCGGAGCTCGGAGCTGATAACCGTTAATGTTGTGTCATCGGCTGCGGGCGAGCTAACGGTGCTAGCTGTGAAGCTAACGGCGCACAAACATGAACGGAAACCGACCCGCCGGGATTAAATGTGATGAAACGGGAGCTCGTTACCTTGGAAATCCGTTTTAAAGCCATTGTGTCTGCGTGAAGGGACCGGCTGTCGAGGAGAAGGAGGTGGAGGTGGTGGAGGAGGAGGAGGAGGAAGAGGAGGAGGAGGGCAGGCCAGCTAGCTGCCGCTAACTAACTAGCATCTATCTGTGCTAGCTTCAGAGGCTGTGAGCTAAGCTAGCTGTGCTACATCCGCCGGTTAAACTACAAACTGACTGTTTCTTTATGTTACCGACTGCAGCTCAGCGTGGAGACCGACTCTCCAGCACGTCAGCCCGGACTTCAGGCTGACACTCGAATAACGAACCGGACCGACCGCAGCGGCTCAAAATGTCTTCCGTTACCCAGAGAGCAGCTGTCAGAGCACCGGGAGCAGGAGGTGTCACTCCGCCTCAGATTCAGGAGACCGAAACACGACGAACCACAACATGGACGACAGATTATTATTTATTTATTATATTATGATTATTATTATTGTTATTATTATTAATACATATATTAATATTGTTGTTGTTAGTATTCTTTATTTTTATTATTATATAATATTAATTAGGGTTATTGTTTTCACTGTGAGCGATAAAAACAATAAAAAAACAGTTATATGAGAATAAAGCTGAAATATATTTATATATTTACATTTTACTCGTGATTTATTATTAATTTCAGAAAAGTTCACATTTTATTATCATAATATTTAAAGTTTATGACAAAATATGACATTAATAGTGATATTATGATTTTTTTTTACAAACTTATTCCTCAAAATATTTATTTTACTTTTTTTAATTAATTCTCAAAACTTAGATATTTAATTTTGTTTAATGTGTTTTTTATTTTTTATCTTGTAAACAAAACAATGAAACATCAGAGAGTCAATTTGTAATCTTTGAAGAATGAAAAAATATGTTTACAGCCATAATTTAACAGGAAGTTGATGATATTCAATAAAGTTTTTATAACGTTTTTTTTTTCCCGGCAGGTGTTTCCAATCATGCTCATTAACATGATTGTATTAGTCACATGACCAGTAAAGCGCGCGAACATCATCCTATTTAATGACGACATTTCTTTCGCTCTGTTTTTCACCTGAACGCCGGAAACGGACAGGTAACTCTGCTCAGGTAAATCATGATAATCTGTATGAATGTGTGCGCACGTGAACACAGCTGACAGAGTGTGCGTGCGTGCTTGCGTGTGGGTATGTGTGTGTGTGCGCGCGTGTGTTACATAATCGATTTTTGATGATCTTGTTGTGGACTGATTGATTATTTAAATTAATTATCAGCTGATCGTTGCTGCAGATCACACTCACTCTGACCTGAACATGATGATGATGTGAGTGTGATGAGCTGTTTGTTCCACTAGATGGCGCTCTGCACCTTCACTGAAGTGACTGAGCTGCAGTACAGAAAAACCTTCAGGAAACGTTCTGCTAACGTCTCCTGAAGGTTCTGACAACGTTATTACAGGAATATTTGATTTGTGACGACGAGATCCTGAATTTATATTTTTGATTTGACAGGTTTTAGACAGTCTGCGGGGACGTCACGGAGACCTGGTCCAGGTTTTAGACAGTCTGCGGGGACGTCACGGAGACTACGTCCAGGTTTTAGACAGTCTGCGGGGACGTCACGGAGACTACGTCCAGGTTTTAGACAGTCTGCGGGGACGTCACGGAGACTACGTCCAGGTTTTAGACAGTCTGCGGGGACGTCACGGAGACTACGTCCAGGTTTTAGACAGTCTGCGGGGACGTCACGGAGACTACGTCCAGGTTTTAGACGTCATGGAGCTTGGGTCCAGAAAAGTGGGCATACAGTAGTATCAGTATCTGTAGTACTCTGTAGTATCAGTAGTGCTCTGTAGTACTCTGTAGTATCAGTAGTATCAGTAGTACTCTGTACTACTCTGTAGTATCAGTAGTACTCTGTAGTATCAGTAGTATCAGTAGTACTCTGTACTACTCTGTAGTATCAGTAGTACTCTTAGTATCAGTAGTACTCTGTAGTACTCTGTAGTATCAGTAGTACTCTGTAGTATCAGTAGTACTCTGTAGTATCAGTAGTACTCTGTAGTACTCTGTAGTACTCTGTAGTATCTGTAGTACTCTGTAGTATCTGTAGTACTCTGTAGTACTCTGTAGTATCAGTAGTACTCTGTAGTATCAGTAGTACTCTGTAGTACTCTGTAGTATCAGTAGTACTCTGTAGTACTCTGTAGTATCAGTAGTACTCTGTAGTACTCTGTAGTATCAGTAGTACTCTGTAGTACTCTGTAGTATCAGTAGTACTCTGTAGTATCAGTAGTATCAGTAGTACTCTGTAGTATCTGTAGTACTCTGTAGTACTCTGTAGTATCAGTAGTACTCTGTAGTATCAGTAGTACTCTGTAGTATCTGTAGTACTCTGTAGTATCAGTAGTACTCTGTAGTATCAGTAGTACTCTGTAGTATCAGTAGTACTCTGTAGTATCTGTAGTACTCTGTAGTATCAGTAGTACTCTGTAGTATCAGTAGTATCAGTAGTACTCTGTAGTATCAGTAGTACTCTGTAGTATCAGTAGTACTCTGTAGTATCAGTAGTACTCTGTAGTACTCTGTAGTATCAGTAGTACTCTGTAGTATCAGTAGTACTCTGTAGTATCAGTAGTACTCTGTAGTATCAGTAGTACTCTGTAGTATCAGTAGTACTCTGTAGTACTCTGTAGTATCAGTAGTATCAGTAGTACTCTGTAGTATCAGTAGTATCAGTAGTACTCTGTAGTATCTGTAGTATCAGTAGTACTCTGTAGTATCAGTAGTATCAGTAGTACTCTGTAGTACTCTGTAGTATCAGTAGTACTCTGTAGTATCAGTAGTACTCTGTAGTACTCTGTAGTATCAGTAGTACTCTGTAGTACTCTGTAGTATCAGTAGTACTCTGTAGTACTCTGTAGTATCAGTAGTACTCTGTAGTACTCTGTAGTATCAGTAGTACTCTGTAGTACTCTGTAGTATCAGTAGTACTCTGTAGTACTCTGTAGTATCAGTAGTACTCTGTAGTACTCTGTAGTATCAGTAGTACCAGTAGTACTCTGTAGTATCAGTAGTACTCTGTAGTATCAGTAGTACTCTGTAGTATCAGTAGTACTCTGTAGTATCAGTAGTACTCTGTAGTACTCTGTAGTACTCTGTAGTACTCTGTAGTATCTGTAGTATCTGTAGTACTCTGTAGTATCTGTAGTACTCTGTAGTACTCTGTAGTATCAGTAGTACTCTGTAGTATCAGTAGTACTCTGTAGTATCTGTAGTCTCTGTAGTACTCTGTAGTACTCTGTACTGTCTGAGGCAGCTGGTTGGTGTCGAGTGTCTGGAGGCAGTTTCAGGGTCTGTAGGAGTGCTGGGGGCATCTTGGGGGTTAAATGCCCCTCAGATGGTTAAAGTGGGGTCATGACCCCCCAGCAGGAGGTCTGCAGGCTGCAGGATCCTCTGAGGATACTCCGAGTCTGAGTCCACATGAGGAGGAGGAGGAGGAGGAGGACTACCACAGCGCTCCTCCTCTCCTTTTAATTAATAATGAACATGAATCAGTTTATTTCATATTTGACTTTTTATTTTTCATACAAATAAAATGAGACAAAACAAAACATTCAAATTAAATTCATCAAACACACCAGAACCGGAACCAGAACCGGACCCGTTTGAATTCTTTTCATATATATATATTTTATATTTTTTTGGCCTTCAAGCTTTATTTCTGACAGAGAGAGACGTGCAGCAGCGGGCTGCAGGTCGGATTCGAACCCTGGACCGCCGCTTCGTACACGGGCCGGACGCTCTGCCAGCTGAGCTGACCGACGCCTCGATTCTTTTCATATTTTTAATGTCCGGCTCTAAAACAGAAAGACAAACTCAAACTTAAAAACCGGACCTCGTTTCTTTTGGACTCATCAGAAACATTTCCAGAACATCTGAGTAACATTTTCCGTCTTCAGAACCCCGTGGACTCGTTCTGGAGTCAGGCTGGTTCTGGATGATTCTGACAGCAGCTGTTTGTTCTCATCAGTTTTACTCTGATTGGGTCCAAACGCTCAGAGGTTTGGTCCTGTTTGTTTCTTTGCACATCTCAGCTGAAATCCTTCAGAACCTGCACCCGGAACCGTCTCCGTCCTCTCTGTCTCTGGGATGCAGTACCAGGTCCAGTCCACTGTGTGGTGCTGTGCGCCTGCAGACTGAATTCTGCAGTCTGGAGCTGTCGTCCAATCAGAACACAGAACACAGAACCATCTGTGCCCGCTCGACAGGTTCTGCTGAATGAATAAAGTCAGAGCAGAACAAACAGGTGAGTCTGAAGAAGAACCTCAGCCCGGTTCTGATCCGGTGGCTCTGAAGTCGGTTCCTGAAGGTTCTGCTGACGTCAAAGAGGTTCAGGTTCTGACACAGATTCAAGAAATTTATAATGTTTGTTTGGTTCTGCAAAGACCGGCCCGGCACCGGTTCTTAAACTGGGATCCTGGAGAGGGTTCCAGGACCATTTGAAGATGGTTCAAGGGTGTCCGATGGGGTTCCTGGAATCCTTGAAGCAGTTCCAGTTTACAGGTTCAGAAATATTCTGTGTGTTCCAGGGAGGTTCTGATAATATTCAAGGAGTTCCAGGGAATCCTCCCAGAGGGGGTTATTGTGTTCTGAAGGAGGTTCTGGTCCAGGTTCCTCTGGGTTTCATCAGGGCCTGGAACAGATTCAAGGCCCTCTAATTAAGGTTTCATTTTTAAGGGATCCAGACAAGGTGTTGAGGGTTCCAGGGCAGGTTCAAGGACCTCTCTGAGGGGTTCTAAAAGAAGGTCCTGGCGTCCTTAAAGGATTTCCAGGGGGTTCTAAGGATGTTCAGTACAGGTTCCAGGTTATCTAAGGAAGGTTCTGCTCATATTCAGACGAGCATCCTGAAGCGCTGTTCTTTAGTGGATTCCAGGGGATTTAATGAAGCTCCTGGAGATCTTCAGAGATTTCAAGGGTGATCATAAGGGGGCCTCAGCATTCCAGGAATACTTGGGACAGTTCCAGGTGTTTTTAAGGGGGTTTTGGGGTAATTCTTAAGGTGTTCAAGGGGATCCAGGGGAGATTTAAGGCTGTCGTGGACGCTTATCTTCATCTGATATTACTGTAGTGAATTCCAGGATTCCTTGAATAGATTTCAGGATGAAAAACTCAAATCAGAACCAACAGAACCAGAACAGGTCCAGAAAAACAAACGCGTGAGTCAAACGTTCAAAATATTTTAAATATTCCTAATAAATATTTTTATGTTTCATTTATTTGAAACAAATTAAATTAATTTGAGTTCATTAACATAATTATAAAAATTATAAACTCAAGTTAATATTTAGAATCATCACAGGACAGATCATCTTCATCTTCATCTTCATCTTCATCATCTTCATGTTCTCACTGACTTCTCTTCACACTGAAATATTTTCCAGCCTTTCCAGACGTTTCCAGGATTCCCTGGAGGAGTGAGCGGCTCTAAAGGAGGATAAATATTTAATCAGCCTGCTCAGTTTTTTTTTTTTTTTTTTGCTTAATTAGAGGAATTCTTTTCCCGCCACGAGAAGAAACAAACAAAAAAATATTTTAAAAAAACTAGAGACGAAAAAAAAACGAAAAATCAGATTATTAATAAAATGAAAGATTGAAATTAAAAACACATTTTTAAATCTGTGTGTGTGTGTGTGTGTGTGTGTGTGTGTGTGTGTGTGTGCGCGTGTGTGTGTGTGTGTGTGCGCCATATGTCCGTGCGTAAATTGGTGCCAACTTCACGCGCCTCCCGCGTCAGTCAGCCTGCACGCGGGATGACAGAGGAGATTATCGCACGTGAAACCAGTTAATCCCCCAAAAATCTGAAGCCGTGCGGTACCGACCCGGTCCAGTCTGACGGGACCTGAAGCTGCCTGTCAAACAAACTCAGACAGGATCTGATGCGTGATTGTGTCGTCACGTGCTGCGGGTCAAACGTCCTGCGGGTGTCATGACGTGTTTTTACCTTTTTAAACGTCATTTTTTACAGTGCACGCGCGGCCCAAACACGCGGAAACCCTTATTTGGCGTGCGTTTTGAAAAACAATGACGCAACGAGGCCATTTGGACCAATCACACGCCAGAGGTGCGACCAATATTCAAATGAGCTGCCCTTATTTGGTGGTGTCTCCGCCCCCCTCCTGGTCCACGCCGGTCCCCCGGGAGCTCCAGAGCCCCGGACCCCGGGAGAAGGAGCTCTCCGCCGGGACAGAGGAGCCATAAAGAGCCGGGGAGGGAGGGGGATGAGATTTCTCGCTGCCCAATCCCCCTGTTCCCCCGGGAGCAGCAGCCTTCCTCGGCCCGTCCCTCCCTCTTGTTTGCTAATCATTTCATTTTACTCCTTTTTGAAGCGCTGGCGTGTTTTTTTATCCCACTTTTCATTTCTCCACACTCCGCGGCGGCTCGCCTCCCTCTGATCCCCGGCTCTCCGCGCTCCGTCCTCCCGGCGTCAGGCTCTCCGGATCCCGGCTGATTGTGCTCCGTTCTCTCCCCGGCTCCTCTGAGATGCTCTCCCCGCTCTGCGCTCCTCTCTCCGCCCTCTTTTAACTTCACACAGCCCGGGCAGCTGCAGCTGCTGAGCCGGGTGCTGGGATCTAAAACAAGCCCGGAGAAACCCAGAGGGATCCGGGGCTCTTCTCTGGATCAGGACCCGGTACTTTTGGGGGAAGCTCGCTCGCTCTCTCGCTCGTGTGTCCTCCCTCCTCCCCTCCTTCCTCCTCCTCATCGCTCCTCTTCTCTCCACCTTAATCCAGGTGGTCCTTTGGCTTCTTTGAGTGGCTGGTACAGGGAGGATTATTCTTCTTTCTTTCTTGTTTCTGGTGAAGACAAAGCTCCCAGAAGGACACTTTGATGTTCTCCATCCAGGACAGCCTCCCCCGGGGGGCCCTGACCATGAAGGAGGAGCCGCTCCCCACCGGCATGACCCCGGTCCGCTCCTGGATGCAGGGCGCGGGGATTTTGGACGCCAACACAGCGGCCCAGAGGTAACAACATGCCCGAAAAGCAACTTTTTATGTGCGTGCTCTGCGGGGCCGCAGTTAGACAAAGTCAGTGCGTGAAGGTGAGAGTCAGGTCCGCGTGAGAAGTGACACGATCCCCAAAGTTAGAGCGGCACATGAGTGCTGCTGCTGCGGGACGAGTTCACGCACAGTCCTGACACAACATATCAAACAAAGTGAAGCAGTGCACGCGCTGATTTCTGCGTTTTAATCCGGATTAAATGAAATTAAAGAAACTTTAAACTGAGACAAACATCAGCTGGATGATGTTTGGACACATTTTGTCTCTTTAATCTGAAAACTCAAAAATAAAATCAGCTGATTCTGTTTCAAATTTATTACATTTAAAATAAATCAGCTGATTTTTGCTCCAGTCTTCCAGCGGGGAGCCGTTCTACTTCACGCCGCCTGCCTGCACCTCTCCGCCGGCTTCGGGTCGAGCAGCAGCCCGCTGCGAGCCGACACGCGCCGCATCCCTCCCGCACGCTCCCCGCGTGTCTTTACGAACCAAAGCTCGACTTGAAATAATGTTTGCGTGACCTGCACCGCAACTCTGACTCTTTTATTTAAACAAATGCAGCGTGCGTGTTTTGGTGCCGCGCGTAAAGAGCGCGGGACGCGGCGGGAGCAGCGCGGAGCTGCCGCCGCTTCACGGGGCTCTTCTCCGGGACCCTGTGCGAATATTCAGCGCTCATCCAGGACGAAATTATGACAATTAATAAAATGATAATTTAATGAAATCACACAGAGATAATTCAGCTATTACACACAAAAATAAGGCGCCAAACTGATTAAAAAATAAACGTGAATTTAATTTAATTTCTGAAGCAAACAGGAAATAAAGCGACATTTATCTGCGTGACAGGGTCAAATAATGCGGGATGAAGTGAGCAAAGCTGCGTGATTTAAACACACAGACAGATTTTAATTTAAAGATTCATAAAAAATCAAATCTGAGATTAAAACATGAAAATATTCAAATATAAAATAAATCAGCTCTTCATTATTTTTCTTCTTCTTCGCTGTTTTTAGTGAAATTTGACTTCCTGTCCTGATCTGAGGATCTGATTTGTTCACTGAAGCTGAAATTTGAGGCTCAACTCAGAGAAATCGATGCGGGATCTGCGGCGCAGCTCCACGTTTAAATCAGCTGAGAGAAAATCAGCAAGAAGAAGAAAGTTCAAAACATTCATGAGCTCACGAGACAAACTTCAAATTAAAACAAATCAATTCATCAGAATAAAAAAGATTCAAACATTTATTTTATTATTTTAGAATTTAGATTTGAATTTGAATCTTCTCAGTTTGATGAAGATTAAAACTGCAGACTGTCATAAAACATTTTAACACGAAGAGCTTCAAATAAAAAAACAAAACAAGCTTCAAATGTCAAAAATATGAAATCAGATCAAACAGAAAAATCAGATTTATGTTTCAAACAAACAAACAGGTTGTTTTCTAATATTTTAGATATTTCTGAATATTTCATAATAATGTCTCCACAGAAAAACAAAAGCTGCAAATTTAAATCAAAAACAACAAATCAGACAAATGAGTTCATTTTCTGTTAATCAGCTGATCAATAATCTGTAAACAGGTTAAATGTCATCGTGTGTTTCAGCTGATTATCAATCATATGTTCAGTTTGTCACATTTTAATAAGACGTGAAATAAACTTTATTATTTTCTATCATAAATCTGTAAAACGAATGAAGTCAGATTAAAACAACAAACTGTG
This sequence comes from Argyrosomus regius, assembly GCA_946959425.1. Lineage (NCBI taxonomy): Eukaryota > Metazoa > Chordata > Actinopteri > Sciaenidae > Argyrosomus > Argyrosomus regius. The sequence goes on along the minus strand of OX336893.1, from coordinate 772,821 downwards.
TTTGAACTTTGAACATGAAGCTCGTCTGTGAGCGAGTGTCGAGTTTTCACCTTCACGAGCAGCTCAGATGTCACACATATATATGTAATATATATGTGATATATAACATATATATAATCATCAGACTGACTCTGTAACACGATCACACGATCACATTTCATTTCTTTTATTCTGAAAATCTTTAAATCTGCAGCTGCTCCATTATTGATCATCGATTGTTTCCTGATCAGGTCGACTGACGAACACACGGAGATGTTAAATCATCGTTAATGTTTCAAACCTGAAGATGTTTTAAATGAATTAATGAGGCTTTAATCAGTTGATAATCTTCATCTGGACCTGCAGTCTCACAGACTTAAACCAGAACCAGAACCAGAACCAGAACCCAGCGGTCGGTTCTGATCTTCTCGGTGTCATGTTTGAGTTTCAGAAACTGCTTCAGACTAAAGATCCAGAAACATTTTAATGATGTCATAAATGTGATAAAACAAAACAAAATGTAACAAAATGTTTCAACAGTTTTACATTTTTCATCTTTCTCGTTCAAACCTTCAAATTTCATCGTGAATCAGCTGATGAAGATGAAGCTGATTTAATGATTTCAGGATGTTTGTTGGCTTCACGTCTTGTTTTCTTTGGATTATTAATCTGTTCACGTTGAGTCGATGCAGCTGCTTTGTTACACACACACACACACACACACACACACACACACACACACACAGATTTAAGACTTCCAGTCTTCCCGCTCTCACGTTCGACGTATCTGTTGAATCCAAATAGTTCCTGAGTCCCTGCAGACGTTCATCAGGAAGTTATTCAGCTAAAATCATCAAATATTTGACACATACACACCTCTGCTGCACAGCTGGACTCACTGATGGAGGACTGATGGAGGACTGATGGAGGCGCAGCTTCAGCTGAAGCTCGTGTCAGACGTGTTCTTAAATCACAGACGAGGTTTGAAACCACGTGAAGATTTTTATTTAACAGAGAAAAGTAACTAAAAGTACTGTAAGTCACATTTGAAATATCCGGATAATTAAACGTCGTTTGATCGAAGCGTCGACGTGTAATGAACTCTGTGATGTCGCAGTTACACGATCAGCTGACTGTGAAACGTGTTTCAGTCACGCGTGTGCGTCGGGTCACGCTTTGAAGATTTCTGCTTCAACAAAAATCAGCTGTTTGCTGTGAAGGTGTTCTGGAGGTCAAAGGTCAGCGCTGTCACTGTGTGTGTGTGTGTGTTTACATGTATGACGGCGTGCAGGTCACACACTCTGCTCGGCCATCTTTGTCTTCATCACACTGTGTTTGAGCTTCTTCACATGAAGTCTTTAAACTGACCTGATGAGAGGAAACCATGTTTCACGTCCTCGTCCAGCTCCGCATGCCGTCACAATGAAACGCCACAAAACGTCTTTAAGAAAGTCTGAATACCAACGGACACACGCTTAACGTGTTTAACGTGTTTAACGTGTTTAACGGTGTCGAGTCTAAAAACTGGAAACTCTCCGTGTGTTCAGTCAAACGTCGTCTTTAATGGTCGAACTCTGAGTTCGTTCTCACGGTTCAGATCTTCAGACGTCTCCGCGATGCTCGACGTCTGGAAAATGTTTTTTATGAAAGTTTAAAATCAAACAAATCTTCAGAATCTGAAGTTTACAGGACGAGTCAAAGATTTCATATTTCATGTGTGACGACAACAACTGGAAACTTCTGAAATCCAGACGATGAATCAAAGTGTGTGTGTGTGTTACAGTGTGTGTGTGTGTGTGTGTGTGTTACAGTGTGTGTGTTACAGTGTGTGTGTGTGTGTGTGTGTGTTACAGTGTGTGTGTGTGTGTGTTACAGTGTGTGTGTTACAGTGTGTGTGTGTGTGTGTGTGTGTGTGTGTTACAGTGTGTGTGTGTGTGTGTTACAGTGTGTGTGTGTTACAGTGTGTGTGTGTGTGTGTGTGTGTGTGTTGAAGCTTCAGGTGAACAGATTTCCCTCGACCCGCCCTGACACCTCGCTGTAGAAAAGAAAAGAGAGCGAGCCGATCCATCCTGCCTCCGTCCGGTGGGGTTAGAGGAGGTGGAGGTGGAGGTGGAGGTGGGTTATAAACTACAGGTTCCCAGGCTCGGTTGGGGGGAGGCGGGGGAGTTCAGGTAGGGTTTGGATGAGGTGAATAATGGCCGACAGGGGGATTCCCCTCTTCATTCGTCATTGGCTCAATCATCGGGCGTTTGGCGTTCCACTTGGCGTCCCCCGGGGGCGGGCGGGTGTGTAGGTGTGAGAGAGGAGGGTGGAGGTCAGGGATCTGTAGAGTCTGGCAGTGATGGATGTGAGCGCCCAGAGACTTTTTATCAGAGTCGTAACTCGTGACGGCGGCCGAGGAGTGATGGAGGAGGTCAGCTGAGGCCTCCACGCCGCTCGCTGACTTCTTCTTCTTCTTCTTCTTCTTCTTCTTCTTCTTTCAGATGTCTTGTTTTCCCACCCGGGTGAGAAAAATGCACTTCCTCCTCCAGCATTTGCATTTGTCAACACCCTCCCCTCCCCCATCCTGCTTTTCACGTATACACAATTAAACGCTCCTGAACGCCGCCTTAAAAATCGTGTTAGATAATTAAACAGCCAGCAGATGCCACGTCAGCCTCGTTACTGTAAATTCTCCCCGACACGTCGTCCTCGTCGCCGCCACCGCTGGAAGTGAAGTTGACTCGTGTAAATAAAGCATCGACACTCGAGCGCGCCTCTTTTGTCTCCTCGTGGCCTCAGCGAGCGGCAGCCGCCCGCAGGCCGAGCAGATAATCAGAAGCAGCGACGCTAAAAATCTGCAAACAATTAACCCGAGTGAGCAGGTGACCATGCTAATGTGTGTGTGTGTGTGTGTGTGTGTGTGTGTGTCAGGGTAAAGGATGTGTTTCGCAGGAAACAGCTGAGTCGTGAAAACGTGCAGCTGCATCGCTCCGACTCTTCATCCATCCTGAGAGCTGAAAGACTCAAACAGAGAAATCTGAAATAACAAAAAGTCTCACTCACATTTACTGAACCCTGAACGCACCACGATGATCAGCTGTTTTACATGTTTATTAGTCTGAACCTGCTAATTAATGAATGAATGAATTAATCCTGTTTCAAACATGTGACCAAACTGTGGCTCAGGACGCAGAGCGGGTCGTACACTGACGGTCGATGCTGCAACATCAGTGTGTGAACGTGTGTGAGACATGTCAAGTCTATTTACGGAACCCTGAACGCACCACGACCCGAGCTCGAACGATTAAAGAAAATAAAAAGTTTCAAAGAAAAATCTAAAATATTTTCTGTTAGTTTGAGTTTAAATCTGCAAATTAACGAACTAATCAGAGAAACATCGTCAGGACGTCGTCAGTAAAATATTTTATTTTATTTGAACTTAAATAAATAAAACTGACTAAAAATACAAAATGAACATTTATTTTTATTTTGTATCTTTTCACATATTAAACTTGACGTTCTTCTTCACACTGTCGTCACTGTAACGTGTCCGCGTCACGTCTTCGTGTTTATCGTCTGTTTTCTGTTGGTAACACAAGAATCTGCTTTACTGAACCCTGAACGCACCGCGGGCAGAGTCACCGCTGTGAGTTTAAACCTGCAGATTAATTTTACTGTCAAACATAAAAATATATATTTAAATTTATATATTTAGAATTTATTTTAATTCAGTTTTATTCATGTGGCATCAAATCAAAACTTCAGATCTCTCCTGAACCCTGAACGCACCGCGGGCAGAGCTGATGATAAAACAAAAAGTTTCAAATAATCTGAAGACGAAACGTTAAAACAGATCAAACATTTTACATCATCACTTTAAACCTGTAAAACAGTGAACCCTGAACGCAGCACGCAGAACAAACGTTTAACAGACAGACTCGAGTGTGTGTGTGTGTGTGTGTGTGTGTGTGTGTGTGTACATGTATTGTTGTCAGAACAAACAGCTGCAGGTCGGAGAGTTTGACGTCCGTGAAGCTTCGCCTGCTTTTATGAAGCATTTTCACACATTGAACACCTCACAGAACGTACTAATTAACACACACACACCGCTCACACACTCACACACACTCACACACAGTCGGTCAGAGTGTGTGAGCGCGTGCAGAAGCCCCTCAGTCTAAAGACTAATTTGTTGGTAATTGCAGCATGACAGGAGCAGCCATTTCAGCATCGAGCCGCCGTTTCCCCGAGCCAGTCGCCCTAATTAGGAATGACACACACTATTAAGGTGCACAAATGGAAATCAGTCAGCGGGCGTTTCCTCCCCAACGGCACCGCCGCCGCCGCCGCCGCCGCCACCGTGCCATCCAACCCACAGTGGGCCAGGAAACCTCCCACAATGCACTGTGATCCTCAAACCAACAGAAAAAGCAGAAGTTAGTTCCTGAGGCCAAACAGCTGAAAGCACGAATACATTTACAATGTAATGTGATTACTTTAGGTAACTAGCGAAACAGGACAGTAGTGATGTAATCTGATTACTTCTAAAAAAGAAACACAAAATGTAAAATCTGTTTTTTTTTTTAATGGAGCCTCAAGTTAAAATTTATCAATGAAATCAAGACGAAGACACAATGACACACACACACACACACACACGCACGCACACACACACGCACACGCACGCACACGCACGCACACACACACACACACACGCACGCACGCACACACACACACACACACACACACACACACACACACACACTCGGCCTGCTGTCTTCTCACCATGTTTCAGCCTCAACTCATTAGTTCATATTACATGCCTAATAAGAGCTAACCAAACGTGTGTGTGTGTGTGTGTTACTGTGTGTGTGTGTGTGTGTGTGTGTGTGTGTGCATGTGTGATTGGCTAAATGTATTCGTGGGTAATTGTGCAGCCTTGCATAAATCAACACACACACACACACACACACACACACACACACACACACACACACACACACACACACACACAGTAACACACACACACACACACACACACACACACACACACACACACAGTAACACACACACACACTCCTCACTGTACATGAACAATATGTGCATATTTTAACCGTCCAAACACACGACGTCCACGGCAATTAGAGAGGCCTGATGGTGTGTGTGTGTGTGTGTGTGTGTGTGTGTGTGTGTGTGTGTGTGTGTGTGTGTGTGTGCGTGCGTGCGTGCGTAGTACTAATTACACTCATCCTGCAGGACACATTTACATCCAGTTTAAGAGCCAAAACAAACAATGATGTCAAAAAGTTACAGAGTTTCCTGATGGACAGATAGCTTTACCATTACCACTCGCTAAAGTAGCTAACCGCTAATTAACTGCTGCTAACTGAATCTGCTGTTAGCATGCTAACAGAACCAGGCTCAGCAGCCGGACCGGGCCGGGTTGGAGCACAGCCTCTGAGACCAACAGGGAATAACGTCACACTACGGAGGTGATTTACAGACTTTATGATGGAAACATTGATAAGTAGCAGGAGAGCTAAAGCTAATATAATAAAGCTAATACAGCTAACACTGAGGATCCAGTTGGTTTGGAGCTAGTGCTAATGTAGCTAACTGCTAACATAAGTTAATGTTATGGACCTCGCTAGTTTTTGGAAAAGGCTAACATAGCTAACTGATAATATAAGCTAATGTTGTAGATTTAGCTAATGTAGCTAAATTCTAACATTAGCTATTTTAGTTAGCTTGGATGTAAATGTTATGAACTTAGTTTTTTCCTCCATGTTAGCTCACTGCTAACATTAGCTACCATTACTTGATGTAAACATTGATAAGTAGTGAAGCGCTAACTGTGGTTAGCTCGGTCAGCCGTGTAGCTAACTGAACTGACTCAGCCCGGGATGCCAGGAGCCAAACCCGGCAAGAAAACCACCTCGGTAGGCTGCTGTATTCACTGTTAGACTGGACACTGCTGGTTCAGAGGTTCTGTTACTGTATTCACTGTTAGACTGGACACTGCTGGTTCAGAGGTTCTGTTGCTGTATTCACTGTTAGACTGGACACTGCTGGTTCAGAGGTTCTGTTGCTGTATTCACTGTTAGACTGGACACTGCTGGTTCAGAGGTTCTGTTGCTGTATTCACTGTTAGACTGGACACTGCTGGTTCAGAGGTTCTGTTGCTGTATTCACTGTTAGACTGGACACTGCTGGTTCAGAGGTTCTGTTACTGTATTCACTGTTAGACTGGACACTGCTGGTTCAGAGGTTCTGTTGCTGTATTCACTGTTAGACTGGACTCTGCTGGTTCAGAGGTTCTGTTCGGTCCGGCCGTGTTCACTGGAAGGTAGACGCTGATGCTAGCTCATAGCGCTAGCTGCTATGCAAACGCACACTTGCAATTGGCTGCTGTAAACACCAATCAGCATCCACGACAAGTCCCTCCCTATCTTAGCGTTTTTACAGCGTCTGTTAGCATCTGTTAGCATCTGTTAGCATGTGTGTGTCCTGTCAGTGTGTGTTTGCTCTGAATCAGATTTAAACATCCACTGTTTGTTTGATTAACATGCTGGCAGCGAGCCACATACAGTGTGTGTGTGTGTGTGTCAGTGTGTGTGTGTGTGTGTGTGTCAGTGTGTGTGTGTGCTGTATGGCTCATTAGGCTGGTGTGTGTGTGTGTGAGGTGGCGGGCCACGCTGGTTAAAGACTCAAACAGCGGTCACACTCCATCTCCTGTTTGATTAATGTCATGGTGTGTGTGTGTGTGTGTGTGTGTGTGTGTGTGTGTGTGTAACAGTACTCTAACTGTGCTGTGTTGGATCCTTGAATCAGAGGGAATTTGGCCTGGAAAGTCCTTTAAAAGGCCTTGAATTCGATGTTTAGGAAGGCGTCTGACATCTTAGATCCAAACTAATTATTAAACGTCGTGTCAAGAGGCTCTAATGATCCAGGTGCATCATGGGAAATGTAGGCTCCAGTGTCAGTCAGTTTAGTCCTTAGGTCTGAAGTCTGAGCTTGTTGTTGTTGCAGGTCAAGATAAATATGTTCTTGATACGTTCTTGATACGTTCTCTGGAGAACCTTCTTTTGCTCTTTACCTGATGTTACATTTCAAATTAAATACATAAATAAGTGAATTTAAATTATTACGTATCACACCTTGAACGACTTAAAGTTCCCCTTCGGTGTCACCATGCAGAAGTTGAACCTTTATTTTGAAGGCTGCAGACACAGCGTCTGATGAGGTGACTGTTTGTGTATGTACAGTTTGAGCTCTGCATGAAGCAGCCTCTCCCGCTCACTGAGATGTTTCTGCTTTAGTTACACGACGTTCACGTGGCTTCATGTGCTGCCTCGTCACGTGACACGCTCACCTGAAAACAGATTCAACGTTAAATAAATAAATAAATAATAAAGACGATGTGCTCGATTCATCTAAGGACAGAAAACATGAACTCACAGCTTCGAATGCAATATTCAGTGTGTGTGTGTGTGTGTGTGTGTGTGTGTGTCTTGCTCAGTAATTGTTTGCAGAGTGCTTGACACGACTCCCGCTGACCTTTAATTTCAGGCTTTGTGGTGGAAACATCGGCCGCGGCGCTCGTTTGCCTCGCTGTGTTTGTTCTGTGTGTGTGTGTGTGTGTGTGTGTGATTTACACTCGGGGCATGTTCGAGCGAGCCATGTGCCATCGATACTGTTTTTATTACACCTTGTGCCAAGTGCTAACAGCCGGATGCGAGGCGCGGCGACGAGTGGATGCAGCCGCAATTAGCATAATTGAAATAATAATAATGCTAACGAGCTTTCTGAGTGGAGGCAGAGCAGCGAGGAGAGGATGAGCGGCGGCGGTGATGGCGGTGGCGATTGTGGTGGCGGCGGCTCCGTGGCGATCGTGTGTGCTGCAGAGCATTGTGTGTAATTGGGATAATGGGCTGGTTTAGTGGTGAAGTGACGCTTTTGATGGAAACAGGTGCCAAATCCAGCGTCAGTCAGTTTGTTTGATTCGTGTCAGGATCATGTTGTCTTTGAAAAAAGCATCGGCCTGCAGCTTTCACTCATCGCTCCATCCTGAGAGCTTTCTGTGAATACTCTGTGAAGCAGGACGGTCTCTGCGCTGCAGTTTGTAAAGATGACATTTATTGTTCCAACATGTGGAGGCGTCACGCAGCACACATGCAGAATATATCGATATGTTAATACGTTTTTAAAACCATTAAATAATATTCAGTACACAGCTGTGAAGTTTGTCGAGATCTGAACACGTGTGGTGACAGTCTGTCTCTGCAGAGTGGATGAGATGTTTGCAGGTTGTTATAAGTTTTCATCAGGTGGATATCCAGATTAAAGTCCCCATGAAGGCAGCAGAGTTCTGTTTTTCACTGCTTTGATTGGTTACAGTAGACGACAGCGAGTGTGTGTAACACCCTCACTGCTATACATTGTAGCTCCAGTGAACACGGCCGGACTGAACAGAACCTCTGAACCAGCAGTGTCCAGTCTAACAGTGAATACAGTAACAGAACCTCTGATCCAGCAGTGTCCAGTCTAACAGTGAATACAGCAACAGAACCTCTGAACCAGCAGTGTCCAGTCTAACAGTGAATACAGCAACAGAACCTCTGAACCAGCAGTGTCCAGTCTAACAGTGAATACAGCAACAGAACCTCTGAACCAGCAGTGTCCAGTCTAACAGTGAATACAGCAGCCTTCCGAGGTGGTTTTCTTGCCGGGTTTGGCTCCTGGCATCCCGGGCTGAGTCAGTTCAGTTAGCTACATGGCTGACCGAGCTAACCACAGTTAGCGCTTCACTACTTATCAATGTTTCCATCATAAAGTCTGTAAATCACCTCGGTAGTGTGATGTTATTCTAAATAATATCAGAACTTTCGACTTCATCCAAAAGTTCCCACAACAGAATATATGTGTGTCGTCTGCATATAAGTTTAATATATAATTTATGCACAGTGACGGGCCGAACACAGAACCCTGAGGAACTCTGTCAATAACGAATGATTTAAATTTGTTCTGCAGATCCAGACAGAACACTCTCTGTTCTATCACTTCATGTTTCTGTTTTTCTCACGTTTTCTTCAACATAAATTCTCTCTTGTGTCGTGCTTTCGAAGAGTTTCATTAAAAACAAGAACGTGTGTCTCAGTTTGTGTTTTACTGCCGTCAGTCATCGTATTTCAGGTGATTGTTGCTGGTAAATTGCAGATAAATTCTGGTGTTGTTTCAGTGAGATATTCATTTATTTGTTGTCGTGTTTGTGTCCAGTATTTTCTCTCTCAGCTGTTGTTGGTGGTCTTTAGCTGCTAAACGTTTCACTTTGTTCACAGCTCGTCTGTCACTGTCGTGTTTTTACAGCTTTTATTCTGAAAATGAACTCTGTTTGACGTCTTTAATGCAGGCCTGTTTCTTCTATTTTCTTGTAGCTCTGTCAGTCGAGGATGTTTTTTCCAGCAGCCGCGTGCATCAAAATAGCAACACGGATAAAAACAGATGCTCGTGGACGTTTTTTCTCACAGGAAGTCATTGGAAATACGTGGTAGAGAAAGTGTTGAAGTCTGCCGCGCTGTGATTCCTCTCTGTTTTTTATTTTAACACTGTCGTGTTTTCTGACACTCTGCTGCTCCTTTTAAAACCTGACCGACGCACACCTGAACCTCCTCCTCCTCCACCTCCTCCTCCGAGTTCCTCTGCAGACTCTCCACGCCGCCGTCCGCCCGGCCAAACGCCGCGAGTCGGAAGAATTAGCTTCCAACAAACTGGCCTACAAATGAGGCATTAAGCATTGGTAATGGGGGTGCAGAAAGGTCACGGCTGTATTAATCTGCCGTCTGGGGAATACACCCCTGAGCCGGGAAACGCTGAGACCGAGAGCGAGCAGGCGAGTCTCCAAAAACAAACCCTGAGCATGAATAAATATTTATCTATGCCCGGGCGATCATATTGATCATAAAGTGTTTTAGGAAACAAAATGAGCAGGAAAATGAGATTGATGTAAAAATATTCAGCTGTTGCTTTGAGCGTTTCCCCCTCGGACACTTTGAGCTTCTCCGGGCTGAGAGCAGAGGTCGCTTCCTGCAGGAGCATCGATTTTATTTCAGGATCAACCAGGATTTTTATCCACTTTCTCCTGAAATCAGCTGCCGACGCGAACGCAGAGATGCTTTTCTGTTTCCACGCTCAGAAAAAGACTTTTTCTATTCTGCAGATGTGAAGCTGAAAAACACTCGGAGACAATCAAGTAATCAAATTAATAAACAAACATCAGGACAAAGGAATCATTTGATTCTTTAAGTATCATAATTTAATGTTTGTTTTTATTTATTCCTGCGTACACACAATAAGATTAAGATACATAATTCATTAAAGGTTTGATTATAAATGAAATATTAAACTTTACTAATTTACAAATTACATAATCTTTTCTCGTGACACAAAGTTGTTTTAATTTATTATAAAATGTGAATTTGTTTCATTTATTTCTGCTTTGTTGATAAATTACAGTTAGATGAGCTGCTGCGAACACGAGAGCACCAAACGTGGATTCATCCACCGCTGAAAATAGTCCCCGACAAATGCACTACACTAAATGAACGTCAAAGTTTGTAAAGTTTAGTCATCCTCACGATGAGTCTGACGATCTACACACACGTATAACGTCGTGTTTAAAATGCCTGATTGAATTTAATGTTTCAATTAATCAAGAAAATATTGAACTTTATATTATTTTTTCTTTGATTTCATTTAGATGTAGTTTCCAACATAAATGCATGTTTGCTGCTAACACACTCACGCATGAGTCACATGTATGTTTCAGTGTAACGTGTCAAAATAAACACTCGGGCAGTTCAGGTCCATGATCAGGTGTTGCAGCCTCTGCAGCTCAGACGTGTCCGGAATAATTCAGATATTTTAATATTTAGCGATCATAAACTGTAAAAACAGTTTTTATGTCACAGTCGTAGGAACACGACCTCACTGTCGATGACTTTGATTGGACCTCACATTGTGTTTGGACCTGAACACCACCTGTGGGTCCAAACCAGGAACCTGAAGTTCAAATGTTCCGTTAACGTTACGTTAAGGTTTCTATACAATATATTTATATATTATATATTTATATGTGTAGAGACAGTCGTCCTCTCAGGCTGGAGGTGGAGTCTCTCCTGGGTTTTGGCCTCCGTCTCTTCAGGTTTTCGAACTTTAATGTAAAAGGTCGCGCTCACACACACACACACACACACACACTATAAATCAATTCAGTCCTTCCTGTTTCAGTCACTGTTATCACCTGAGGAGTTTTCCACTCGCTGCTCTTCGTCCTCACCGTCCTCCATCCTTCCTGATTTATTTCACTTCCACACAGAAACAATTTAAATAATTTAAATATTTTAATAATTTTTACAGTTTCAATAAAATCCTGAAAGTACCCGAGCACGTTTACTTATTTAGTTACAGATTCAGCTGGTTTATAATTTATCACAGATTTGTTGAAAACTCGATTCTGCGTTCGGTTATTTCTGAATAACGGAGTTCTGATGATAAACCAAGAAAATCAATTTTAAACAAATAAAATCATTTTCAAATCAGTATTTTGTGTCAGATTGTCACTTTCTAATAACTCTAATAACTGTGCAGATTTAAAATAATGAAACGTTGTTTGTTCTGTTTGTTTCAGCGGCGTGGGTTTAGCCCGAGCTCACTTCGAGAAGCAGCCGCCGTCCAACCTGAGGAAGTCCAACTTCTTCCACTTCGTGCTGGCGCTGTACGACCGGCAGGGTCAGCCTGTCGAGATCGAGAGGACTTCCTACGTCGACTTTGTGGAGAAAGACAAGGTGACGCTTCATTTTATTTCACATTTGTCATATATACAAATATTATTATATATACATAAATCACATCAGTGAGCTGCCACGAACACGAGAACACCAAACGTGGATTCATCCACCGCTGAAAATAGTCCCCAACAAATGCACTACACTAAATGGACGTCAGACTCCGGCTCCGTTCACGTAACAGCGATCAGTTATCGAACACTTTTAAATACGTTGAAGTGTTTTAAAGATTTCGTCTTCAGTCAGAACCAACGAGACAGGAAGTGGTTTGAGTCCAAATATGGGACTTTACGTGTTACGATCTCCTTTAATTAAACATTCAATAAAATCAGAACGACGTCGTCTCTGATCGATTAACTCGAACACGCAACACAGTGTTTATTTTACGAGCAGGTAACACACCTGTTTGATGATGACAGGAAGAGGCGGGGCTAACAGGTGAGCAGGTTAAAACAGTTTGTGAGTGAATCGTAGCAGCTCTATCCTGTCGAGGATGTTTTCTTTCTGCTGTGGTATCATAAATAATATTATAGATATATATATAATATATTTATTATATATATATATATATTTTAGATTCTTTTGTCTTCGTATTGAATCAAAGTTTTAAATTCTCGTGACGACCTCACGTCTAAATCATGACGGAGCCGATTGCAGTCCGTCCTCAAAGATATAATTTAATATAATATACCACTAGTTTATTTACAGAGCAGGTCGAGCTGACAGGAAGTCAGACACAGAAACTACAAAATAAAACACCCTGTGCAGACAAAACAATTTAACTCGAGAGGAACTTAAACCAGGAAGAATCTGAGCAAGTTAAAGTCTGGAGGGAAAAACGTTCCTCAAACGTTCCTCAAACGTTCCTGATGGGTTTGAAGTCACGTGAAGGACGGACCGAGACCGCGACATCACAGAGCTGCTGATGTTAGACTGAAGATGAAGTTTAAGACAAATGAAGAAGAACAGACTGTAAAATACAAATACTATTACCACTGTTACTACTAATACTGCTACTAATACTACTAATACTACTAATACTAGTACTAATACTACTAATACTACTACTAATACTACTAATACTACTACTAATACTACTAATACTGCTACTAATACTACTAATACTACTAATACTGCTACTAATACTACTAATACTACTACTAATACTACTAATACTAGTACTAATACTACTAATACTACTACTAATACTACTAATACTGCTACTAATACTACTAATACTACTAATACTGCTACTAATACTACTAATACTACTACTAATACTAGTAATACTAGTACTAATGCTACTAATACTACTACTAATACTACTAATACTACTACTAATGCTACTAATACTACTAATACTAGTACTAATACTACTAATACTACTAATACTACTAATACTACTAATACTAGTACTAATACTACTAATACTACTAATACTACTACTAATACTACTAATACTAGTACTAATACTACTAATACTACTACTACTAATGATACTCATAATAATACTAATAATATCCAGACAGGTTGTGTTTGTTTGTTGTGGTTTGATCAGATGCCAGCTGGCTCTCCATCCTCCTCCCACTCACTCGCTCACCTCACCTCAGCTTTGACCTCTAGTCTCTCGCCCCGACACACACACACACACACACACACACACACACACACACACACACACACACACACACACACACACACACACACACACACTGGGACTGAGCCAACACTCCCGGCACAGTTTGGCAGCGAGCGGCCGACTGACGGAGACGGAAAGAGAAAAGAGATGAAATAAAAAGATGATGATGATGATGATGATGATGATGATGATGATGATGATGATGATGATCAAACCTTCATCTCATTAAACACATGAGAGTCACATGATTAATCAGCTGACTGTGGGGTCAAAGGTCAGAGGTCACCCAGCAGTTCATCACAAACTGATGAAACAAAAAATGAAATAAAAAGATTTTTTTATTTTGTTTGAAATAAAAATGACAGAAAACAAAATGAATCAAAGATTTAAAGTATAATTATATTATGTTATATATGTATAATATATTATATATGTATAATTATATTATGTTATATATGTATAATTATATTATGTTATATATGTATAATATATTATATATGTATAATTATATTATGTTATATATGTATAATATATTATATATGTATAATTATATTATGTTGAGTTAGAACATGAAAATGATTTCAAATGTTTAGAGACGATGAAGTTTGACATCAGGATTCAGTTTTAATTGAGTTCCTCATAAATCAGATTTATAATCTAAATTTAAATGTTGCAGCTCATAATTTGATTTAAAGTTTGATTTTATTAATTATCAGTGACGATGAAGGAAAAAGACAAACAACAGAGTAAAAAATATAAAGAAGAGAAAATATTAAAGATGTAAACATGTATGTGTGTGAACAGCAGATATGTATGTTATATATTTATCACAGGACGATGTTCCACCTTCATCGCACTAACTGTGTGTGTGTGTGTGTGTGTGTGTGTGTGTGTGTGTGTGTGACAGGAGTATAACGGAGAGAAGACCAATAACGGGATTCATTACAGACTACAGCTCCTCTACAGCAACGGTGAGTCAAATCTTTGTATCTCCATCATGATGAGAGGATTTATTACTGCTGACTGAGCCTGAACAGAACCAGACCCAGAACCAGAACCAGAACCGGAGCTTCATATTTCACGCTTAGTGCCGCGATTGTGAGAACTGAGACACAAACTTTGACTCGGGTACAGCTCGTTAACGAGGTCCTGATGAAGCTTAACGAGTTAAGGTCTGAAGACACCAGGCTGTGGTCGTCTCTGTCGTCCAATCAGAGCAGCTGGATGTGAAAACAGAGCGAGACGTTAGAAACAGAAACTCTGGAGCAGAACAAGCTGCTTTTAGTTAGCATACCTGCTCGCAGAGCATGGACCTCCAGAACGTCCCTCTAGAACAGACCAGACCAGGACAGACCAGGACAGACCAGACCAGGACAGACCAGGACAGACCAGGACAGACCAGGACAGACCAGACCAGGACAGACCAGGACAGACCAGGACAGACCAGGACAGACCAGACCAGGACAGACCGGGACAGACCAGGACAGACCAGACCGGGACATCAGGTTTCCAGGAATCTCCTGGAAAATTTCCAACAGTTTCAAACACAGCGACTCTTCCTGAGCGGACCAATGGCACGATGTAGTCAATGACAGAACGAGAAGTGAAATCAATCGTTCATAAATCTATAATTTAACGTGTAAAATAGTTTCAGCGCTCTGCACAGAACTCGTCTGTTTCGTGTGTTTAAGGACAGAGACGATGACAGTTGTTGATTCATGAACTCTTCCTCAGTTCAACATTAATATAAATTTCTTTCCTTTGAGGTATTTGACGTCTGTAAAGTTCTTTTACGTCGTTAAAAACAGAAACTGAATCTGTACAGAGTAAATATGCAGCGACGAGTCCTGAGCGTCATAAATCTGAAACATGGAGGAAACAAAAGCAGGAAGTGACCTCGAGGCGAAGATGAGTCGCCGTGTAAAACGCTGAAAGACGCCTGTTTTGGTGTGATGATGTCACTTCCTGGATTAGAAACAGGAATGACTGACGGCTCTAAATGACGAGGTCGAGCTAACGAGCTTAACGAGCGCTCGCTCCTGCAGGTGAAACGTCGGCGTCGCTTTGTTGAACTTTGTCCGAATCTGTCGAGAAGGAATTTCTATTAAAGGTCACCTCAGCTGAAGTGAACTGTGAGGCTGGAAAAAGTTTTTCATTATCAGCACACACACACACACACACACACACACACACACACACAGCTTTACAGACATCTGGAATATCTGACAAGCGAACCTGAACTCTGTTTTGTCCATCGGGTGGTGTTTGGAGGGTGGAGGGATCTTTTGCTGATTCAAAACACACAGCTCGGCTCGGCTCTGGCTCGAGTCCAGAGCTGCAGGAGGAGGACGGGAGGCCGTAATGCTCTCAGCCCCCTGCAGGAACGGCAGATAAAGTGGCACATAAAAGAGCGTTTTCTTCCAAAGGGGGATAAATCACTCTAATATGAGTCGGCATCGTCGGATTAGCATCGTACGGAGGTAATTGACCTCATCTGCAACCGGGACGGATAGCCGCCATTTAGTGCTGCAGACTGCTCAGTGCTGAGCTGCCGCGCTCAGAGCGAGGAGTGAATCATGTCAATTAGAAAGCGGAGGAAGCTGCGAGGAAACGGCCTGAAAAACAAGAACACACAGCATCCAATACAATTAGAGCGACTCCGCCGCTAACAGGTGTTCCCTGCAATTTACTTCCTCCACCCCACGTCGTGCTCGTGTCACATTTACGCTCGGATGCATAGCTAATAAAAGACAAGCAGTCCTGATTGATATTTAATTTGTCGGAGAACGAGCGTTGCTTGTTATCCTGGAGGAAAAAGGCGGCGGGGTGGGGAGGCAGTTAGAGGCGGGCTGGCCTATAAATAATAAAACGCCGCGGAGACGCTAATGTTTGTTTTTGCTGAGGGGGTTAGCGTAGCCACGACGAGACGACACGAGCTACAGAAAACATAAATACACAGCCGGGACGTCGAGAACACGACAGAACATCCACACAACGTTATGAGAAATTAAATCAGCATTTCACACGCATGCATGTGTGTTTGTTTCCACACGTGTCGTCAGGATTCTGATCATGTGACTGTTTGTTTGTGTTTCAGGCATCAGGACAGAGCAGGACCTGTACGTCCGGCTGATAGACTCCATGACCAAACAGGTGAGAGGACACACACACCTGAGCACACACACCTGAGAGTGTGTTTTACCACGTTTATGACATCATGATCACAAAACAACCACGTCTGTCCACGAGGAGACGACGATGAGGAGACGAGGAGACGCTCCGGTTTGAGATTTAAACGTCACAAAGAGCTTCTTCTGTTTTACAGTTTTAAAGGTTCAGTCGTGGATTTCTTTTGATTTGTGACAATAATGTTTTTTCTTTGATGAGTCGACCTGAGCTGAAGTTTGATTTGAGTCATAAATGACGTGAATATCTATCTATGTAAATAAAATCAGTCAGTTTTTTACAACCCAGAAAATATTCATAAAATCCAGACAGCTCAGGCTGAAGCAGGTTTACTCTCTAATAAATGATTTATTGTTGAATCCTGAACAGAACCAGAAGCAGAACTCATTTGGTGTTAAAGTTCATTTTCCTTCACGGGAATCATCACGTAAACATTCGTGAACTTGACGACAGGATGAGACAAAATATTCTGAAATATTACATGAAGGAAAAACAAAGCTCAGAAACAAAGCTTCATTTAAAGAAGAACTCCACGTCTCTATGGTTCACATGGGTCCTTAAAATCCTGGAAAGTTTGTGAATTTGAGGGGATAAAAATAAAAAAGCAACAAACAAAATGACATCAGTAATTAAACAAAAACAATAACGAGAAGAAACAATAAAAAATAAAAGATTATAAAAACTTCAACCTTGAAGAGAAGTAAATATTCAGACATGTAAACAGACATGGGTCCTTGAAAGTCCTTGAATTTATATATTTTTGTGCAGGAGTAAAATTTATTTTATTTAATGTTAGTAAATAATCTGCGTTCTGTCAGGTGTGCTGCGTGGGTCCTTGAACTTCAGGGAATTGAGCCTGAAAAGTCCTTGAAAGGTCCTTGAGTTTGCTGTGATTAAGAAGGTGTTGGGACTCCGTGTCTGTGCGTTAACTACAGGTCTGAGGTCAGGTGTATTCAAACATGCACTGACACATAAACTCTGAGTAAAAGGTGTGAAGTGAAACCTAACAGAGTTAGCTTAGCTTAGCATAAAGACTTGCAGCAGGGGGAAAGTGTTAGCGCGGCTCAGTCCTCCTGGTCTGGTGGTCTTTGTGGTTTTTGGGGGCAGTAACTGTTTCTGGACTCGCTGTGACTCGAGAAACTCGCCCTCACGTTACACCCGTAAGTCGATCATGAAGCAGAAGTCAAATAAAACAGCCAATGAATCAAACTGTGTCTAACCTCAGGATCTCCTCCGACTCTGACTGTGAGTCTCCTCACACCTCCTCCTCCTCCTCCTCCTCCTCCTCCTCCTCCTCCTCCTCACTTTCCAGGCTCGAGCGGCCCTGATGTGTTTTCCTTTCCAGCGGTGCAGCTCGGTCTTTAGCTGACTCCAGATCCTCCCGTTCCTCCCACTTTTCCGGTTTTCACTCACTCAGAACCCCCGTGTGGGATTTGAACCTGTGAACGTTTCTCCTGCCAACAACAATCCGCTCCAATATTTCCAAATTCCAGTCGATCCTGCCAGCCGACCTCCCGGCTTCATTCCTGGAGTTCACTGAGCTCCAGATCCTCCTGCTGCCTCCTCACACCTCCAGGTTCACTTTCACAGACTCAGCCGACAACAACCTGAAACTTTTGTACAACGTCTGAACAACCAAATAAAAACCATCGTTAGATAATTACATTAATTATTATTTACATCCAATCAAACGCTTTCTCTCTTCTGACGTCGCCGTCAGAACTTTATTCAAACTGGATCAGCTAAAGCTAATATAATAAAGCTAACACAGCTAACACTGGGGGTCCAGCTGGTTTGGAGCTAGTGCTAATGTGGCTAACTGCTAATATAAGCTAATGTTGTAGATTTAGCTAGTTTTGGAAACACCAATCAACGTCCTCGATGAGTCCTTCTACTTCCTGTTTCATGGAGACTTTCATCAGTTTTCGTGTCTCGGCTCTTCACAGCTGTGAATGAGTTTTCTTCTTCTCTTGTTTTGTGGGCTGATGTGTTGTGACATGTCGGGGCGTTAATGAGTCAAATTAATCAGTTCATTAATTTACATTTAATGTCTGTGATGTTTCTGCACGTCCTTCATTTAATAATAATTTAATAATTTCAGGGTGTAAATATTTAAAACTGAGTGAACGGGATGAGTAAAATCAACACACACACACACACGCGCACACACACACACACACACACACACACACACACACACACACGCGCGCGCGCACACACGCACCAACAGAACTTTAAATTCTTGTGCGCTCGGTGGACAAATGCTCGACCACCGAAGCAGCTCTTATTAAATGGAGAAAGCGTTACGTAACCGGCATCGAGGGAGCGTCCGGGACATGATGGAGTACGTGACGGAGGAATCAGGCTGGAGATGTATGAGGGGGGCGGGCAGGAGTCAGGAGGAGGACTCTGGAATCACGTGTCCGTGAACTGGAAGTCAATGCAGAGACGTCAGTGGAGGCGTCGTCGTGTTAAACTTCCTGGATCTTAATGAGACGTAACAGTTCATTAAAACAACTCGTCTGTTTCTTCTTCATACAAAACTTCATTCAGATGAATTATTACACACACACACACACACACACACAAACACACACACAGATCGACTGCATGTACGGAGGCTCATCAGAGAGCAGCTCTGTGTGTTTCTTAATCCTCCGGTTCAGCCTCAGCAGGCTGGTCATCACTGACGCGCTGATGCTGAACTCCATTTAAGTTTTACAGTATTTTGATATAAAATGTGTTTTTAATTAATTAATTTCATTTAAAAAAATACATCTCAGAGATGACTCCACGTAACACGACACGTGTACGAGAATTTAAGAAGCTGTGTGTGTGTGTGTGTGTGTGTGTACATTTCTCCAACGTTACATTTTAATGTCAAAATTAATATAAAATATTGTTAATGTTTAAACTGAGGAACAATTCAGAAATCAATATTTGTGATAGTTACAGTGTTTTTATACTTTTCTCATCAGGACCTCGTTATAATTAACTGGACTGGTTGGACTATAAAAACACAAACGAAGACTAAAAGTCACCAGGATGCAGGATGTCATACACACTTCAGGTTTTTCCACTGGCTTGGATGTGGTTGGGTGTGACGTGAGGGGTGTTCAGTTGGTTGCAATCTGCACGTTCAAACGCTAGATGCCACAAAATCTAAAATACACACTGGACCTTTAATTTAAAAATGATATTTCACACAACAACAGTGGGACTGGTACCACAGTTTGAAAAGCACGGTCTTAGTTAATGTCCTTCAGGTCTCCAGGTCTTGAGGTCTTGAGGTCTTGAGGTCTCCAGGTCTCCAGGTCTTGAGGTCTTGAGGTCTTGAGGTCTTGAGGTCTCCAGGTCTTGAGGTCTTGAGGTCTTGAGGTCTCCAGGTCTCCAGGTCTTGAGGTCTTGAGGTCTTGAGGTCTCCAGGTCTTGAGGTCTTGAGGTCTTGAGGTCTCCAGGTCTTGAGGTCTTGAGGTCTCCAGGTCTCCAGGTCTTGAGGTCTCCAGGTCTCCAGGTCTTGATGTCTGGGTTGTGTAGTTAATCCAGTCGTTGCTGTGGAAGAATCTAAAATGTAGAGCTGTCCTCGTTGACCAACAGAATGAATCATCTCGCTGACGTGAACAAATTCAGTGACATGAAATAAAATCTTAAATATAAATCATTTCCAAACACCTGTTTCTGTCTCCACCCGTCCTCCTCTAGCTCCACCCGCCCTCCTACTTATGTATCCCCTCCAGTCATATCACCCCCCTCCCCGCTGTTCGCCCTGTCGGCATGTCACCGATCGATGTACCAAGCGGCTCCTCGACAAAGCGTCAGCCATGGAAACCGATCAATAGGCCCTAATGTGGCGCAGCGACGGCACACTGGAGACAATAATCCTGACACCTCCTCCTCCATGACACCCCCCACCTCCAACACACACACACACACACGTCTACACCTTCACCTCCCACTACATGACACCCCATTGGTCGACAGTCAGACCTGACAGACGGGTCGGCTGGAGTCCCCGCGGATCGATAAATCCCCGTCGAGGGCCCGTTAGGGGCCCCGTGTCCGTGGGATTGTCAGAGCGAAGAGGAGCTGAATTAATGCAGATTGGACTGTGGAGCGCCGCCGCAACTCTGATCCAGAGAGTGACATCACACAGAGAGGCTGAAGAGGCCGAGCGGCAGAACTCTGTGGGACGTTTGACTGAAATGTTTCAGAAACAAACCAAAATCTGAGAGCAGACAAACCTGCAGACCTCGTCACAGGGAGGGTAATACACCAAAGACTGATGTCTGAGTCTCAGAGACTGTTTCCTGCATCCTGGTGACTTTTAACACATTTCACCTCTCATGTAACTCAAAACAAAACTTCATCTCTCAGTTCAGACTTTTCCTGAAATGAGTTTATTAAACATCGAGTGAGATATAGAAACCTACGGAAACCTACGGCTGGTTGCCAAACAACAGGCATTGTTTAGATGTCTGCAGGCTAAAGGAGCTAAAGCTACATCTGATAGATATTAGGCTGCACAGATGGATTTGAAAACATTTATCCAAAATTATTTTGAACTTTTAATCAACGTTCTTCTTCTGCAATAATTAAATAATGTAAATGTAATTATTCTGTTGTGGCCTGCAGTTTATGATGATTAATTATATTTTAATTTAAATGAATTTGACCTGTTCGATCTGTGAAGGAATAAAGCAACTGTAAAATTAATAAACACCATAAATCAGAATCAAAATTAGAACACGTTGCTCTGAATGTACGTACAGATTTAGAGTTTAACAGGTAAACAAACACTGACAGAATAAAGAACTGCTGATAGAGCAAAGGTCAACTAAACATACATAAGAAAATTAAAAAAAAACAATTTATATGTCAAATAATTTAAATTT
Source organism: Argyrosomus regius (assembly GCA_946959425.1). Classification (NCBI taxonomy): domain Eukaryota; kingdom Metazoa; phylum Chordata; class Actinopteri; family Sciaenidae; genus Argyrosomus; species Argyrosomus regius. The sequence goes on along the minus strand of OX336893.1, from coordinate 751,300 downwards.
TTCAAAGATCTGATCTGTGAAACTTTTTCAGTTTTCATTTTTTTCAACATTTTTACATATTTTGTCCATTATAATCAACTAAAGCTGCAAACATGAGTCAATAAGCAGATTAAAAAACCTCCACCCTGCCCATGTGAAGCGTCTTTTCTGTGTATTACAGCAGTAAAACATGTTGAGATAACAAATGAGGACAAAAAGGTGTGAAGGTTCGGATGGTGAGAGAACCTCTGACTAAAACCTGAACCCAAAACTAACAGCTCGTGAAGGACGTGAAGACAAACATCCGCATTCTCTAAAATGTCATTTCCAATAATATAATTTATATTTACGTTCATAAATTGTCAAAACTTCCTGAAGCATATTCACATTTTAAATAAATCAATTTCTAAAAATGTCAATTTCAAAATTTCAACATTCTGAAATGTTTCAGAAAATATCTTCACAAAGTTTTTTTTCTTTTCACTTTCCAAAAACTATTTACACTTAAAAAAGAAAAGAAAATTCTAATGTCCAAGTACAATTTCTGAAAATATCTTCACTAAACAAAATGTTTTCTCATGTCCAAAAATATCTTAACTTTTATAAGTCGTCCAAAGAACATCCAGTTCTTCAATAGTTTTCTCGTCCTCTTTCTAAAATGTCCTCAACTTCCACATTTCCCCCCAAATTTTCCAGAACAAAAGTCCAAAATGTTCCTCATCAGGACTTTTCCAAAACGTCCTCACTTGGTGAAGACGTCCTCACAGTGCAGGTCTGAACTCTCGGTCCTCACAAAGACTTCCACAGCAGAATGTGGACATTAACCCACAAACAAGCATGAAAGTGGACGTGCGATCACACACTCACGGGACTCTTCGCATCAGGAATGATGATGTATAAATATCGACCAATCTACACACTGTGTGTGTGTGTGTGTGTGTGTGTGTGTGTGTGTGTGTGTCCCTGATGTAATCCACATCCCTCCTGGTCAAACTGGAGCATTTTAATCCGGAGGAACAGAGCCAGGATCTGGATCAATAATGCAGAAGTGGTCGTTATCCTAAAAGTATTGTCCCCCAGGGGTGTGTGTGTGTGTGTGTGTGTGTATGTGTGTGTGTGTGCAGGGCGGAGGTCTGTTTTGACTATAAAGGTGGATGAGGTAGTGGTAGGTCATCACACACACATACACTAACACACACAGTAACACACACACTTACTGGAGTTCATTTACAACCACCAGGGTATTACAAAAACCACCACACACACACACACACACACACACACACACACACAGCGGTCATCCGTCATCCGGACGCGGACATGACAGCTCGGTGGGGGTGAGGTGGAGGGAGGAGATGGGGTGAGGGAGGGGGGGCTTCATCCTGGGGCGCCGCCCGCCATCTGGCAGGGAATTCTGGGAAGGCCGGAGGAGCCTGAGACCACCGAACAGGGAGGAGGTGGATGAGGAGGTGGAGGTGGAGCTGGTGGTGGTGCAGGAAATCTTCGACGGACATGTTTGACTTTGTTGTTGGTGTTGATGTGAGGGTGGGGTGGACAAAATAAAAGGAACACCTGCACAGATCAGCTGTCAGGATCAAATTAACCTGATCAGATTCATGTACTTTATGAAGACAGTGAACTGGTCCCAGTCTGAACTGGTCCAAGTAACTGTAAACTGGTTTTATATATTAACTGGTCAAAATGTGCACTAACAAGGTCTACATGGACACTGAACTGGTTTATAAACTGGTTTATATGCATAGTATGTGTATGTGTAGTAAACTGGTTTAAATGTGTAGTAAACTGGTTTAAACGTGCAGTAAATTGGTTTAAACCTGCAGTAAACTGGTTTAAACCTGCAGTAAACTGGTTTAAATGTGTAGTAAACTGGTTTAAATGTGTAGTAAACTGGTTTAAACCTGCAGTAAACTGGTTTAAACGTGCAGTAAACTGGTTTAAACGTGTAGTAAACTGGTTTAAACGTGCAGTAAACTGGTTTAAACCTGCAGTAAACTGGTTTAAATGTGTAGTAAACTGGTTTAAACCTGCAGTAAACTGGTTTAAACCTGCAGTAAACTGGTTTAAACGTGCAGTAAACTGGTTTAAACGTGTAGTAAACTGGTTTAAACGTGCAGTAAACTGGTTTAAACGTGCAGTAAACTGGTTTAAATGTGTAGTAAACTGGTTTAAACGTGCAGTAAACTGGTTTAAACCTGCAGTAAACTGGTTTAAACGTGTAGTAAACTGGTTTAAACGTGCAGTAAACTGGTTTAAACCTGCAGTAAACTGGTTTAAATGTGTAGTAAACTGGTTTAAACCTGCAGTAAACTGGTTTAAATGTGTAGTAAACTGGTTTAAACGTGCAGTAAACTGGTTTAAACCTGCAGTAAACTGGTTTAAACGTGTAGTAAACTGGTTTAAATGTGCAGTAAACTGGTTTAAACCTGCAGTAAACTGGTTTAAATGTGTAGTAAACTGGTTTAAACGTGCAGTAAACTGGTTTAAATGTGTAGTAAACTGGTTTAAACCTGCAGTAAACTGGTTTAAATGTGTAGTAAACTGGTTTAAACCTGCAGTAAACTGGTTTAAATGTGTAGTAAACTGGTTTAAACCTGCAGTAAACTGGTTTAAATGTGTAGTAAACTGGTTTAAACCTGCAGTAAACTGGTTTAAATGTGTAGTAAACTGGTTTAAACCTGCAGTAAACTGGTTTAAACCTGCAGTAAACTGGTTTAAATGTGTAGTAAACTGGTTTAAACCTGCAGTAAACTGGTTTAAATGTGTAGTAAACTGGTTTAAACGTGCAGTAAACTGGTTTAAACTCAGTATTTGTCAGATTGTCGTCTCGATGTGTTTTCCAGTGTCTCACCTGTGTTTCTGTTTTTTTCCCATCAGGCCATTCTGTATGAAGGTCAGGACAAGAACCCCGAGATGTGTCGCGTCCTCCTCACCCACGAGATCATGTGCAGGTAAGACGTGAACATACATGTGATTTAAACACAGCAGCACACACAGTGTATGTGTGACAATGTGTGGTAGGGGGTGGGTAGGCTTTGTTGACGTGTGTGTGTGTGTGTGTGTGTGTGTGCGTGTGTATGTGTGGTGTTAATTATGCTGCACAGGAAGTGTGTATGTGTGTACATTAACAGTGCAGTCGTCATGTCAGAGCTGGGAGATAAAAACAGTTCCACAGAAAAAATCAGTGTCATCAGTGAAAGAACTTTAAAGATAATTTACATTAAAATATTCAAGATGTTTGTACTTCAATATTTAAATAATTTAATCAATCAATCTTTTAATCAACGGTTAACTTTGAATTATTTTATTTTATTTTCACTCCAGAAACCAAAGTGTACATCTGTGACACTCAGCAACCAACAACGTAAAAATACTCACATGTAAAAGTCATTTTAAATTCCACTGAGGTAAAAGTACGTGTATTGCAGTAAAATGTGACATCATTATGTGTTAGTGACATTTTACTGTTAAAAAATAAATACATTTAAAATAAATAGGGAGGTTCAAGTTGTTTGAATCTAAATAAATCTGTTTTTATTTGACTTCTCTGTCATATAAATATAGTTTAAACATGATGATGACGCCGAGGTGAAAAACACTTGTTTAATTTTAATTGTTGTTTTTCTAAATGTTTGTGTTTTATGTGAATCTGAAAAGTAAATGTACTGCAGAAATACACAAATACACTAGTAGCAGAAGTACTGTAAGTACCTCAGAATTGTACTTGAGTAAATGTACTTAGTGTCAGACAAAACAGCAGCACGACCGTGAGATTTGAATTATTGATATATTGATATATTATGATGTATCAGTGCAAAGATTATTTCCATTATTGATCAGTCGTCTGTTGTTTTATTGATTTATTGTTCAGACACATTTAAAAATCTTTTCTGGAGCTTTCAGTCGTATCACACAGTCTTCATCAGAGTTTTTAGATTTGCTACGTTCATTTTCAGAGAATTAAAGAGTTTTTATTTTGTTTACTGTTCATAGAATTTAAATTAAATTAATTCAGATAAAATCCTGAAAACATCAACAGTGTTTCAAAATATTCACACGTGTTCAGCATTAGAGTTTAGATATATGTGAGCTGTCTGACGTGTGTGTGTGTGTGTGTGTGTGTGTGTGTCTATAAGAGAAAAAAGAGCAGCTGTTGGTTCGTCGTTCATCACACCAATCAACACGTTTCCTGCCCTGCGTGTCTCTGCTGTCGTCTGGGTTTAATGGTTTTACTGGTTCAGACTGAAGAAGAAGAAGAAGAGTGACGGGGAGGAGGATAAAAATAGAACAAACACACACATAAACACACACACAAACACACACACAAACACACCAGTACACACTGGTTCATACACTGCATTAAACTGGTTCACCTGTGAACTGGTACAGAAACCAGATTAGATATAAACAACTGGTTTAAACTGGTTTACATGAGCTTTGATTGGTGTGAGTGAACTGGTTTAGATGAACTGCTCACAGTGAGTCCCAGACTTCCAGGTCTGCGGGTATCAGACTTCCAGGTCTGCGGGTATCAGACTTCCAGGTCTGCGGGTATCAGACTTCCAGGTCTGCGGGTATCAGACTTCCAGGTCTGCGGGTATCAGACCTGCAGGAACCGTCCTGCAACCGTCTGCAGGTCTGACTTGTTGACTCCTGTAGTTCGTCCTCTCCTCGTGCATCTCCTCCTCTGCCTGTCACCTCCTCCTCTTCATCATCATAACTTCAGTACCTCTAAACTTGTCCTCCTCCTCTGACTTTTATCGGGGCGTCGGGCTCATTTCCCCCCTGTGAGATTCCTTCGATACGAGCTTCATTTCCATAATGACGGCTGGCTGTCGGCGTCTCTGAGCTTCACTCATTATATGATTGAGTGCGATTATTAAGCAGCTTTCCCCCCTGATGGATGCTGTGTTTCCATTCGCTAATGAGTGAGGGATCAGAGCGCGCTCACTCTTTCCATCGCGCTCTCTCTCCGTCTCTACGCTGTCCCAGGTGAGCTCGTCTTTATGGGCGTCCCTGTTGGTTTGTCTACCTGGATCACAGCAGGCTGCACCTCGTGGGTGTTTCCCAGTGTTCAGGTGGAGGAACACCTTGTCCCCGCCCCGCGGGATCAACACCACCAGAAACAAGCTCCTATTTTTAATTTTGAAGACGTTCAACAGGAGATAAAAATATGAAACCTTTGTCCTCTCAGGTATCAAAACAATAATTCATTTCAAGTTTGAACTTATTAAAGCTGCACAATCAAGAAGAAGCTGAATATATTTGAATAAAAGTGACAAAACAACATTTTAAATTTCAAAAACATCAAAATTATGATGTAGAAACGATCATTTCATAACGCAGTCATAAAATCTGTCAAAACAATCGAGCCGCCATAGAACTCTATATTAATATATTCATGTTGTGTTTATGTCAACCAGTTTGTTAAATTGTTATTGTCAACTCTTCGTTATCGTTTACAGTTTAAATTAAATTAATTACTGCTGTTGTTCAATAATCATTTAAACAACTAATGATTATTTTCATCAACGATTAATCTGCAGATCATTTCCTCGATTAACTGATGAGTAGTTAGAGGATGAAGAAAAGTAGAAAGTCTTCATGTTTGAGGAGCTGAAATCAGAGATTCTTTAAAAAAAAGATTCATAATGATTCATCGATTATCAGATTAGTTGGTTATTAATTTAAAAGTCGATTAACTGACTACTCGTTAGGGTTAGGGTTAGCTCTGATCTCTGATGTTCTGCAGGTTAAACACTTTAAACGTGATTGTTAATCATCATTTTAATGTTCAATGACGTTGTGAGACACAAACTTGGAGGTCAAAGACTGAAGAAACTAAAATATTTGACCAAATTAATTTAAATTAACCAAAATCTGCTGATTGGACGTCGACCTCTGACCTCTGACCTCTGACCTCTGGGTGGTTTAGAAGTTAAAACATGATCTGGAGCGTCACCTTGATAACGTAAACGTAACATTGATAAAAGATGAATTTCCTCCTGAGGATCATTAAAGTCATTCTACTTCCTCTTCCTGTGTGTGTGTGTGTGTGTGTGTGTGTTCATTGCGGCACATTAACCATTTTTAAACGACTCTGCTGCTTTCCAAAACTACCAATCACAACCCAGCGAGCAGGCATGGCGGCGGCAGCCAGGTTGGCACGGCGGCGTTGCCAGCGGGCTCCCGGAGGCTCGCCAGCTCCGGGCCGCTTGCCTCGCCTCGCCACCACCTCCTCGCTCCCTCGCCGTGCTGCCAGGCTCGGGGCGATGCTGAGAAAAACCTGCTCGCTGAGAGGAAGCAGAGTTCCAGGCTCATCAGGGCCTGGCCGCCACACACTGCCGCCGCCGCTGCTGCGTTCCAGGCCTTCGGGTAATTACAACACTTGGCCTTTGAACGCGAGCCCTGCGCTGCCGGCCCGTCCTGCTTGGTGTGATCCGAGTGGCGGCCTCTGCCGATCCTCGGGGAGCCTTTGAAGGACTCTTTTATTTTTTTTGATGGTGGCGCGCCGACATGCCCGGACAAACCTTCCCTTTGTGCTTTAAGTAGATTCCACTTGTGGCGGCGTCTGAAGTGGCTGCTGAGCGGCGAGGAGGAGCAGCCAGCGGTAATGATACTTGTGTGGCCCGGCCGAGGCTCGCCGGCCAAAACCGGCTCCTGTGGCTGAATTATTTCTGTGTGTGTGTGTGTGTGTGTGTGGCGAGGACCTGAGGAGCCTCTCTGCGGCGGCGGCGAGGGACGAACTCTCTCCGCCAACATGACTGACAGCGACACACACACACACACACACACACACACAGTTTGTTTTATTTTTCAGCCTCACACACTCACGGCGTCTCTCACACACACTCACACACTCACGGCGTCTCTCACACACACTCTCAGGTTTGTGTGTGTTGTTGCTCTCAGTCATTAGCCGGCCGCGGTGTTAGCCTGTTTGCGGCCCGGGGGGAAACGTCATTAAGGCGATATTGTGGACGCTCAGCCAAGGTTTGTTTTCGTCTTTGGAAAGGGGCCCCGGGTCCCTGGAGGGGCCCCGGCAGAGCTCCTGGGGTCCGGTTTGTTTATAACACTTCTTTGGCAGTTTGGAGGAGGTTGTCACCACAGCAGCACCAGTGGGTTTCCAATGCTAATTGGTCTCCTGGAACTTTCACTAATGGTTCCAAGTAGCTGGGGGAATAAATTATTGTGGCGCGTTCTATGGCAACTGTCACACATACACATCCACGCAGCGCAGAGCCGAGCCGAGCCGAGCCGAGCTGAGCGGGGACACAAACACGGCGCTTAGTTTATGATTTTTCTCTACTTAGAGATCAAACGGCGTGATAAATGATTCATACTCACTCATTTGGCATTCGCTGCCTCCGTTTGACGCTTGTTTGTCAAATGGCAATTTGATTCAGGACAGCATGGGGCGAGCGCCGAGCCGTAATTGGACGTGGCGGGTCATGTGCCGTGTGATTAATTTTTAAGAATTAACCGGAAGATATGTTAATGACCCTCAGCGGCGATTAAGAGAGACTCGTCACGAGAGCTCGTGTTGTTGTTAATGACAGACGTCTGACACGCCGTCATGTCAGCTGATGTTGTTATGGATTTATTTTGACAAACTTTGACACTTCCTGTCTCACTGTTTACATCTAACATTTCAAAATAAAACTCACATGAATAATTATATTAAAAACATGTTGATTAATGACATCAGCTAATGTGACAGCAGAGCAGACAAATGATACAAAAATCTGGAAAACCTGGAAAACCTGGAAATTTAGAGACTACTTTTCCAGTAATCAAAATGACCAAACATCCTGGAGACAACAACGTCCCCGCAGACTGTCTAAACCTGGACATAGTCTCCGTGACGTCCCCGCAGACTGTCTAAACCTGGACATAGTCTCTGTGACGTCCCCGCAGACTGTCTAAAACCTGGACGTAGTCTCCGTGACGTCCCCGCAGACTGTCTAAAACCTGGACGTAGTCTCCGTGACGTCCCCGCAGACTGTCTAAAACCTGGACGTAGTCTCCGTGACGTCCCCGCAGACTGTCTAAAACCTGGACGTAGTCTCCGTGACGTCCCCGCAGACTGTCTAAAACCTGGACGTAGTCTCCGTGACGTCCCCGCAGGCTGTCTAAAACCTGGACGTAGTCTCCGTGACGTCCCCACAGACTGTCTAAAACCTGGACGTAGTCTCCGTGACGTCCCCGCAGACTGTCTAAAACCTGGACGTAGTCTCTGTAAATGTCAGCTTGTGGTGCGTTCACTGACATCCATGGTGCATTCACTGACAGCAGTGTTTCTGTGGACTGTCTGTCTGGTGGATATTAATGTGTTGGACTCGGCCTGCTGCTGTTCAACATGCCACGCTGACCCGTCACACCAGCAGCCTCATTTGGCTCCACCCGTCCCCTGCAGAGCTGAAATAGAAACCCAGTGCTCCTCCTCCTCCTCCTCCTCCTCCTCCTCCTCCTCCTCCTCCTCCTCCCTCCGGATGCCTCCACACACTCTGGACCGGCTCCTCGGATGAAATGCTCAGACGGCCAGTTTGCCCTCTGGCTACCTGGACGGCCGTTTGGCCAGCAGCCGTCTGGTTGGCTGGCCGGTTGTCAGTGGCGACGGCGCTCTGGGGCCGGGGTGGGGGTGTCCACAGTGGTGCCTCCATCGCTGGGCGCCATCCAACTGTTAGTGACCTTGGCTTGGACCCCACCCAGCTGGACTGTGTGTGTGTGTGTGTGTGTGTGTGTGTGTGTGTGTGTGGAGGGGAAACTGGGCTGCTTTTCAAAATAAAAGTACACATTGTGGAGATACAGAATTTATTTTTTAGGTCTGTAAAAGTTTCCTGGAAATAATTAAATAATAAATAATAATAATCAGAAATGAGTCCATGCTCCATCAGGAGGCGGGACGTGCTAACGCTGCTAACGTTACCTAACGCTCGGATCAATCCTGAGCACTTCCTGTCGTCGTGTGCTTCTTCTTCTTCTCTGAATTGTACCTGTGCGTAGCGTTAATCTGACCTCCATAATCTAAATATAAATCATGTGTCCAGCTGACATTTGTACACTCTTCACCTCCACCTCTTCACCTCCACCTCTTCAGCTCCAGCAGCCAAAATGGCGTCCACTGAGGACGAAAGGTGTCCAGCGTTCATCACTTTGACCGCTCTGAGTGAAACCATGGCACTGGGTCTGTTCTCTCATCACAGGGTGCTCATGGGAAATGTAGTCAAACTCAGTGTATTTTTTTCTTTCAGTCGGTGTTGTGACAAGAAAAGCTGCGGAAATCGCAACGAGACACCCTCCGACCCCGTCATCATCGACAGGTAGGACTCACCTGATCGCCTCTGTGTACCTGTCTGTCTCTGCAGCTGTCTGTCTCTGTGTGTTCACTGCTCGTGGAGTCGGGTTCATGTTTTATCAGGTGGTTTTGTTTTATTAATCTGCTGTCATGTTTACGATCATAAACTCTTGTCAAACTGTCTGTGAGGACAGGAAGCTGTCTGTGAGGACAGGAAGCTGTCTGTGAGGACAGGAAGCTGTCTGTGAGGACAGGAAGCTGTCTGTGAGGACAGGAAGTTGTCTGTGAGGACAGGAAGCTGTCTGTGAGGACAGGAAGCTGTCTGTGAGGACAGGAAGCTGTCTGTGAGGACAGGAAGCTGTCTGTGAGGACAGGAAGCTGTCTGTGAGGACAGGAAGCTGTCTGTGAGGACAGGAAGCTGTCTGTGAGGACAGGAAGTTGAATCATGTTTAGTTGTTTTTTCTGGTTTCACTTCATTTGATAAAAATCGACTCGAACAGTCGATGTTGATTCTCTGGATTTAAGGTCAGCTGACCGACTGTGTCTGGAGCTTTTGACTGAACCTCATGGACTTCATGTTGACTGAATCAGGATCTCTTTATTGGCCAGGTGTGTGAACACACACGAGGAATCTGACTCCGGTTCACTGTGCTCTCAGTTGTACAAACAGGTAGAGACATAAGTACAGTTTAAAAGACAAGGAACATGACAGGTAGACACAGACATGACATAAAAAATAAATATATACATATTTAAAAGGTATATATATTTGCATAAATATATATATATATGCACGTGTGTATCTATAGACATTTGTAGACTGGGTAAAGGACTGGTGATGGTGCAGTGTGCAGGTGGAGGAATAAATATGGTTTCTACAGACGGTTGTGTTCTGTACATGAGGCGGGTGGATATGAGTATGTACATATCTATGAATGAATTGTTTCATGACAAACTGATGAAAGTTCTGGAAACAGTAAGTGGATCTTGAGTTATGATTCTCTTGAAGCTCCATTTAGGAGATTTTGATGAAGTCACATGATCTTCATCAGCAGGTGGAGTCTCTGTCGTCATCGTCTCGTCCTCTTGGATTAAAATGTTCAAACAAAGGTCTTTTATTTTGAAAATACACAAAGACCTGATGTGAGAAGAACACCTGTTTGTCGGAACTGTCCTTGAACGCAGCATCAGGTTGAAAATCATGTGACATCATCAGACTCAGTTTCCTGTTTCCTGTCATCACTTTATGAGTCCCAGAAACTACAATAACTGACTTCCTGTCTCACCTGTCTTTCTGTCTCACCTGTCTGTCTGTCTCACCTGTCTGTCTCACCTGTCTGTCTGTCTCACCTGTCTGTCTCACCTGTCTTTCTGTCTCACCTGTCTGTCTGTCTCACCTGTCTGTCTCACCTGTCTTTCTGTCTCACCTGTCTTTCTGTCTCACTTGTCTTTCTGTCTCACCTGTCTGTCTCACCTGTCTTTCTGTCTCACCTGTCTTTCTGCACCTGTCTGTCTGTCTCACCTGTCTGTCTCACCTGTCTTTCTGTCTCACCTGTCTGTCTGTCTCACCTGTCTGTCTCACCTGTCTGTCTCACCTGTCTTTCTGTCTCACCTGTCTTTCTGTCTCACCTGTCTGTCTGTCTCACCTGTCTGTCTGTCTCACCTGTCTGTCTCACCTGTCTTTCTGTCTCACTTGTCTTTCTGTCTCACCTGTCTGTCTCACCTGTCTGTCTGTCTCACCTGTCTTTCTGTCTCACTTGTCTTTCTGTCTCACCTGTCTGTCTCACCTGTCTGTCTGTCTCACCTGTCTGTCTCACCTGTCTTTCTGTCTCACCTGTCTTTCTGTCTCACCTGTCTGTCTGTCTCACCTGTCTGTCTCACCTGTCTTTCTGTCTCACCTGTCTTTCTGTCTCACCTGTCTGTCTGTCTCACCTGTCTGTCTCACCTGTCTCCCTCTTCCTCTGTTTGTTTGTACCTGCTGCAGTAAAAAAACTCCCATCATCCCTCAGCGTGAATATTAACTCTGCGGGCCAATCAGGCGCCTCGAATCATCACAATCTGTTCGTTAACACCGCGTTCGTCCTCGCCGTCTAATCCCTCCGCCCTCGGCGTCCTTGGAGTCGGCGGCTGTCCGTCACAGCGCCCGACTGTGATTGGTCAGGTCGCAGTGGTGGGAGCCAATGACCTCAGAGGAGGTCAGGAGGGGGGGGGGGGGGGGTCCACGTTGGCTCGTTAGAGAGGCCTTGGACCGCCGCCAGGACACACACACACACACACACACACACACACACGCATATATAAGAGAAAATACATACAGTGCACACACATGTTCATACATGCTGTTCATCAGTGAGTGTGTACACACACACACACACACACACACACACACACACACACACACACACACACAAACACACAAAGACACGTTCTCTCACCTCGCGCTGTGTGTGTGTGTGTGTGTGTGTGTGTGTGTGTGTGTGTGTGTGTGTGTGTGTGTGTGTGTTTGATGGGTGTTTGTAGACGTGTTGTCACCTCTCCGTGTGTTCGCTCACACATGAGATGGACTCTATACGTCCACATCCATAGACACAAAGCATTGTGGGTATACTGCAGGGTGTGTGTGTGTGTGTTTGTGTGTGTGTGTCATGAAGAAGAAGAAAAGAAATCGACTGAAGCAGATTTAAATTTAAAGATTTTACAGTGAAACAAAGAACACGTATGTTCAGGTCAGACTACATGTTAGTTTACATGTTTACACAGAGTATATCATATATTTATAGTGTAATATATTTATGTCGTATGTTCACAGTGATACTTCTTTAATACTCTGTTTACACTTGAATCATTTCATATTTTACATATTTTATTTTTCTATATTTTATTTAAATCACTCCAGTTTAAACATTTTATTTTATTTATTTATCTGTTTGTATTTTCTCTGTTTGTTCTCGTCCAACATGTTTCATTGTGTCGTCGACTGAATACAAACCAGGAGAGACGTCAGACTGCAAGTTCAGCTCTGTTATTGTAGCTGATTGACTGCACAGCTGTACTGCCCTTTATTTAAAACATACTGGGTATATATATTTATATTGTTTGTTTTTAATACTTGATTTTCTTGCACCAACGACACCAGAACAAATCCCTTGTATGTGTAAAATCGTACTTGGCAATAAAGCTTTTTCTGATTCTGATACATTTGTTCATATTCAGTCAAACAGTCCATAAAAAGTTAGCTGAATTAGCGGTTAGCTGCATTAGCAATTAGCTGAATTAGCGGTTAGCTGAATTAGCAGTTAGCTGAATTAGCAGTTAGCTGAATTAGCGGTTAGCTGAATTAGCAGTTAGCTGAATTAGCGGTTAGCTGAATTAGCAGTTAGCTGAATTAGCGGTTAGCTGAATTAGCAGTTAGCTGAATTAGCGGTTAGCTGAATTAGCAGTTAGCAGAAAGGAAGCAGCCTACAGAAACTGGTCGTCCTCTTTGTGTCTCGTGTTTCCACGTCGTCGTTGCAGTTTGTGCTTTAAACTGTGATGTCACACCTCATTAACATAACGATGATGTAATAAAGCAGCTGTTCAGCAGTCCGGTCCGCGTTCTGCTTGGTTCTGTTTCCTCCTGAGCTGAGGCAGCCTCCATCTTGTTCACCATCAGCTTCCTCCTTCAGCCTCTGACCCGGTGTCAGGTTACATGTTCAGACAGCTCTGTTGGCATGTTGTTGGCGTGTTGTATGTTCCCACTGACGCGTTCTTGTAACGTTCAGAACAAACAAACTGAAAACTTTTCACGGCTCGTTGTTTCTCTGCAGCTTTAATTAGGACACGACAGGACACTGATACTAGTCCACCAACCCAGGGAATACACACACACACACACACACACACACACACACACAGTTATTGTGTGCATATTAATGTACACACACACTCACACATATATGTGCAGACACACACGCTCTGTCAGTCGCCTGTCTGTGATTTACTGCAGCTCGCCTTGTTTCTGCATTTTAGCGCCTGTTAAGAAATGCAGGATTTATGACTGTGACCCACACACACACACACACACACACACACACACACACACACACACACACACACACACATTACACATGGGGGGTGTTTCAGTGTGTTTAGTGACCCATCATGCAAATGATGTAGCTCAGCTACAGTAAAGCAGTTTAATGTTGTGAATTCACGTCTCGCTGAAGTAAATCAAACTGACACACACGTCGTCTGCTTTATCTGCTCGCTACACTTTTAGCCACATTTATACACATATTTATTTATTTGTATATATATTTATATATATATTTATTTATTTATATATTTGAGGAACATTTTCTGCCCGTCGTCTTCCTGCCGTGACCTCTGACCTCCTGACTTTTGATTGGATGTTTGAGTTGTTGAAGGTGTCTCTCATGAAATAGCTGTTAGCTGAATTAACAGTTTGTTAAGTTAGTTGTTATTTGAGTTGAGTGAATGATGCTACACTCTCCATCCTCCCTCTGTTACCCTGGTTAACACCGTGAGCTCCTCCACCCATATTCCACCGGACGCGTGTGCGCAGTGTTGCGTGTGCGCCGTGGTCGCCGCAGTGATACGCGGCTGTTCTAGTCAATGTTTCAAACCTGACCGGCTCCGCTGCGGTCCAGTTCAGAAGCGCCCCAGAAGTGGGCCTCCGCTCGGCTCCACGTTGAATTCAACACATCTGTTCTATTTTTGACGGACGCGATCAGCCCACGTCAATTTCCACAGAGCACCTCGAGTTGACAGGAAGCCAGACACAGAAACAGCTTAGAGAATCTGGTGGATTTTCAAAATAAAACACCTCCGTGCAAACTGCCGGTGGTAAAAACAGACAAAAGAGAAACAAATGAAGTACGCAGCATGTTTACAATGTAGAAGATATTTAGAAGAAACATGAACCAGGAAAATGACCAAATCTGAGCAAGTGAACAAAGTCTGGAGGGAGAAACGCTTCTGAAACGTCCCGGTGGTTTGAAGTCGATGCAGGACGGAACGGAGAGGTGACAGAGACGTGACGGAGACGTGACGGAGATGGGGTCACATTCCCATGATAACAGACAGTGAGCATGCTAACACTTGTGAGCGCTAACAGCTGTTAGCTCGAGTGTAAACAAGAGAGCTGTGGACTGAATGGCAGACAGGTAAAAGGTGTTGTTACCGTGGCGACACGTTGTGTGGAGGTGTTCTGAACAAAGCTTTAGCTTTAGTTTACTTCAAACTGATAATATGTTTATTTCTGAACGTTCTGTCAACACTACAGAAGCATTAGCTAACTGTTCGGTATGATAAGGTTGCCTGAACATTGCCTGAATGTTAGTTATTGGTTTGATTATGACTGATGTTGAAGTGATCCGTTAACCCACAAACGGGAAGTGAACGGACACTAACAGACCTGTGTGTGTGTGTGTGTGTGTGTGTGTGTGTGTGTGTGTGTGTGTGTGTGTGTGTGCTCCTCTCTGAGGTCGCTTTGTTTCCTCCGTTTGTCCGTTAATGGCTGAAATCCTGCCGAGGCAGCAGAACGCCGCGCTGACGGATCGCCGTAACACCACCGTTATTACACGCTAATATTGCAATTAGATGGGTGGACAAGTTGCCCGAGCGGGGCAATAAATTGCCACAGAGTGTCAGAGCGTACGAGGAGGCCGAGCTCTAATTACCCAGAACACACCTCTCCAGCACCGCCCCCCCCTCCCCGACCATCACCCCCCTGCTTTAATGGCCGGGCCTTACATGGAGGTCGTGACCTCACACACACTTTACACACACTTGTTCCTCTAATGCCATTTGAGCTTTGATGTCATGTGAGAGAGTTTAGAGTGACGGAAGGTGACCTTTGACCTCCTTCAGTTAGACTCCACCCGCCTGCAGGGACACTCCTGATATTGAACCCGACGCACCTGAAAACAAAAGAATCCCATTTTTCTGTAAACATACGACGTCAGTTCAAGTTTAAACAACTACATTTCCCATCAGCCTTCATATCTACAGAGAGAGCGGGTCCTCTTCTACGGAGTCCGCCATTTTTCTACAGTAGCACAGAGCGGACAAACCAAACACTGACTCTAAATATGGACTTTGTAATCTGAATTTCACAGTCAGAGTTTTTCTTCATGTTTGGAAGGGGAGGGTGAGGCGAGAGTATTCATTTAGTTGCAATCTGTTGGTGGTGCCACTTGTTGGTGCCACCTACAGGTGATCACGTGAACTGACGACAAAACGTTTGGTTGGAAACACGAATTCTGTTCACAAATATTTGCTTTAAAGCTACAAGAACAGACTACAACTCCCAGGGTGCATTTCACTAACAAACCAATCACAGAGCTTCATCTTCAAGTTGACCACAGAAGAAACAAACAGGATTCACAGTTTGGTCATAAAAAGACGTTCAGCATCAGACTGTATTCAGTGTGTGCTCGACCCCATGGAGGGTTAACTCCATAGGGGGGTGGAGGAGGTGGAGGTGGTGGTGGGGGGTTATCTGCCCCTGTGGACCCTTCCCAGCAATCGGAGTGTATCGATCGTGTGAGCGAGGCCCATCGGAGCCGGCCAGATTAAGAGTATAGATTTACAATAAAAGCAGGACATTACTGAGGGAGGGAAGGATGGAGGGGTGAGGGAAGGATGGAGGGGTGAGGGAAGGATGGAGGGGTGAGGTGGAGGGGTGAGGTTGAGGGGTAAGGGAGGGATGGAGGGGTGAGGGAAGGATGGAGGGGTGAGGTCGAGGGGTAAGGGAGGGATGGAGGGGTGAGGTGGAGGGGGTAAGGGAGGGATGGATGGAGGGGTGAGGGAAGGATGGAGGGGTGAGGTCGAGGGGGTAAGGGAGAGATGGAGGGGTGAGGTGGAGGGGTAAGGGAGGGATGGAGGGGTGAGGGAAGGATGGAGGGGTGAGGTCGAGGGGTAAGGGAGAGATGGAGGGGTGAGGGAGGGATGGAGGGGTGAGGTGGAGGTGGAGGTGGAGGGGTGAGGTGGAGATGGGTTGCATGGCTTTCTGGGTAATTTAAGTTGTTGGTCAGCTGCTGCAGGTTTATGTCGTTACTGAAGGAAGTGATGCATCATGGGTAAAATGGTGTTTTATTTTGAAGGTCGGTTCTGATCCAAACAGGAAGTTCTCTCTCCTTTTCTCTTCTTAGCTTCCTCCGTCATCGTCCTCTTCACTCTCTTCTCCTCTGCCATTATGTCCATAGAAGCTGCTGACTGCTGGGCCTGAAACCTCCTCTGCTAACAGCAGCTAACATGAGCTAACAGCAGCTAACATGAGCTAACATGAGCTAACAGCAGCTAACATGAGCTAACAGCAGTTAACATGAGCTAACATGAGCTAACAGCAGCTATCATGAGCTAACAGCAGCTAACATGAGCTAACATGAGCTAACAGCAGCTAACATGAGCTAACAGCAGCTAACATGAGCTAACATGAGCTAACAGCAGCTATCATGAGCTAACAGCAGCTAACAGCAGCTAACATGAGCTAACAGCAGCTAACATGAGCTAACATGAGCTAACAGCAGCTAACATGAGCTAACAGCAGCTAACATGAGCTAACATGAGCTAACAGCAGCTAACATGAGCTAACAGCAGCTAACATGAGCTAACATGAGCTAACAGCAGCTATCATGAGCTAACATGAGCTAACAGCAGCTAACATGAGCTAACATGAGCTAACAGCAGCCCAAAGTTACATAGACTGACAGAGAAGAGGTCAGTGTAGCATCAACAGGAGTTAACAGACATTTTAACATCAATCATGTCATGTGATGTCACGCAGCCAATCAGAGCTGTGCATTCAGATAATCAGTGAGTCACAGAGAAATAACTTCACATGGTTGAATCCAGAGTGGACTCCATGTTTGTTTCTCCCCACGGACTCTTCAGAACCAGAACCACACAACATTATTATGAATGTGTAATTAATATATAATTATTATTATTAAGATGATGCAGCACAAAGAACAGACAAATGAATCTGTGAAGATCTAAATGTTCTGGTCCGGTCCGTCTGTGGTCAGGTTTCATTTAATGGTCGTAAGTAAGAAGTAAAACTTTATTTATATAGCACTTCTCACAGAGAAGACTCACAAAGTGCTTTACAAGGAAAAAGAGAAAAAATAATAATAATAACAGTAATATATATATATATATCTACATATATAAATAAAAATAAACAGAACAAAACATTCAAAACAACAAGCATTATACCAACAGTGCAAAGTAAAAACAAGAAAAGCGTGAAACATTTACAGGGACCAAATATACACAAAAACAAACCCCAGGCTCAATCAAATGCCAGCCTGAACAAATATGTTTTTAATTGTTTTTTGAAAGTGTCAGTAGAGGGGGCAGCTCTTAAAGTAACCGGAAGAGAGTTCCACAGTTTGGGTGCAGCAGATTGAAACGCCCTATCACCTCTTGTTTTAAATCTACTATGTGGAACAGTAAGTAACTGGTTACTGGCGGAACGCAGCAACCTCGCAGGGTGGTGTATTGAAAGTAGATCAGTTAAATAAGGAGGGGCCTGGCCATTGAGGGCTCTGTAAGTGAGGGTGAGAATTTTGTATTGTACTCTGAATTTAACCGGAAGCCAGTGTAAGTTCGCTAAAACGGGAGTGATATGAGAGAATTTGTGAGATTTGGATAGAAGTCGCGCGGCTGCATTTTGAATTAACTGAAGGCGGTCTAAAGAAGCTTTACTGAGGCAGGTGAAGAGTGATTTAATGGTCGTGCTGTGTGTTTCTCTGGTTCTGGTTCTGTTTGTGACGTTTTTAAAGATGACTTTGAATCTGTGCAGAAACAGAAAGAGAGGTCAGAGGTCGAGAGCCCGGTCTGTTTTTAGAGTCTGTTTATCAGAGAGACGGAGTGTGTGTGTGTGTGTGTGTGTGTGTGTGTGTGTGTGTGTTACTCTGTGTGTGTGTGTGTGTGTGTGTGTGTGTGTGTGTGTGTGTTACTCTGTGTGTGTGTGTGTGTGTGTGTGTGTGTGTGTGTGTGTGTGTGTGTGTGTGTGTGTGTTACTCTGTGTGTGTGTGTGTGTGTGTGTGTGTGTGTGTGTTACTCTGTGTGTGTGTGTGTGTGTGTGTGTGTGTTTACAGCTCTGGGATCAGCTCTCATGGTCGACCTCGGCCTCTGTTTCCACAGACTTTCCTCTGGAGAGAAGTTTGTTTACGTTCAGTGTCGGTCTCAAATGTTCTGGTTCTGGGAGGTTCTGGGAGGTTCTGGGAGGTTCTGGGAGGTTCTGGGAGGTTCTGGTTCAGACCTGTGTGCTGGTTCTTCTTTAGGGTGGCGGGGTGCAGCCTGTCCCCGTGTCCGGGTGTCTCCATCAGGCCGCGGTGCAGCCAGGCGGCCTGCGGGGCCCTCGGGGCTCGGCCCGGTTTGATGTGATCCAGAGAGACCCGGGAGCCCACGGCCATTTACCACAGGGTGTGATGATGTCATCACATCAGAGGTCATGTGACCATCCTGTTAAAAACATCCTGATTAAACGTATAAATAATAAAATAATTTGCTTGTTATTGATTAATCGTCCCCCACAGCCCGATCAGAACCGATGACATCAGCTGCTTCCCACTTCCTGTTGACTCCTTAATTGGATTGAGGAATTACATCACCACCTGCGGGTTCGTTAGCCGCCTCAGTGTTAGCGTCCAGCGGTGCTCAGCTGGAAACGCCCCCCAACATCCCCCCTCAGCACCCCCCACCCCGAGCCCAGGGCGGGGCGCTCACCGGGGGATCATGGGAACTTTGGGAGTCCCCCCCACCACCACCGCCTCCACCTCTGCTCCTTCCTCTCGCCAAATCCCCCTCCCAGCATGCACCTCACCCCCTCAAGGCAAATCACCTTGTTAATCTCTCTCTCACACGCACACACACAAACACACACACACACACACACACACAGAGCTGCTCTCTCTCTTTAAAGATGTTTTACCTCCACAAACTGACACAAATAAACATTTTTTATTTAATACACACACACACACACACACACACACACACACACACACACACACTGTAGCTAACTGAACTGACTCAGCCCGGGATGCCAGGAGCCAAACCCGGCAAGAAAACCACCTCAGTAGGCTGCTGTATTCACTGTTAGACTGGACACTGCTGGTTCAGAGGTTCTGGTTCTGGTCCGGCCATGTTCACT
Source organism: Argyrosomus regius (assembly GCA_946959425.1). NCBI lineage: Eukaryota > Metazoa > Chordata > Actinopteri > Sciaenidae > Argyrosomus > Argyrosomus regius. Next base: position 731,840 of record OX336893.1, on the reverse strand, counting down.
GGAAGGTAGACGCTGATGCTAGCTCATAGCGCTAGCTGCAGGGATACAACACACACTCGCTACTGGCTGCTGTAAACGATCCATTTTGAACTTGTCCAGGTGGTTCTGGATGGTTCTGGATGTTCTCGGGTTCTACAGGTTCTGCTGGTCCGAGCTGTTAGTATTCAGGACGTGGCCTCACTCTCTCACTTTCTGCCACTCATTCTCAAGCTTGCTCGCCCTCTTCCTCCCGTTAATCACTTGAGTGTTTTCCCAATTAAGAATGCACTGATAACCTCACACACACACACACACACACACACACACACACACACACGGTTTAATCAGGAATATGAGTGCGGTGTGGCTAATTAAGGACGACCATCCGTGGGCTCCTGCCTCGCCAGCAGATGTGGGGGAGGGGAGAGAGTGTGTGTGTGTGTGTGTGTGTGTGTGTAGCCATGTTAGCATGTTAGCAGATGTGTGTTTGGCTCTTGTGCTACTTCCTGTCAGAGGACAAGATGATCACTGATGATTGGTCGATGAGCCGCCATGTTGTGGCTGTTTTTAGAGTTTTGTTTATGACAGGATGTGACATCATCAGGTTCACTGGTTTCTGTGATAGGCCGAGGCAGCTGTCAATCAAACAAACGCACTCACAAAACTTCCTCCAGTCTTTAATGAAACGGAGACAGGAGGAAGCAGCTCAGTCTGTGTGATCAGTGTGTGACACAAACTGGATTATTCAATAACAGAGATTTAAATGATTTAAATGATTGATTTAAATGATTTAAATGATTTTTTGGTTTTGCTGCAGTGACGAGTACTCGATTACTCGATCAGCTGTTCTGTGACTCTTTGTTGTTTTTCTGTTGAAATGAATGTTTGAATTTAAAATCTCAGTCTGACAATCGGTGATCATAAATCATCAGGATTGGATTCATTGATAATGAATCTATAGACAGTGTACATGCAAAGATTTCTGGTTCTTGATGAAGTTCTCTGGAGAACCTTTTTCTGTTGTTTGAGGTTCTGTTCTGGTTCTGACCTGGTTTGTGATTTCTAATTCTAAACGGTGATTTTCTGTTTACAGACAGACGTGATAATAATTAATATAAAATAATCAAAAACTTCAATTAATTACTTTTTAAACTCAATAAAAAAATTATATTTTATATAAAACTCACAAACTGAGGCAGAAAGACAAGAAGAGAGTCTGTGTGTGTGTGTGTGTGTGTGTGTGTGTGTGTGTGTGTGTGTGTGTGACTGAAATGTGAGGCGGGCAGGTCCAGACACGACGACAGCAGGAAGAGAGATGGAGAGACGGGTGAGTGAAGGGGGAGGTGTGGATGGACAGGAGGGGGGAGGAGAGGGGTGAGACGGGGGGGTGAGAATGAGACAGTCAGGGGGGAGAGAGGGGGAGGGGGGTCAGATTAAGAGGGTATTGATTTCTATATAAAGATGAAGGGATGTGATACAGGGGGGAGGAGGGGGGCAGGCACTGGGGAGGAGAGACAGGTTCAAGTTACATAACACCTGTCTGTCTGTCTGTCTGTCTGTCTGTCTGTCTGTCTGTCCGTCTGTCCGTCCGTCCGTCCGTCTGTCCGTCTGCCTGTCTGTCTGGTTTGTGGTTCAACTGAAAAAAGGTAAAAAGTCACACAGGAAGCGTTCAGGTGCGTTTCAGGTGCGTTTCAGGTGTGTTCAGGTGCGTTTCAGGTGCGTTTCAGGTGCGTTTCAGGTGTGTTCAGGTGTGTTTCAGGTGTGTTCAGGTGCGTTTCAGGTGTGTTTCAGGTGCGTTCAGGTGCGTTCAGGTGTGTTTCAGGTGTGTTTCAGGTGCATTCAGGTGTGTTTCAGGTGCATTCAGGTGTGTTTCAGGTGCATTCAGGTGTGTTTCAGGTGTGTTTCAGGTGTGTTTCAGGTGTGTTTCAGGTGCATTCAGGTGTGTTTCAGGTGTGTTTCAGGTGTGTTTCAGGTGCATTCAGGTGTGTTTCAGGTGTGTTTCAGGTGTGTTTCAGGTGCATTCAGGTGTGTTTCAGGTGTGTTTCAGGTGTGTTTCAGGTGTGTTTCAGGTGTGTTTCAGGTGCATTCAGGTGTGTTTCAGGTGTGTTTCAGGTGTGTTTCAGGTGCATTCAGGTGTGTTTCAGGTGTGTTTCAGGTGTGTTCAGGTGCGTTTCAGGTGTGTTTCAGGTGCGCTCAGGTGCGTTTCAGGTGTGTTTCAATCTTAGTTTTCTTTTGCCATTTTCAGTTTTTTTACCTGACAGTACAGGTGAGTTTCTGCTGCACCTGTCTCCAGCTCACCTGTTCTGTCAGGTAAAATGTCGCTACATGAAGCTACAGCAACAACCTCAGAGCTAGCAAGCTAGCTCACACAGTGAGAATGGCAAGTTACCTTCATGCTAACCTGGTCCTTAACGGTGCTAACATAAACAGGCTAGCAGCTGTTAGCGTTAGGTCATACCTGTTCAGAGAAACCACCACTGCATCCTCGTCTTGGCTCCGCCCACGACGGCTGTGATTGGTTTAGAGAAATGTAAACAGAGTGTGTAGCAAGATGTGCTAACTATGCTAACATTAGCCTCCAGCTGTCTCCACCTGTTTGTTTGACTCTCTCCATCCTGATCTCCACCTTCTCAATCTGACTCATATGTACACACTGAACCAGAGTAATGACATCACACACACACACACACACACACACACACACACACACACACTCCCAGCAGCAGCTCTGAAGCATGACAGAGTGTGTTTCTACCTGCCGTATGGAGGCGTGTAATCCCTTCGCACCGCAGCGGGCGTCCATCAGCTTCACCTCAGCGCAGAGGCTGAGCACAGCCAGGATCAGCTGTGTGTGTGTGTGTGTGTGTGTGTGTGTGTGTGCGTGTGTGTGTGTGTGTGTATTATGAGTGTGAACACAGCAGGAGACGAGGCAGCGTCGTCCATGTTTGAAGGAGACGCTCAAACTAACGTTTGTTGTAAAAGTCGTGATGCGTTCATGGACACAGAGCGTGCTCAGACACACGCTGCTGCTGCTTCTTCTTCTGTTGTAGTTTGTTTGAATGGTCCCGCCCACTCTCTTCCTGTTTGTTTGTGCAGCGTGGGTGATGTTTGATCTACACCTGGATGAATCAAACACGTTAAATAAAGTCCTGAAGCAGACAGTTCATGAAGACGACGTGTGACGTGATCACCTGTCCACCACCTCAGGTAGCTCTGAGCTGATTGGTCGATCAGCAAACAGTCACATGAACGACTGTGAACGCTCAGCTGCAGCATGAAGAAACCAAACAAGGAGGCTGTGTGGACACACTGATACACACCTATACACACAGGTGTGTGTGTGTGTGTTTGTTTCTTTCCAAACTGTTTCCAAACAAGCAGCTCCACATTTTTTTTGTTTTTTTCTGCGAAAGCGTGAAAACAATCGAGCAGCTGAGCTGAAGTGCATCCTACTGCTGCACACACACACACACACACACACACACACACACACACACAGATCAATACCAATTTATAATTCAGGATTGCTGGAGTTTGGGTTTTAGGGCAGCCTGGCTTCCAGCCTTCATAAATATTACAGTGTTATTGACTTGATCTCAATGAATTGGAGATTTTCTTCTTCTGCGTTTTTTTTTCTTCTTCATTGCACCCCCCTCGCCTCCCTCTCCCCCCTCGCCCCCCCCCCCTCTCCTCCCCCTCGCCTCCCCCCTCGCCCCCCCCTCTCCTCCCTCCTTTCCTGTTAAAGTCTTCTTTATTTATTCTCTTTGAGTTGGAGATGAGTCGACTAACGGGAGATAACGTGGTCGCTAATAGCCAATGGACCCCCCCAGACTGACCCCCCCCTCACCCCAACACACACACACACACGCACACACACACACACACACACACACACGTCCGTTCATTGCTCAGATGGATCTGTCAACCTCAGATCTGAACAAAGACGTCGTCGTGTCCGACACTGATCATCATGATCTGTTTATGTGTGTGTGTATTTGTGTGTGTGTGTGTGTGTGTGTTTGGAAGACACACACACACACACACACACACACACACACAAACACACAATCAGTCAAAGTCAGTTTGGCGTCATTTCATCGATCGATTTATTGATTTCAGGTCAAAGATGTAAACGTTCATATATCGCTGACACCAGTGTAACACACACACAGTGGAAAATACACACAAACACACACACACTACACAACAATATTTTTTTTGACATAATTAGAAGACAGGATTTACCCAGAATCCTCTCTGCCTCCCCCTCCTCCTCCTCCTCCTCCTCCTCTATACAGTAAAGATGGAGGTATTGATTTTCCTCCTGACCACCAGCACAGTTTTTATTTTGAATCATCTGA
>OX336893.1:702500-717500 GCA_946959425.1 Argyrosomus regius | reverse complement strand
CACACACACACACACACACACACACTGTGACTGATAGCCACTCAATGTCGGCCGAGCGTTTGATTCCTTCTCATTGACGGTAATGAAGTGTCGCTGACTGACGGACTGACGGTCAGTCTGCAGCCTCCCGGATCACCTGTCTGTCTCTCACCTGTTTCTCTCTCACCTGTCTGTCTCTCACCTGTCTGTCTCTCACCTGTCTGTCTCTCACCTGTTTCTCTCTCACCTGTTTCTCTCTCACCTGTCTGTCTCTCACCTGTCTGTCTCTCACCTGTTTCTCTCTCACCTGTCTGTCTCTCACCTGTCTGTCTCTCACCTGTTTCTCTCTCACCTGTCTGTCTCTCACCTGTCTGTCTCTCACCTGTTTCTCTCTCACCTGTCTGTCTCTCACCTGTCTGTCTCTCACCTGTTTCTCTCTCACCTGTCTGTCTCTCACCTGTCTGTCTCTCACCTGTCTGTCTGAATCCTCTTTGACTATTTAAATCAGCAGCTTTTGCTTAAAATGAAATATTTGACACGTCTACACGTCTCCTATACTTCAGTATGAAAAGCCAATCAGTGTCCACGTCCTGCTGTCTGAGCGCTGTCTGTTTGTAAATGTAAACACAGAATATGTTCGTCTGTAGTTGGATGTTGGATCATTTCCTCCGTCATGTAAACAAACTGAGGATCCACTTCAGCTCGTCTCTGAACACGACGGACTGAAGCTGCGTTCACAAGCTCTGTCTCAAATCCCTGCACGACATTTGTCAGACTCTCAAACCCCAACGGGACGTCCCAAACTCCCCCCAACATCCCCTCCATCCCCTCCGTCCCCTCCATCCCCTCCATCCCCTCCCCCCTCCATCCCCTCCGTCCCCTCCATCCCCTCCATCCCCTCCATCCCCTCCCCCCTCCGTCCCCTCCGTCCCCTCCGTCCCCCCTCATAGGAGAAACGTGTGTCAGATCACATCGTCTGAAGGAGCCTCGTTAGTCCTCGTTTAGAAGAACCAATCTGGACACATGTTGTTAGAAACACGTTGTTCTGCTGTTCTTCCTGCACAAACTTGATTTTCCATAAAAAGCGTTGCTGCTCCACTTTGCCGCCCTCCAGCTGTTTCTCGGGGGACGTTTCAGAGCGCTGCACCGGTGTATGCAGATTAGTGTTGACCTTGTGTTGACCCGCTCTGGTTTTCCACCCACCGCTTCACATCCAGGCTGCGACCTGCAACTCCTGCTGCTGTCACAGCTGGGCGCAACGCGAGGACGACACCGGCTGCAGGTTCAGGACAAACTACATGAGTCCAGCTCGGTCCAGCTCGGTCCAGCTCGGTCCAGCTCGGTCCAGCTCAGTCCGGTTCTGTCTTGAGTATTTCTCCTTTAGAGGGTCTCACAGGGACCTCCTGAACTTTTTACAGCAGCACATTGTTGTTCTGACGGGTGGAGTTGCTGGTTGCCGTGGAGATTCTGGTTTTGTGTTGATAAAATCTTTTGATTTATTTCTTTCCTTCGTTCTCTAAACGTTCACATGACATCACTTCATCATCACTTCCTTTAAAAGGAAAGAAATACAGATGTTCTGATCTGGACGGTGAACATGAAGCTGGAGCCAGCAGCTATTAGCATAGCTTAGCATAGAGACTGGAAACAGCTAGCCTGGATCAGTCCCAGCAGCTCTGAGGGTCACTCATGAACTCTGGTTTGTTTCGTCTGTACAAAAACTCTGTATTGTATCAGTATCAGTGCTTTTACTTTGAAATTTAAGCCCATTTCCTGCTTTCAAACACTTGGTTTCTCGTGTGGTTCGGTGGTCTGATGCAGATCACGTGTGCTCCTCGTCAGTTTGTTGCTCTTCGTCTTTATGGTCAGGGTGAGAGCTGCTGCAGCTGTAAACATGAACCTGCAGCGTTTAACTCATCTGATCATGTGTAATTGATCCTCGGAGGTTTTTGCAGCAGCTTTATGATCCGTGATGTGCAGCTTCCGGTCGCTGATAGAGTGACATATGTTCTCTATTTAAAGAGAGAGAGCGAGTGAGAGAGGAAGTGGATGATGGGAGTTTCTCCTGGGAAACCTCGTTTCTTCCAGCTGAGTACAGATGTTGCACCACCCGTCCAATCCCACAACCCCCCTCTCTGCACTCTCCCATAACACCGCCCGACAGCTCGTGACCTCTTCACCTTTACAAACTGTCGGCAGCAGCAGCTCTCACTGCTCGTCTGTACAGTCACATCTTCTCTGACTGAAGTTGTCTCAGAATCAGACCAACGTTTGAAGACGCGTCCAACGTTTCCTGATGGACAGATAGCCTAACCACATGCTAAAGCAGCTAACTGCTAATTAACTGCCGCTAACTTTTGACTGCATGATGGAAACATTGATAAGTAGCAGTAGAGGTGAAGCTAATATAATGAAGCTAATACAGCTAACACTGAGGATCCAGTTGGTTTGGAGCTAGTGCTAATGTAGCTAACTGCTAACATAAGTTAATGTTATGGACCTCGCTAGTTTTGGGAAAATGCTAACATAGCTAACTGCTAATATAAGCTAATGTTGTAGATTTAGCTAGTTTTGAGATATAGCTAATGTAGCTAACTGCTAACATTAGCTTACTGCTAACATTAGCTACCATTACTTGATGGAAACATTGCTAAGTAGTGAAGCGCTAACTGTGGCTAGCTCGGTCAGCCATGTAGCTAACTGAACTGACTCAGCCCGGGATGCCAGGAGCCAAACCCGGCAAGAAAACCACCTCAGTAGGCTGCTGTATTCACTGTTAGACTGGACACTGCTGGTTCAGAGGTTCTGTTGCTGTATTCACTGTTAGACTGGACACTGCTGGTTCAGAGGTTCTGTTGCTGTATTCACTGTTAGACTGGACACTGCTGGTTCAGAGGTTCTGTTGCTGTATTCACTGTTAGACTGGACACTGCTGGTTCAGAGGTTCTGTTGCTGTATTCACTGTTAGACTGGACACTGCTGGTTCAGAGGTTCTGTTCTGGTCTCTGAGGTTCTGTTCGGTCCCTCATGCTAGTGGCTCTGTGAGTCTTAGCTAAATGCTAACATCAGAATGCTAACATCAACTCAAAGTCCAGCTGAGGCTGATGGGAGCTCGCTGCTCGGCAGTATTTGGACATGATGATGGCGCTTCATCACACAGACGGCTAACGGGCTTCATAAAACCAGAACAGAACCGCCGTCAGCTCCATCGACATCTTTCATTGGCTCCACTAACAACAGCAATGAATGATGGGATTTCATTGAGGGGGGCTGACAGGTGTAAACAGAGTTAATGAGCCGCAGCGTTTTATTGGCTCTGACTGTGTCACACGGTGTTTCTGCTGCTCGCCTCATCTGACACGCTGGAGGAAGTCACATGACCCGCGTGACGAGGCCTGCTCGTTAAATACAGTCAGCTGATTGACCTGTTAGAGGTTTACCTGGACCCCCCCACACCTCTGTCTGTGCCCCCATCAGGTCCAGATTCCACCCCCCCCTCCATCAGGTCCACCTGACTGTGGGCTCTGTGTCCTGATTGGTCTGTTCATTTGTTAATTAAAATTAAAATAATCAACCATCATCTGAATAAAATAAACAGATCATCAGTTTTAAGTGTGACTTTTGGTTCTGGTTCTGGTTCTGGTCCAGGTCTGGTCCAGAGGGGTCTGGTTTTGTCCTTGGTGTGTTCTCCTTTGGCTGGCCTGGTTCTTCTCTGCGGGCCAAAGTGACCCGCCTCGCCGGTCCACTGCCAGGTCGCACTTTCCTACTGAGGGGCGATCGACGGTCGAGCTGGCTGCACGCCCTGTCTCTCTCTCTCTCTCTCTCTCTCTCTCACAGTGTTGTCGACCAATCACAATCAAACCTGTGATCACCTGAACCAGGTCTGCATGATGTTTGTTCAGGTTCTGTTCGTGTCAGAAAAACAGAACTGGATCAGAATCTCTCCTCAGATGAATGTTGGCTCATAACGAGCTGTTAAACTAATTAAAGCTGTTTGATAGAGTTCATCTTCAGGTCTGCTCTGATCCCATTTATTTGTTCTGGTTCTGTTGGTGGACTCAGAATACAGTACTGAGTCGGTTTACTTGCTGGGTTTCGCTCGTGGCATCCCGGGCCTGACTCAGCTAAGCTAACCTAGCTGCACGGCTAACCAAGCTAACAGCCCACCTCAGTATTTCCTGATGAGTTCTGGCTGACCCGGTTCACTGGGAGGTCGCTGAGCCCAGTTGGTTGCAGACACAACAGTTAGCATTTAGCTACTTTAGCAAGTAACCTTGAAGCTATCTGTCCACCAGGAAACTGTTAGTGACTTCGATGTTCTGTTTCCTGTCTTTGTCCGACCCGGTTCAGCAGGCTGATGAGCCCGGGCTGCTGCCTGCTAACGGCAGATACAACGGTTAGCTATTTAGCTAATTTAGCAAGCAATGCTAAAGCTACCTGTCTGGTTCAGGAGCCTGCTAACAGTTAGCAATTAGCTGCTTCAGCAAGATGAGGCTCAACAACTTCAGATACTGGACTACAGGTGACTACAGGTGACTACAGGTGACTACAGGTGATTAAAACACTTTAAAGGAAGTTCTTCTTCTGGATTTCAGACATTTTGTGTGAGTGTGTGTGTGTGTGTGTGTGTGTGTGTGTGTGTGTGTGTGTGTCTCTGAGGAGGAGGCGGAGCTGTGATCTCAGTTCATTAAGTGACGCGGTCCTCTAACGTGTCACGGCGCTTGCTGACACTTGGCTGCTTTTTAATTAATCTTTATTTTACCTCAGGACCTCCTCCTCCTCCTCCGCCTCCTCCTCCTCCTCCTCCTCCTCCTCCTCCTCCTCTCTGATCCTAAGTCGTGTTAACACCTCGTGAAACGTCGGCGAAGCTTCGGGGGAAGTGTCGGCGTGCGGGGAGGGAGGGAGGGAGCTGAATGCTTTCCGTCGGGGAGCCGTCGACGTGATTTGATGAGAGTTTCTCCACCTGCTGCCGTGGAGGTTTCCTCCATCTATCAAAGTCTGAAGGCCTCCGCCCGCGGTGTGTCTGACAGTTCAACAGGAAGTGTTGTCGTGTTCGCCTGCAGGCTGCAGCTCTCTCAGCGTTCAAACACAAACTCTAATTCTGCGTAAATCATCTTCAACGCTCCCCAAAAAGCAGAGCATTGCATTCTGGGCCATTTGAGTCAGGCTTTCACCTCCTCGTGGAGGAGGAGGAGGAGGAGGAGGAGGAGGAGGAGGAGGATGGAGCCGATCTGGGACTCAGCCAAAGGTTGGAGGAGCTGCTCCAACATTAAAACAACTCGACTGTCTGAAAAGAAAACAAGCTGCAAATTTAATGACAGCGATTAACTCAAAGCTACAAATCTGATCTGTAGACTTTCCCTGCAGTGCACCTCCACCTGCTCCACCTCCTCCTCCACCTGCTCCTCATGTTGAAGTCTTTCAGTTTCAGTTTCATAGAAAAGTTAAAAATGACCTTTGAGACAGAGATGAGTTTGTTCGGTCGCTGACTCACATTAATATTCAGAATATTCATGAACCTGATGGACGTTTCGTCATCTTTTAGTGGTTTCGATGGTTTTTCGTGGATTTTGATGGATCTCGATAGCGTGTAGCAGTTATTGGTGTTTTTTCTGGCTGTTGGTGTTTTTCTTTATAAATTTAGATGTTTTTTGATGGTTTGTGGTGTTCTCCTCAATGTTCTCCTCTGTGTTCTCCTCAGTGTTCTCCTCGGTGTTCTCCTCTGTGTTCTCCTCGGTGTTCTCCTCTGTGTTCTCCTCGGTGTTCTCCTCAATGTTCTCCTCTGTGTTCTCCTCGGTGTTCTCCTCTGTGTTCTCCTCTGTGTTCTCCTCAGTGTTCTCCTCGGTGTTCTCCTCGGTGTTCTTCTCGGTGTTCTCCTCGGTGTTCTTCTCTGTGTTCTCCTCGGTGTTCTTCTCTGTGTTCTTCTCAGTGTTCTCCTCGGTGTTCTTCTCTGTGTTCTCCTCGGTGTCCTTCTCTGTGTTCTCCTCGGTGTTCTCCTCGGTGTTCTTCTCAGTGTTCTCCTCTGTGTTCTCCTCGGTGTTCTTCTCTGTGTTCTCCTCGGTGTTCTTCTCTGTGTTCTTCTCAGTGTTCTCCTCGGTGTTCTCCTCGGTGTTCTTCTCGGTGTTCTCCTCGGTGTTCTTCTCGGTGTTCTCCTCGGTGTTCTTCTCAGTGTTCTCCTCGGTGTTCTCCTCGGTGTTCTTCTCGGTGTTCTCCTCGGTGTTCTTCTCTGTGTTCTCCTCGGTGTTCTTCTCTGTGTTCTTCTCAGTGTTCTCCTCGGTGTTCTTCTCTGTGTTCTTCTCTGTGTTCTCCTCGGTGTTCTCCTCACTGTTCTTCTCTGTGTTCTTCTCTGTGTTCTCCTCGGTGTTCTCCTCACTGTTCTTCTCTGTGTTCTCCTCTGTGTTCTCCTCAGTGTTCTTCTCTGTGTTCTTCTCTGTGTTCTCCTCAGTGTTCTCCTCAGTGTTCTCCTCAGTGTTCTTCTCGGTGTTCTTCTCGGTGCTTCTCGTGGTCTTTGGTGTATTTGGAAGTCTTCTGATGGGTTGTGGTGGACTTCTTTAATAGTTGGACTGAGACAGTCCGGACCACCATGTGTGAACCTGAGGAGGACTCTGTCGTCCCCCTTTATAACTGACTGGTGTGGATCTGTAAATCTGGCCTCAGGTCCTGATCCAGCTTTCTCCAAACATCAGGAAGTTATCGTGGCTGTAAACCTGGTCTGAGACCTCCAAACTGTCTTCTGTGGTAGATGAAGTCTCAGATGGAGGTCGGCTTCCTCAGCTCTCACTTTGAACTTTAATCTGAACTTTACTGTTTTCTGCTCACGGTATACTTCATGTTGTTGTCTCAGTATTTTGTGCAGTGACAATAAAGTTGAATTGTATCTAATTTAATTTATTTTAATTGAATTAATTTAATCTTTTTGTTGATGGTTTTTGATCATCTCATCTTTCTGGTGGAATATATTTGTTTTTGGTTTTTTTGGATGTTTTCAGTTAAATTTAGATTTTCATGCGTCATAAATGTGAAAACTTTTCTCATAATTTAGACTTTTTATTTGTATTCCTGTCGCTGTTTGGCTTCCGTACAGACGTGACTGCAGCGTGGGAGGTGTGTGTTTGCGTCGTGTGTTTCCAGCATGTGTGTGTGTTTGTGTCATGTGTTGGCGGCGGCGTGCAGGTGGCGGTGGTCGAGGTGCGCTTGTTTCACACTGTGTAACACTCCTGCCCTCTGTTTGCGCTGACGGTGCAGTGTCATCAGACTGCTGGCAGCCAAAAGAGCCGTGAAAACAACAGAAAGGCGGCGGTGGCGGTGGCGGCGGCAGGAAGCTGCAGCAGCATCACGAATCAAAGCCGAGGCGAGGAAGTCTAAAATGAAAAAGCAGAGAGAAGAAGAGCGGAGCAGGAAGCAGAGATTGACACTTGACAAGCGTCCTCTCTCGTGGCGTTTGTTCAGCTAAATGAAACACTCAGGACTGTTTTCACCTGCTCAGGCAGGCAGCCGCGCATATGGCCCGCAAGTTAAAAATAAAGACAATGCGCATACATTAGCATACATAATGCAGCGCGACCCCCATTTAATATGCAAATTCCCTGAAATATTACTGAACACCTTCTGTTCGGAGAGAATACATTTGAATTTGCAATTAGAATTATCCTGTATAATTAATGAAAAGCGTCAATTTTTGGCTGCTCGCTAATTTGATTAAACATGTTGATGAGGCGTTTAGAGGCGCCGCCGGATCGCAGGAGAAAAGAGATCCACCACAGCGAGGACCTGCAGGATCTTTATTACGTGATCCCCGAGGTCACAGAGAGGGGAGTTCTGGTTCTAATCCAGGAGGAGGTGGTGAGGTGTGAGGTCACTGTGATGTCAGCGGCGTGTGACCTGTTTGTGAGTCGATGACATCACGTCGAGGTGCTCCTGTTTAACCCGTTCAGATATACAAGACTTTGAACACAGCAGTGGAGGACGGGGGTCAGGTCTGGTTCTGTTCTGGTTCTGTAGGTCCACTCTGTGGTTCTGATAACTTCAAAGTTTATAAAAATCAAAATGTTTCGTCTTTCTTTCATAGTTTTTGTTGGTTTTGTTGGTTTTGTTGGTTTTGATGGTTCTTCGTGGATTCTGACCTGATCGGTCGGTTTAGAGGTCTTTTCGTAGATCTTGATGTTTCTTTGATGTTTTTGTTGGTTTCTGATGGATTTGACAGATTTTGGTGTCTTTGCTGTGTTTGGACGTCTTTGTGGTGGTTCTGATGGATGTTTTTCATGGACTTTGGTAGACCCTGATTTTGGCAGCTTTTGGTGTTTTTGCCTCTTTGGTCGGTTTTGACAGTTTGTGGTGAGTTTTGATGTTTTTTTGGTCTTTTCGTGGATTCTGAGGTAGCATTTGGTGTCTCTGGATGTCTTTTGTTGGGTTTGGACGGGTTTTGGTGTTTTTTCATGGACGTTGATGTTTTTCATGGACGTTGATGGATCTTGATACCTTCTGGTGTTCTTTGGTGGATCTTTCTTGATGGATTTGGACGTCTGATGGATTTTGATGGACTGTTGATTGATGTTGGAGTTTCTTTCTTTGGACTGCTGACAGTCAAACTCGTCTCCTTCTCGCTGTGTGTCAGTTTAAATTTGAAAACAGGAAGTCGATGATGTGTTTTTGTGTTGTGGGAATAAAAAGTGTGATGCAAACAGGAAGTGAGACAACACACGCTGCAGGTAAACAAACTGGCAGCCTTCATTTCCCATGATGCCTCATTTCAGCAGCCTGTTTGACCCTTGAGGGTGTTTGTTGTGTCTGGATTTCCCAGCAGCTCTGACGTCCTCGTCTCCTCTCCTCGTCTCCTCTCCTCATCTCCTCTCTCTTATGAATATTAATGATATTTGTAATAAAGTGACTGAAGCTTGTTTGTTTCAGATTATTCTGGCGTGTAACGCCTAAGGACCAGAGCGTGTTCACATGTTAACAACAACCAGAAACTTTACTGACAACAAAAAGAAGAAGTTTCTGTTCTGGTTCTCCAGACCAGCAGGTAGTCCTGCAGAGCCCGGTCTGACGGTTCTGAAAGGACCCAGAGTCTCAAAGGTCAAGGTAGATTTGAACCTCAGTGATAGTTTGATGAAAAAATGAAGGGTGGTCAGTGAATGCAACACATCCATTGGGTCAGAGCTTCTGTTCTGATCCGATTACTGAACGAGGGAACTTTCCATATCTTTGATACTTTAGAGGGCTTAGATCCCGTCCCTGTTCAATAAAATCATTTAAACTTGATAAAGTTCTACTTACAAATTTCTGATTTGGAATATTCCCAAAATTCCCGAGTGTAACTTCCCATGGAAAGTTTTGGGAAATTTACCGGAAACTTTCCGCCCCTTTGCAACCCTAAACAAATGTCTTTTCAAGCTTTATATTTCACCATGACAGTCAGATGGAAGCTTGATCGAGGTTTGGACGAGTTCAGTTCACATGATACGAGTCAAACACAGAAACACACACACAGAAACACACACACACACACACACACGCACACACACAGAAACACACACACACACACACACAGAAACACACACACAGAAACACACACACACACACACACACACACACACACACACACACACACACACACACAGAAACACACACACAGAAACACACACACACACACACACAAACACACACACAGAAACACACACACACACACACACACACACACACACACACACACACAGAAACACACACACACTCGTGGATCTCTCAGGTATTTTCTGTCCATGAAGAGGAAACAGGCGTTTGGAAAAATCAGGGTCAGCTCTTTGTGTCCAGATCAGCAGTGGAGGAATCGAACTCACTGAAGACGACGCTGCCGTCCGTCCTCTGTGGACCAAACCAAATGTTTAAACGAGTTCAGACTGAGGTGGTTTGACGTCAGAGCTGATGTCACTTTAAACGTTCACTTGTTTTGTTCTGTTGGGTTCAGATCAGGACGGCTGCTGAGATTAAAAAACAGATCTACATTTTTAATTTGAAAATCAAACTTTTTATTTTCTGAAGATAAAAAAATGAAAACATTAAAAATGTGTGTGACTTTCTCTGAAGTTTGTTCTTCATGTTCTGTGGCCACCAGCAAAGACAGTTATCGATGGATCGACGTGATCGATGGATTTCTTTGATGGGTTTACATGTTTCTTGTAACATGTTCGGTTTCCGAAGGATTTCTTTGATGGGTTTTGTTTGTTTTTGTTGTTTTTCATTGGTTCTTGATGGTTTCTGGTAGATTCTGATGAGCTTTGATGGTTCGTGGTGGTTTCCTCTCACTGTTTCACTGTTTGTCAGTTAAATTTGATATAAATGATCCAAAAGGAGAATAAAGGCAGATAAAATCAAAGAATGTGTAGGTAGTAGTAATCATGAGGGTCGGCCTCTCGTGTGAAGTGTGAACAGAGGCAGCGTTGTGTCTGAAACTAACCCGATGAAAGGCTGATGAATCAGACCAGAACACGACGTGTTCATTTAAGTGTCTCTGTCCTGGTTTTCTCTCTTTTTAACTCAAATCCTGCCTCGGATATTCAAGCCTCCGTTGTGCCGAGTGCGGCCCAAGGTCAGGCCAGATGGTGCGGCTGGCTTCACCTTGCTGCTGACCGCTGGTCCCAGCGCAGCAGAGTGGAGCCGCCGCCAAACAGATGGAGAATAGCAGCGAGCTTTAAAACCCTGAAATCTGCAGAGGAGCTTCAGCAGGAAAACGTCCACAGAAAACATGTTTTCTCCGAGCTGTTTGTGCCAATTAGCTTTTTCTTTACTCGTTATATCAGTGTGTGTGTGTGTGTGTGTGTGTGTGTGTGTGTGTGTTTAATTTGGCCCACCGTCCGATGTGGTTTGGTGTCGACTTCAAAGGAGAGTAAATTACATTTACTTTGTAATGCTTGCATCATTATTCCTCTTCTTTATCAGCAACCAATCAGCTTTAAACTGTGTGCGTGTGTGTGTGTGTGTGTGTGTGTGTGTGTGTGTGTGTGTGTATTCAATACACTCTCTCTGTATTTGAACTGTATTATTACGACCACTATGACTGTCAGTACTTTAACTTCAGACTTAAACTTTGATCCGTGCAACCGACACAGGAAGTGCTACAACCTGCAGTTCCTCTTGTCGTCCACTTGAGGCTGGCTCCAGAAGTGTGTCAGTCTCCATAAGTCCCCATGTTCAAATGTCCAACTTCACAGCAGAAATAAACATGTTTACAGCCTGGTACAAAAAACAGTTTTGGTCTCTATAGCTAATTTCCCCGTTCATGACAACTGTACTGAGGGTGAATTTATATACAACTCACCTTCACGGTCTTAAACACTTAAACATGTTTGACATAATAACAACAAACTGAAATTAAAACACAAACTGGACTTTTAAATTTAAATAAATGAGCTTTTAATTAATTTTAATGAAACAAATATTTGTCATTAAAGTTTCGTTTTGAAGACATTTTTCTGAGTCTGTCAGCTGAATAATCAACATATTAGTTTGTGTGTCTCTTTGTGAATCAGCTTCCTGTTTGTTGTTTGAAGCTTCCTTTCCTTCGCTGTGTGAGAGGAAGCGGCAGCAGGAAAAGGTTGAAGTGGCGTGACGAGATATTGAAATGAAATGGTTTGAAGGCGCGCCCCGGGCGATTATTCAAATGACCAGCACCATTTTATTTCTTTAATTTAGCTTCAATAACGCTGAAACATCATCAGCCGTCACACGCTTAATTAAAGAACACACACACACACACACACACACACACACTACTGCAGAGAGTACTTGCTACTGACAGTCAGTTTCTCTCACTGTGTTCTTCTTGTAGTACTCGGTGTAGTAACAGTAGTGAAGCTGTATAAAGTAGTAGTATAGAGTACTAGCAATGACATTAGTAGTACTGGCAGTAGTATCCGTCTTAGCACTAGTTGAAGTATTAGCAGTCGCAGTAGTATTAGCAGTATTCGTAGTTTCAGTATTTTACTTGTGATGTATTGTTTTTTCCTTTTGTAGTATTACTTCAGTATTTACAGGATCTCTGTATTTAAAGTACTGTTCACTGTTTTTCATGTAGTATTGTAGTAACTGTATATACTGTACTACATGTAATATAGTACTGTATGTACTATACTGTAAATATATGACTGATAAATCTTTGAATTCTGTGCACAGACTGTTACTGGCTCCTTTAAGTCAACAGAGTACTGTAGTAGTACTGTAGTAGTACTGTAGTACTGATGTGCTGCAGTGAGAGAAGAAGCAAACAACGTTAAACATTGATTGAAATGTTTAACGTCCACGTTGGTTTTATAAGTTAATCATGTCAAACACGTTAAGAATTTAGAGCTCAGTGAGCGCAGCGCGCTGAATGAATCATAAATATATAAATATATAAATATATAAATATATGAAGTACTCAGACAAACATTAACGTCACTTAGAGAGAGGCCGAGCTTCACGCGGGCTCATCAGCTGACAGACGCTACGCTTCATGTCTTTTTAGCTCATGAGAAGTCGTTGTTGTTGTTGTGTGTTGAAACTTATTATCTTAGCATGTTAGCATCTGATAGCATTACTAGCTAAGATACTGAGTCGCTAACTTCAGGTTGTACAAAAACTGGAGTGGTGATGATGATCAGCGAGAGTCCTGCAATCTTTACGTGATGACAGTGAACGCATCAGTTCGTTGGACTCAGAATGCAGAAGCTAATGCTAACAAACTGTAGCTAACAAACGGCGCTACAACAACATAACGTACAACCGTCGCTCTGTGTCGTTACCATGGGAACCGTTTGCATCTTTCTTTCTGCAGCAGTTAAAAATCTGATTCTCAAAGACGTCCCTGAACTACCCTCCACTGATCGCACAGTGAACTTTATTTTGTTGGTCTGCAGGAAGTGTGATTGAAGTTGAGCTGAAATAAAGATAATAAATATATAAAAGCTCACAGTCGTATTAGACTTCATGTTTACATCCCGGAGAAGGAAACAGGTAAACAACCGGAGACACAAAAATCAATTTTCTTTTTGCTTTTTGCGATCAATCTCTGACAGAAGTGAGCTGCTCGTCCTCCGACGCTCTATCAAGATGTTTGCTGGTTCAAAAAGACGTGATTCTGTCCCAGAACATGAGCTCAAACACAGCAGAGCTTCTGTTCATGCTCCTGAACGCTGCTCAGATAAAGTTCAGCCTGTTTGCAGCCCTGCGAGCTGAAGGAGGCGCTCTGCGAGCTGAAGGAGGCGCTCTGGGACCTCCAGGTCAGAGACGAGTCGGCGGGTCGAGACCTCATCGAGGTTTTCACGTCGGGTTCCCCTGAGGAGCCGCCGCACTTCATCTGTTTGCATCCCTCCCTCCTCTCTGCGTCCTGGTCTGACTTTAATCAGCTGATCTTTCATATTCGGAGGTCTGACCTTTAATTTTCGACGCAGCGGCGTTGTCTGACCTCAGAGCTGCCGAGGTGCCTTTGAGCCACGAGCAGCTCGACTGTGATGAAACCTCACGTCTCCAGAAAGCGTCAAAGTTTTGAGGAGAGCAGCGGTCCAGTTTCTGTAGCCGGAGGCGGTTTGGAGGATTTCATCAGAGCTGAAGCATCGACGCGTCCACGGAGAGTCGACCAGAAGAACAACACAAAGATGATGACGCTCACTGCAAACAGAGTGCATTCTGGGACTTTTACACAACAAAGTTAGTTCTCCTGAAAATGTAGTGAACGACCTTTGACCCCTCACACTGTGAGCTGTTGACCTTCATTAAGATGTTTTAACCTCTGAGTCTCCTGGAAAATGTTCAAGGAGGAAAAATAATAATAATAATGAAATAAATTTAAAGAGACACGACGGAAAAAAAACTGAAGTTTGTTTCATCTCTAAAAACATGACGTAACAGTTATTAACACATGCTAGCTTGGCTAATAAAGCTGCTAACAAATGCTAAGTTGATGCTAACCAAAGTGTTTCTCACATGCTAACAAAGTGCTAACAAATACGAATGTACAAAAGGTTAAAATAGATGCTAAGCTAGCGAAGTGAAGTTTTAATCGGCTAAAATTTGAAACTAAAACTAAAAATGCTAACTTAGCTCGTAAAGTAAATGCTAATGTGGCTTAATAAAGTAGGTTGCTAATGCTAACTTAACTTGAAAGAGTCAAAAATGCTAACTTAGCCTATAAAGTAAGTTGCTAACAGATGCTAACTTGGCTAATAAAATGCTACTGTTTCTTAAAGAGTAAACAGCTAACAGATGCTAACGGTTGCTAACAGATGCTAACAGATGCTAACTTGGTTTGTCTGTCTGCGCACAGTGCTAACACAGCAGATGATCGGATCATTTCTGGTGATTCAAACATTCATTTCACATTTTGTGTCCCTGGAGTTTCCTGGAAGGCCCTTGAAGGTTGCCTGGAGTTTTCTTCCACCAATTATATTTGCATGTTTAATAAGACAAATTACAGGTTGTGACTTAAAGGGTTATTTAATTAATTTAGTTTAGCGTGAAGTGCCGCTCTCTTTTTCCCACGAGTGAGCTGACTTTTTCCAGGCTGTTTTCCAGGCTGTTTCCAGGCCCCCCCTCTGCCTGTATATTTCTCAGTGTGTTGGTCGTCTGCTGAGGTTTATCTGGTGGCAGCTGCTTGCTCGATGCTCCCTCTGGTTGACAATATGCTGCCAAGCTGTCCACATATACTCAGCAGCGTACACTACAACTCCCATGATCCCCCGGGGGCTGCAGCTCGGCTGGGACGGCGTCTGCTGGTCGCTAACGGAGTGAAATGTTTCATTAAGTAAAGAGAGCGTGGTGCGTTCACTGACTTCAGTCTGTGGAGAACACAACACTTTAAACTGTGTGCGTGTGTGTGAGTGTGTGTGTGTTACAGTGTGTGTGTGTGAGAGAGAGTTTTCCTGCGTCTGATTGGCTGTCAGCGTGCTCGCGGTGTGTTTTCATGAAGACGTTCTCGGATGTTTCTCCCTGAATTTTGAATCTTTCTCAGATTTCCACCTCATTTTTAAGTCATGATGTCTGACACACACA
>OX336893.1:667500-697500 GCA_946959425.1 Argyrosomus regius | reverse complement strand
AGGATGATTATGATGAGGAGGAGGAGGAGGTGACGTGAGGATGAGGATGATTATGATGAGGAGGTGACATGAGGATGAGGATGATTATGATGAGGAGGAGGAGGAGGTGACGTGAGGATGAGGATGATTATGATGAGGAGGAGGAGGAGGTGACGTGAGGATGAGGATGATTATGATGAGGAGGAGGAGGAGGTGACGTGAGGATGAGGATGATTATGATGAGGAGGAGGAGGAGGTGACGTGAGGATGAGGATG
The DNA here is from genome assembly GCA_946959425.1 of Argyrosomus regius. Lineage (NCBI taxonomy): Eukaryota > Metazoa > Chordata > Actinopteri > Sciaenidae > Argyrosomus > Argyrosomus regius. The sequence continues at coordinate 697,245 of OX336893.1, read as the reverse complement.
ATTATGATGAGGAGGAGGAGGAGGTGACGTGAGGATGATTATGATGAGGAGGAGGAGGAGGTGACGTGAGGAGGTTGCAGTGCAGTGATGACATCATATATTCATATTTCACCACACGTCACTGATTTCCTCTTCCTGTTTGTCTCCTTTTAAATTAACCCCGTACATGTCTCCTCATCTCCTCGTCTCCTCATCTCCTCGTCTCCTCGGGCGGGTCTCCATCAGAACCTTTTGGACTGGGCAGACGATGATCAGTTAAACTCTGTAAACTTTATTTTTGATCTTTTATGATTCTGAATTAAAAAGATGAAAAACTTCTTTTGTGACGTGCAGGTGATGTTTGACAGCAGCGCTGTGATTGGTTCAGTGATGCGCTGTGGGCGGAGTCAGATGATCTGATCATTTGTTACAGAAGTGATGATGTCAGAGCTTTCAGCTCCTCCTCCTGTTCTTCTTCTTCACACACACACACACACACACACACACACACACACACACACACAGTGTTCGTACAGAGAGGTGTTTATTACTGTGTGTGTGTTTGAGTCTGTGTGTGTGTGTGTTCATTAAGACTTTGGTCTGTGTGTGAGTCAGTATGTATTAGAGTGTGTGTGTGTGTGTGTTTGTATTGTTGTATGTGTGTATTTATATTAACCTGTATTTGTGTGTGTGTCTATTGTGTGTGTGTGTGTATGAGCAGCTCCATGAATGTGTGTGTCTATTGTGTGTGTGTGTGTGTAATTGTTTGTGTATTTATGCGCTGTAGTGTGTGTGTGTATAGGTGTGTATTCCTGTGTGTGTCATTGTTTGTGTACATTGTGTGTGTTTCTACATGTGTATTGTGAATATCTGTGTGTATCTCTGAGCAGCTCATTGTGTGTATGTATTTATATATTTATGTGTGTGTGTGTGTATATCGAAGTGTAAGTGTGTCTCTGAGCTCCTGTGTGTGTCACTGTTTGTGTACAGTGTATCTCAGTGTTTATTCGTGTGTGCGTGTGTGTGTGTGTGTGTGTGTCTTGTCTCCAGCTGCGTTTTAATTTGATCCTCATCGATCGATCGTCTCTGAAGGACTCTGAACGAGAGAGAGAGAGAGAGAGAGAGAGAGAGAGCATTAGAGGCAGATCAGCTTACACACACACACACACACACACACACACACACACACACACACACACACACACACACACACACACACACACACTCTCTCTTTAAAGGGTCAGTTCACACAGATCATGAAATAATCAGTTCAGTGTGTTCAGATTAGATTTAAAGTGTGTGCGTGTGTGTGTGACGTCACACATATGTGTTAATTAATATTTAAATGAATCTGAATTAACAGATTTTAAAATCGAAACATTTTTTAATATTTTCAAAATAAAATGAATAAAAACAAACAAACTTCGTTTAACTCTTAAAGTTGTGAATGAATTAAATTAACATAACGAGGAGTCCTCTCAGCGTTTTTAATCTGAGCAGATTGTTAATTAAAATTAAATTTAACCTTTAAAGATCTTTAAAAAGTTTCTGTATGTTTCTAATTAAAACACCTTGATGACATCATAATGAGTCGTTAGTGTGACGTCACATTCAGGTAACATTTAAAGGGACAGTACGCTCAGAGAAGCTGTCTGCGCTCGCGTTTTTAAAGATATCGTTACCGCCTTATTAAGGTGGAAATCGATGCCGACCTCACAGAGCCCCCATTAATATCTCCACCCGTCCCTCCTCCTCGTGCACTCCCAGCATGCCCCGCTGAGGAGGTGGAGGAGGTGTTGTGCTGAGGTTATCCCCTGGTTAATGTGACATGTCTGTCTGCGACCTTGCCGCTTGTTAACTGCTCGGATTATTATTGTGATAATGTGGCAATTAAAAAGGGAGCGCTCCATCAGGACGGGCGGGCGGGGCTGATGGTCCGAGAGATGGATGTGCACAGATTACACAGCGCTGTGAAATGCATTAAGGTGGCAATCCATTCTGACCCCCCTCCACCACCTCCGCCACCTCCGCCCGCCTCGCTGTCCTCCTCAAAGCTGCCGGTTATTACCGCCCGTCCTCATTGATATCTGCTCCCAATCAATACTCCTCTGCCGCCGTAAAACGCCGCGTAAATCAACGCGAGCGCGGCGAGTGAGGGCTCGAGGAGCGGCGAGCGAGAGGAATCAGGAGGCGGGTCCTAATGAGACGCCATCCGTCTGCAGGAAGTGTCGACTGTCTTCATCAAGACGCCGCCGCAGAATGATAATTTCATCTGTAGCCGAGAGGCGAGGCAGGAGGCCAATAAACACCAAGACTAAGACCAAGACTAAGACTAAGACGAAGAATTTAACAGTTTGATGAATGCTTAACACAGACGTGTTCATCTTTCTCTCAGCTGCTGTATAAAATCTGTTTTATTGTAAATAATATTATTATTTTGTATTACTGATGACACCTTGATGCCAACCTGAACCCGACTTCACTCACCTGCAGTGTTCTGTCTCTGATCCTGGATCAGTGCTGATGTCACGATGCTGGTCTAATAACGGTCTTTGTGTTTGTGTCTGCAGATTCTTCCTCAAGTTCTTCCTCAAGTGCAATCAGAACTGTTTGAAAAATGCAGGGAACCCTCGAGACATGCGGAGGTTCCAGGTAAGGACACACCTGGTTCACTTGGTCCAGACTGTCTTCACTGTGCTGGTTCTGTTCATGACCCGGAGCTGTTTGTGTGTGTGCAGGTGGTGGTTTCCACTACAGTCAACGTGGACGGTCACGTGCTGGCGGTGTCAGACAACATGTTCGTCCACAACAACTCCAAACATGGCCGCCGCGCCCGACGCCTGGACCCCTCTGAAGGTTAGACGTCTCTCAGAGACAAAAAAATCACATGACTCAGTGTTTGATCGACAGCCAATCATCAACAAGGTCACCAACAGCAGACATAGCAGCCAGCTAATATTACTGACTAGTCCAACAGCAGTCAGCCCAGCTCGGCGTCTGTCTTTCAGCCTTTTATTTCACCAAGCTCTCACCAACCACTAAAAGTCAGTCCCAGATTTACTCTTGTCTGGCGGCTTCTTGTCAACGTCCTCTTCACTCTCTTCTCCTCTGCCATTATGTCCATAGAAGCTGCTGACTGCTGGGCCTGAAAACATTAACAAACTAACTGAGCTAACATTAGCTAACTAACTGAGCTAACATTAGCTAACAGCAGCTACAGTTGGCAGCAGTTTACTTCACTGTCCATCAGGAAACTCTGTAAATCACAGATGCTGGAACAGTCGGGTCACATCGTGACTGAAGCCAAAAAAACAGCGATGGAGGAAATTTGATGAAGTTGTGTTTAACGTGGACGTCAGGTCTGAAGGAAACGCTGCAGCTGCTGGCAGGTCTCCGTCCTGCTCCGTGTTCCTGTTGGACGTCCCGCTCCGCTGGGAGGTGACGGTGAACAAACGCTCCGTTCTTCGAGCGTCCGCAGCGACCAAATAAAAAGTGTATAAACTTCACACGATGAAACTCGACTCTGAGCGCCGGAGCTCAGCGGTAACATTTCCTCTGAAGTTGTAAACTTTAATACCTCTCCGTCCTGTCCCCGCTCTCATAAAACCCGCCCGCCTCACCGCACCGCGCCAGGAGCGATGACATAAGTCTCTTGTTTGATTCGGCCTACTTTGAGTGCCAGATGGGTGGAGCTTAACCATGCCAGGACCAGAGAGCATCAGAACATCAGACTTTTTATTTATTCTATATTACATTTATTATTTCTTTGTCTGTTTGTAAAGCTCCACCCGTCTGGCGCCGACAGGAGAGTAAAACAAACTCACAGTGTGTTTGATCCAATCAAACGTGAACTGATCGATACCCCGCCCCTCCTCCCCGCCTCCTTTAACTTTACAAACCAGCTTCATCAGCAGTTTCTCCTCAAATCACTTTAAAGTTTAAAACTTGTTTCTTTTTTCTCCTTGATACACCAGACGGGTGGAGTTTATGATATAAAGGTATTAGTCTGTCTCAGGTGAGATGTCAGTCACTGGAAGTTGAAACTCTCAACACGTATGTCCTGTTTTGTAAACTCCAACCGTCTGGCACTTTCTGAGTCTCAAAACAAACTAACTATCCCGCCCCTCTGGGACGTGCAGCAGGATAAAACAGTTTTGTTTGTTTTAACTGACTTGGAATGCCAGGTGGGTGGAGCTTACCATAGCGGGACGTCAGAAAAGAAGACGACTACCACCAGATTCAGTTTGGTCTGAACTGCTCATTTCTCCTGTAAAGTTAACTCCACCCATGTGGAACGAACAATAGAATAAAACAAGCCTGAATCGCTTGTTTTAATCCACCTGGAACACCAGACGGGTGGGATCAGATCACTGCGTTGGGGCATCTGTTAAAATCTTAGTGACTAAACCAACTTTCAAAACTTTTGTCCAAACTTCAGACACTTCCCGCCCCTCTGGGACATCCAGCAGAGTAAAACAAACTGCCACAGTTTCCCCAAACTCACTTTAAAGTTTTGAGGCTTTTCCAGCGTGTGTGCTTGTTTTAATCTGCTGGGAAAACCAGACGGGTGGGTCAGGTAAAACTTTCTAAACTGACTCCTTGCCTTCTTCACGCTCGTCGTTTAGTCTTAGGATGTAATCTCCACCCTTCTGGGACGTCAAAGTGAGTGAAACAAACCCTGAAACAAAGTGACTTCATAGCCGTGGCGTCGTCCCAGACGTCGTGGTGTCCTCTGAAGTTTCCTCAACTCGTTTTAAAGTTTTGAGGCTCTTCCTGGAGTCGATGATGTAACTGTCTCGTTTGGTTTAACCTACTTGCAGCACCAGGCGGGTGGTGTTTATCACACCGGGGGTGTTTGAGACAGGATAAGGTTGTTGATCAAAGAAACAGCAGAGTAAGCTGACCTCCTGCGATGGCTCAAACTTTTTCCACGCTTTAATTCACTGTTTGTGCGGCAAACCCCACCTGTCTGGCACGTCCAGGGGGATGAAACAAACGCTGTTGTTTGACACCAATCTGTCACTCAGCGAGCTGAAGATGTTCTTCTTTCTCACCTGTGTTAACACCTCGAGACTCTGAGGGAACTCATCGGATCAGCACTTTAACATTCATGTGCAGGCTGAGTGGACTGTACGGGGGCCTGCAGGGCCCAAACAGGGCCTGCTGGTTCTGGTTCTGGTCCTGGACCCGGCCCGCAGAGGGAAGCTCGGCGCCTTTCATCTCATCCAGACTGGAAGCCGATAAAACCCGAACATCTGCTCCGCCTTTGTCACCGACCCTCAGTGGCTCCACCATCAAACTTTCCACCTCCTGCTCCTCCTTTGTGCTCCTTTCATTTCAATAGACCTCCTCCTCCTCCTCCTCCCCCCCCAGTGCTCTGTTTGTTTACTGCTCTGACAAAAGAGGGAAATTAATAAGGAGATGACAATCGACTCCTCAGAGTGAAAACCTCAGCTGACACTCTGCTTCCATTTATCTGGAGTCACTTTCAGAAGTTAATGATGTCACCAGCAGGGGGACACCGAGACCAAGACCAAGACCAGGAGTCCAGAGTTTACCTGAAAGTCTAAATCTGAGAGTCTGTTCACACCTGCTATTAACCAATGACCAGCCTCCATATCTGTGAAGTGAAACACAAGCTGCAGTTCCTCTAACGTCCACTTGAGGCTGGCTCCAGAAGTGAGTCAGTCTCCATAAGTCCCCATGTTCAAATGTCCAACTTCACAGCAGAAATAAACATGTTTACAGCCTGGTACAAAAAACAGTTTTGGTCTCTGTAGCTAATTTCCCCGTTCATGACAACTGTACTGAGGGTGAATTTATATACAACTCACCTGTTCAGATTATATTAAGGCTTAAAGTTATGCAGGATTAAGAGCGTGGACGCTTTGATTGACAGGTGGGTGTCGTCACAGACCTCAGGTCAGCTGATGATTCACGTGTTCACTGCACAAAGAAAGAAAAACTAAGAATTTGTTTTCATAAAACTTATAAAGTTCTTTAAACTCATAACACTGACAGGTTTTAAAGGGAGTCAGGTGACGTTGTGGTGACTGGTTGATCACGCGGGTAACAGCAGGTGTGAACGAGCTCTGAGGACATAAAGTGAACTGTTCCTTACAGAAACACTGAATAAAAACTAAGATATGACGTCCTCTCTACATGTGAGTAACTGGCAGCTGCAGCAGACTACTGACTGACTGCTGTGTCGGTGAGAACTGTCTGTAATGTTTAATAGTCTCTTTATGGCTCACATCACGTAGTAAACAAAAGAAGCTCCGAGCTCTGCCTGGAATATCAAATCATCCTCCAATAAAACGCCTCCCGGTCCGGGAAGAGGCTGTAAACCTGCAGAGCCTCGTCCCGTTTCAGCTCCACGTCCCTCCCTCCGTCCGCCTGGCTGACTCGACTTGACTCCGTCCGTCAGTCTCGTCCTGGTGGAGACGGCGTTTATGTGGAGCCCCGTATTGATCCATGCGGCATCGGAAAAACTAATCAGGTCACGTGGAGCCGCTGTGGAGTGAGCGCTCGCTGAGAGCTCCATAAATCCAATAATCAGCAAAGTTTGCTTCAAGAACTGAAGTCAGGTTTCAGAAGGGTCAACACGGAGGTCAGAGGTCAAAGTCAGAGGTCAAAGCAGCTTTCTGACACTGTAATCGAACCAGGAAGGAGAAAACTGGGAAAAAAGTTAGCATAGTTAGCTCTTCAAGTTTATGAAGCTCTTTATCTAACTGTATCACTCATGTTGCCGTATGTTGCCTGTGTTTCTAACTGTATCACTCATGTTGCTGTATGTTGCCTGTGTTTCTAACTGTATCACTCATGTTGCCGTATGTTGCCTGTGTTTCCGAAGCAGCCACGCCGTGCATCAAAGCCATCAGCCCGAGCGAAGGCTGGACGACCGGTGGAGCCACCGTCATCCTCATCGGGGACAACTTCTTCGACGGGTTGCAGGTTGTGTTCGGCACCATGCTGGTCTGGAGCGAGGTAAGATCAACGTCTCTGAGGTCCTACAAGTTAAATTAATTCATTAGTTAATTTCAATTCAATTCATTAATTTTAAATTTCACAGACAAATCTGAAATATTTGTTTCTAAATAAATGTAGAGTGTGTCTGACATACATTATTATTGACACTGCAGTAGCACAGAGACTTCAATAAAGTTAGTCAAAGGCAGGCTTGAGGTTGCCAAGCAACCAGGGTCAGCTGCAGGTCAGAGCAATTAACTGCAGCTGTGCTCTGTCTGTATGTGAGTGACTGCTGAGAGACACAGAAAATCTCTAAATGAACCCCCTCCAACTAGTGGACACTAATGCCAAATGGTAGGTCGTATCAAAAAGCCCAAATGACCGTGAGCATCCTCATCTTGTCGACCATGTGAATGCCGAATTTCAGTGTCTAAAGTTAAAAAATGTGACCTGGGGAGAGAGAGAAAGAACAGGTGCCCCGTGCTCCTTTGGGAAATTTCTCCTCTCCAGTTTACATGGGAGTAGATGGGGCTGTCGGTGGGTGATCCTGGCGCATCAGTGCGTCTCCCGCCAAAACTATAAGTCTGACAGCTTCAGCAGTGATATCGCTGCGTAGCCCACGAATTTTCCTACGTTTCTATGTATAAATTATTTCTGTAGAGTGACATTTGTGGCCACGAGAGCCGTTTGCAAATGTATTTTTTGACAAATGTTTCTCTCCCTCTGCACTCTAGCGATGATGTCACCCACTCTAGCTCTGGAACATTCTACCAATACACACCTATTGTAAATGTTGGCGTGGTTTTTGGTGATTTTTGGCAAAACCGTTTGGTGAAACTCTTAGAAAAGTCACAGCACACCATTCCCGGCCGAGCCGGTCGTTTTGATACCTTTTTTGTGTATGTGCGACCAAAACTGAGGGAGGAGTATAGAATAATAAGTATGGGGAATAGTGAACAGTAGCCTCGCAGAGACACTCAGTTAGTGTGTCTCACAGTTCAAAGCACAAGAGAGTCTCCAAAAGAGCGGGAAAAAAAGAGCGGGAAACTTTAACATGGACGCTTATGGACGGAATGTTTGGAGCTGGAGTGAGTCACATGACCACTAGAGTGGAGAGGGAGAGAAAAATCTGTCATTAAAATAATGTTAAACTGCACAAATTTCACTACAGAAATAATTTTAACATCAAATTGTTGTAAATTTCGTGCTGCTCGCTCATATGTTACTGCTGAAGCTGTCAGATTTATAGTTTTTTAAGTTTTTTAACTTTATCCACATTAATTATATATGGACACGTTCAGGAAGATCTGAGGATGTTTCAGATCCTCTCCGTTCATTGATTACGACCTTCGGTTTGGTGATTGTAGTCGCTGGTTCGAAGGTGAACTTTCAAGGATTTCTCTTTCTCACCGACTGACAGACAACTGCTGTTTGATGCTCTGCTCTGATTGGTCGACTGCAGCTTGTTGCCGGGCTGAAAACATCAGACACACGGAAAATGTTGTAGTTTGAGTCAAACTGTGACAGCAGAGTCACAGAGAAACTCTGAGAGCAGCTGCACATAACGTACATCATGTTCTTCATCTTCATCATCGACACACACACACACACACACACACACACACACACACACACATCGACGACACACACTCACACAGTCGTAGAAACACCTGCGTCTGTATCTGCAGCTCTGCCGTGCCCCCAAAAATATGTAGATTTTGTTGGAGTTGCGGAGCATACGGCGCACCATGAAATATTGAAGCGGGTCCAGAAGAGCAGAACACCTGGCGGGGGAAGGAAGGAAGGAGGCGTGATGTAGCTCCACGCGCTGCTCGCTTCACATCACACGCCGCCGACGGAGCTCCTTACTTTGATCAGCGTTGTCTGGCGGCGAGCAGACGGACTCCAAAGCCCAGCATCCCTCTGAACGCAGGCTGACCCAGTTACAGAGAGAAACGTGTTCACGGGTCGGCCTCGACCTGTTTAAAGAAGTTCAGGTGTGAGCGTTGAAAGCAGTCGAGGCATCGCTGAAGTTTAACTCATCATCAGTGTTACCTGATGTTCACAGGTTCAAATCTGTCGCCTCAAAGTTTCGAGCTCTGACCCACTTTGTCTGTGTGCGTTTGTTTTATCACCCAGCTCATCACCCCTCACGCCATCCGGGTCCAGACTCCCCCTCGTCACATCCCCGGGGTCGTCGAGGTCACGCTGTCCTACAAATCCAAACAGTTCTGCAAAGGAGCGCCGGGTCGCTTCGTCTACACCGGTAAGACTCACCAATCACAACGTCTGATACTCACTCAGGCTTCTGCAGGGATGATGGGAGTTGTAGTTTTTCATGATTTGAACATAAATATTGATCTCTGATTGGTCGGGTGTTTTTAGAGCCTTGTGTTTTTTTTTTGTTTGTTTTTTTTTTAAACTTTATTTAACCAGGAAAGGTCCCATTGAGATTAAAAATCTCTTTTTCAAGGGAGTCCTGGCCGAGACAGAACAGCAGCACAAACAAAGAACAAGTCAAACCAAAAACAGATACAAGACACACAGATAATATTACAACACATAATGGTCTAAAAATGAGAATGCTAAAAGTACAATACAAGTCATGAAATCAACAACAACAACATCAGCTAAAACAACTACACCTGGATGATTCATTCTCTTGCTCTTTCAATGTGGATTTAAAAGCATTCAAAGAGATCTTTGAGTTTTAAAACATTCTGTAGGATTGTTGTCGGACATCGCTCAGCTTAGCTCATCTCAACAAACCTGGAAACCTGGAAAACAGTCTTGGAGGACACAGTCTTAAAGGACACAGTCTTAAAGGACACAGTCTTAAAGGACACTGTCTTAGAGGACACAGTCTTAGAGGACACAGTCTTAGAGGACACAGTCTTAAAGGACACAGTCTTAAAGGACACAGTCTTAGAGGACACAGTCTTAAAGGACACAGTCTTAGAGGACACAGTCTTAAAGGACACAGTCTTAAAGGACACTGTCTTAGAGGACACAGTCTTAAAGGACACAGTCTTAAAGGACACAGTCTTAGAGGACACTGTCTTAAATGACACAGTCTTAGAGGACACTGTCTTAGAGGACACAGTCTTAAAGGACACTGTCTTAAAGGACACAGTCTTAGAGGACACTGTCTTAAATGACACAGTCTTAGAGGACACAGTCTTAAAGGACACAGTCTTAAAGGACACAGTCTTAGAGGACACAGTCTTTAAGGACACAGTCTTAAAGGACACTGTCTTAGAGGACACTGTCTTAAAGGACACAGTCTTAAAGGACACTGTCTTAGAGGACACAGTCTTAAAGGACACTGTCTTAAAGGACACAGTCTTAAAGGACACAGTCTTAGAGGACACTGTCTTAAAGGACACAGTCTTAGAGGACACAGTCTTAAATGACACAGTCTTAGAGGACACAGTCTTAAAGGACACAGTCTTAGAGGACACTGTCTTGGAGAAGTCAAAATAAACTCTGACATTTGATTCCGTGAATGTTTGAGGGTTTGTTGGCCGCCTCAGCTCCTGAACTCTCCTGAACTGTTTTTCCTGGAAGTTTCCTCTTTGTCTGCTCGTTCAAACAGTTTCTGGCCTGCAGAGCAGCTTTCTGTGAAGATCGTCCTTCAGGCTCATTGTCCAGAGTTAAACGTCCACGCGTGCCTCCTCTTTATCTCGCCGATCGGTGCTTTTACTGTCCCGATTATCCCGTCAGAATATCCAGATGTCATTCAAAGTAGCAGAAAGGTCAGATGGAGGCTGTTTAGCGCGATAAGTAAATGTCATTGCGTGGAGCCGTGAAAGAGGCGAGCGTGTTCGGGCTCTCTGTTTAACACCACTTTATCACCGCTTCCTTCCTTCTTTGTTGGAGGCGCCGCCTCCTCCGACGGCGGCCTCGACGCCGAGGAGGGACGAGACGGACGCTCACAATGGACGGTCCGGCCGCCGCAGCCGCTGCCTCCTATTGCAATGCTAATCTGTGATCCCATTTACAGATACGACTGACAAGAGCGGCAAGCTTTGCTTTCACACGGCGGCGTGTTGTGAATAGAGCCTGTTGTTATCTGAGAGTGTGTTCACCTCCGAAACAACGTTTGAGTCCGAATCACTCAGGAGTGACGGCGTCTCACCGTCGTCCATCATCAGAGTCAAAAGAGACGAACAGACCTCAAACACAACATTCAGTTCTAGTCTGAAAGTCTTTTGTCCGTCCAGGCTGCCGTCACTTCATCTCACACTGCAGTTATACTTTAAATCCAGCCGTTACGTGGTGACAGATTATCTCTGGGCAAGTTAAAATTATGAATTTAAAATGCTGGAAAAGAAAATAAAGAAACAAGATGTCAATAATGTCTATACAACAGTTCATTACAAGCAAGTAATCTGATTGGACGAGTGCTGATATAGAGAATAACGGCACTGTATCACTTCACAGCTGTTCTAATATTAACGTGAAAAGAACGTTATTTAAAAGTTATTTAAAGGTTATTTAAGGGTTATTATTTGATATGTTTGTGGTCATGTGGTGCCACAGGAAAACAAACATCCAAACATGGACATAAAAACTAAAAGGAAGAATGTTTTGTCAAATATTCAGCAGTAATGTAAGACTCCAGGATTTCCAGGTTTCCTTGAATCCACTGAAGAAACGTGAACATCTGACTGGAGTTTGATTGATAGGAAACAACAAACCGGTGTGTCCCTGAAGGCATCGTGAGGCTGAACCCGACAGGTGGCTGCTTCACAGCGCCTTCTTCCCGCTCCTCCTGCCAGTGCGGCGGCCATATTGTGCACATTTGATTTGCACACGGCGGCGGCGTCTGAGCGCGCTCGGCGTGCCAGCAGCGTGTTCATGAATGTGAGATGAGGCGAGCGTTTAAACACGCCGCAGACGAGCTGCCAAACGTCACGAGAACGCTCAGAAAACGTTTGTTTTATTATAAATGTGTCATCTAAAGAGCAGGTCCTGTTTCAGATGTGTTTGTGGGCTGGACTGTGGGCCTTGAAAACCTTGAAGATTTTCCAGATTTTTAAGATGGCATCGTCTGACTCCTCAGAGGAGGCGCAGTGAGGAGTGTTTCCCAGAATTCAGCTCTCTTCCTCTCTGAGGCTTAAAGAGGATTCAAGACCTGATCCTCCGACTTCGATCGAGACGTTCAGGAGAATGATGAGAGGAGAGAGGAGGGGAGGGGAGGGGAGGAGAGGGAGAGGAGAGAAGAGAAGAGGAGAGGAGGAGGGGAGGAGGAGAGGAGGAGGAAAGAGGAGGAGAGGAGAGGGAGGGGGGAGAGGGGGAGAAGGAGGGGGAGGAGGGAGGAAAGAGGAGGAGAGGGAGGAGAGGAGAGGAGAGGGGGAGGAGATGGAGAGGGAGAGAAGAGAAGAGGAGAGGGAGGAGGGGGGAGGAGGAGAGGGAGGAGGAAAGAGGAGGAGAGAGGAGAGGGAGGGGGGAGAGGGGGAGAAGGAGGGGAGGAGGAGGGAAAAGAGGAGGAGAGGAGGGAGGGGGGGAGGAGGAGAGGAGAGGAGGAGGAGAGGAGAGGGAGAGGAGAGGGAGAGGGGGAGGGAGATGGAGAGGAGAGGGGCGAGGGAGGAGGAGAGGGAGAGGGGGGAGGAGATGGAGAGGAGAGGGGCGAGGGAGGAGGAGAGGGAGAGGGGAGGGAGATGGAGAGGAGAGAAGATAAGAGGAGAGGGAGGAGGGGAGGAGGAGGAGAGGAGGGAGGAAGAGGAGGGAGGAGAGGAGAGGGGAGGGGGGAGAGGGGAGAAGGAGGGGAGGAGGAGGAGGAGGAGGGAGGGGAGGAGGAGGAGGAGGAGAGGAGAGGAGAGGAGAGGGAGAGGGGGAGGAGATGGAGAGGAGAGGGGCGAGGGAGGAGGAGGAGGAGAGGGGGAGGAGATGGAGAGGAGAGAAGATAAGAGGAGAGGGAGAGGAGGATGAGAGAGGAGGAGGAGAGGGACGAGGAGGAGGAGGAGAGGAGGAGGGGAGGAGAGAGGGAGAGGAGAGGACGAGGGAGGAGGAGAGGGAGGAGGGGAGGGGAGAGAGGAGGAGAGGAGAGGGAGAGGGAGGGGGAGGGGAGGGAGGAGGGGGGGAGGGAGGGAGGAGGAAAGAGGGAGGAGAGGAGGGGGAGGGGGAGGGAGAGGAGGGAGGGAGGGGAGGAGGGGGAGGAGGAGGAGGGGAGGGAGAGGAGAGGAGAGAAGAGAAGAGGAGAGGGAGGATAGGAGAGGAGGGAGAGGGAGGAGAGAGAGGGAGAGGGAGAGGAGGGGGGGGAGGGGAGGGCAGAGGAGAGGGAGAGGACGAGAGGAGAGGGAGGAGAGGGAGAGGTTAGCAGGTTTTTGTTCTGTAGGTTTGTGTGTTTTGTAGTTTTTTGTGTTTTTTTTTTTGTAGTTTTGTAATTTTTTTTTGTGGGTTTCGTAGTTTTTGGTTCATAGCTGCGGCCTCAGAGATGTAATGTTCGGATTAATGTGGCCAGTGAGGGGGGATGACAGGGTGATGTGAGGGGGTGAGGGGTGATGTGAGAGGGTGATGTGAGGGGATGATGTGAGGGGGTAAGGGGGTGATGTGAGGGGGTGATGTGAGGGGATGATGTGAGGGGGTAAGGGGGTGATGTGAGGGGGTGATGTGAGGGGATGATGTGAGGGGGTGAGGGGGTGATGTGAGGGGGTGAGGGGTGATGTGAGGGGGTAGGGGAGTGATGTGAGGGGATGATGTGAGGGGATGATGTGAGGGGATGATGTGAGGGGGTGAGGGGTGATGTGAGGGGATGATGTGAGGGGGTGATGTGAGGGGGTAAGGGGGTGATGTGAGGGGATGATGTGAGGGGGTGATGTGAGGGGATGATGTGAGGGGGTGATGTGAGGGGGTAAGGGGGTGATGTGAGGGGATGATGTGAGGGGTGATGTGAGGGGGTAAGGGATTGATGTGAGGGGATGATGTGAGGGGGTGAAGTGAGGGGGTGAGGGGTGATGTGAGGGGATGATGTGAGGGGGGTGAGGGGTGATGTGAGGGGATGATGTGAGGGGGTGATGTGAGGGGTGATGTGAGGGGATGATGTGAGGGGATGATGTGAGGGGGTGAGGGGTGATGTGAGGGGATGATGTGAGGGGAGGGGGTGAGGGGGTGATGTGAGGGGGTGATCCTGTTGTGGATCGATGGTGCTGAGTTATTGCGGCGCTCGGCCACTGATTTTTAGAGAGCTGTGTTTTCCCAGGAAAGTCAATACCTCCAGGCTCCTCTCATTAACTTCAACCCCAACACCTCCCCTACCTCCTGCAGCTGCACCGGGGGGACCTGCAGCCCCTCAGAGGGGGAGGAGGAGGAGGGCGGAGGAGGGAGGAGGAGAAACTGAGATGATGGAAGTCTGAGATTTTAAAGAAGAGAGGAGAAAGAAGGAGGATATCGACTCCTGATTCAGAGATCACGTTTGCACGTTTTATCCCCCTGGAGCCGGGGTTTGGGTCTGAACCTAAATGAAGTGAAGGATTGTGGGTAATTTATCTGATCAGAACAGAGGGGTGTTTCCTCAAGGGGGTCGCCTCCAGCACGCCTCAACATGCCTGACCCCCCCCCCTTAGTGAGGCATGCTGGGAGCAGGTGTGTCTGACCTGGATGACATCATCTGTGTGTGTCTGTAGTCTAACCTGCTGATGTCGGATTAGGTCCGGCTCAGTTGGCGGTCCGGTTCATCCCGAAGGTGTCGGAGGGGTCAAGGTCGAGAACCAATCAGCTGTGTGTCGTGTTGAAACAGGAAGTGTCGCCTAACACTGAAATAACATAAAGTTTGTACAGAAACAGACTGTGGTCATGTGACGTCACGCAATGTCATGTTTCTTAAAGGGACAGCGCAGCGAGCTTTAGTTTACCTCAAACTTCTGAAGAACAAACATGTTCATGTTTAACGTTAATGTAATGTTAATGTAACGGTAACGTAACGTTAGAACAGCTGTACCGTGCACAGCTCATGGAACTCTCGTCCAATCAGATGACTCGGTCTGAACTTCCTGTTGGAGTTTTGTAGTTTTTTTCATACGAGCTGTTCATGGCTCTGTTTGTGGTTTTTGTAGTTTTCCTGTTGGAGTTTGTAGTTCTTTCTGTTCGTAGTTCAGTTTGACTTAATAAACTTTATAAATTTGAATTCTTTCAGACAGAAAAAGGTTTTGTTTTTTTTCTTCGTTCACCTCGAAGCTGTTTTCAAACATCTTCCACCTCTCGGTTTTAAATGACGCCTCCGAGGATTGTGGGTGTCGAACATGTTAATGGATGCGCGCACACACACACACACACACACACACACAGATAATCAGCTCGTTCGGCTCCGGAGGGGTAAATATTCAGCACAGAGGTCAAAGGTCAGTCTGTGAGCCAACACCTTTTTAAAGCCTGCAAGACTGAACTCAGGGCGTAATCAACTCCGACCTCACACACCAACACACGAGCCTTCATCCTCCCTCTCTTCTTCTTCTTCTTCATGGTGTTTTGTTGGTGTGTTTCAGTGTGATTGTTTTAGTCAGTAAAGGTCAGAGGTCAAACGTCAGACTCCATCCTTTGTTCACCTGTTCTACCTGTAGATGAAGAGTTCTCTCTCTCTGTCTCTCTCTGTCGTTCGTCCTCGTTCGCTTGTTAATTTACTTTTTTTGGTTAATTACCGTCTCAGACGTAACGAGGTTAATTATGTCAGACTTTCAGTTTGTACCTGCAGACAGAACGAGGAGCCCAGCAGAGAAAGATTCAGGTTCAACGTTTTGGAGCCAAAAATCCAGGTGTTTCCAGGCGTTTCCAGGCGTTTCCAGGAGAAACAATTCAGAAACCCTCAAATTACTCATTAACTCAGTCACACCTGTGATTTAAAGGTACAGGTACAGTCACACCTGCATCCTTCAGACATGTCAAACTGTTTGCAGCAGAGAGGACAATGTGAGGAGAAACTCAGCTGATCAATCAGAGTCACTAACCCCCCCCCCCCCCCTCATCCTCCCCCTCACCCCCTCCTACTCCTCCTCCTCCCCTCTCCTCCCTCCTCTCAGCTCCGATCGATGCTCATAGAAATTTCATGAACTTTAAACAGTGATTGACAGCTCAGACCGCCGTGAAGCTCAGGTCCTTACAGATGTGAGGGGGTCCTGAAGTCCAGGTCTACAATGTCAATAATAAATAAACATATAGAATATATCATCATATCTCTTGTTTGTATTTATTTAAACCACTTACTTTACTTCTTATTTATGATTCATGTTCAGACAGACAGCTGTCCTCCGTCATGTCCTCTGGGAGGCGCTATAGAGCATCTCTGTCAACCTGAAAACCTCCACCTGTGTGAAGCCTGAGAGGAGTTAGAAGCCGTAGTCCTTTGTAGACCTCTGTAGACCCCAGTGGACCTCTGTAGACCTCAGTAGACCTCAGTAGACATCAGTGGACCTCTGTAGTCCTCTGTAGACCTCTGCAGACCTCAGTGGACCTCTGTAGACCTCTGTAGACCTCAGTGGACCTCTGCAGACCTCAGTGGACCTCTGTAGACCTCTGTAGACCTCAGTGGACCTCTGCAGACCTCTGTAGTCCTCTGTAGACCTCTGCAGACCTCAGTGGACCTCTGTAGACCTCTGTAGACCCCAGTGGACCACTGTAGACCTCAGTAGACCCCAGTGGACCTCTGTAGACCTCTGCAGACCTCAGTGGACCTCTGTAGACCTCTGTAGACCCCAGTGGACCACTGTAGACCTCTGTAGACCCCCGTAGTCCTTTGTAGTCCTCTGTAGACCTCTGCAGACCCCTGTAGTCCCTTGTAGACCCCCGTAGACCTCAGTGGACCTCTGTAGACCCTTGTAGTCCTCAGTGGACCTCTGTAGACCCTTGTAGTCCTTTGTAGTCCTCTGTAGACCTCAGTGGACCTCTGTAGTCCTCTGTAGACCTCTGCAGACCTCAGTGGACCTCTGTAGACCTCTGCAGACCTCAGTGGACTTCTGTAGACATCTGTAGACCTCAGTGAACCTCTGTAGACCTCTGTAGACCTCAGTGGACCTCTGTAGACCTCTGTAGACCTCAGTAATCCTTTGTAGACCCCCGTAGACCTCAGTAGACCTCTGTAGACCTCAGTGGACCTCTGTAGACCTCAGTGGACTTCAGTAGACCCCTGTAGACCTCATTAGACCTCTGTAGACCCCCGTAGTCCTTTGTAGACTCCTGTAGACCCCTGTAGACCTCAGTAGACTTCAGTAGACCTCTGTAGACCCATGTAGTCCTTTGTAGACTCCTGTAGACCCCTGTAGACCTCAGTAGACCTCAGTAGACCTGTACAGGAAGCTCACCTGGCATTCAGACCCTAACCCTCTGCAGGTGTTGTCGGTTTGCGGCGTTGGCGTCTCCAAGCGGCGTTCACATGGCGGTACTGAAGCGACACGTCGGTTCCCGGCTCTCGGCTCTGGGATCTGATCTGGGATCTGGTCTGGTCTTTTAATAGACGGCAGAAGTGTGTTCTCTGCCGGGGGAGTTCCTCGCCTCTCTGCAGAGCTCCACATTTCAAAGAGCTCAGCGGCCCGCTCCACTTAGGGAACCGGGACCCGTGGAACTAATGTCGGGTAATTAGCCGTTTCTGCGGGGGCATTTTCAGCCGCGACTCCAGAAAATAATAACTTCTCAGGTGGGGGGGCCTATTTCTTTGAGGCACTCCTGCTCAGCTCTGCCGCTTGGCTCTAATCACGAGGAGGTAATTATTCGCTGATTAACATGTGCGATCTGGGCGGATGTTCGTCTAATCACAGGGGCCGTTCGTCAGCGGTGGCTCTCTGAGGAGGAAGCAGGCGGGGAGTGGGTGTTCTTCTGTCAGCTGAGTCCCACGAGCTGCAGGATGGCGAGGCGGCGAGGAGGCGTTTACGTGGGTGACGAACAAAATCCTGATCTGAGATCAGCTCGTCTCCTTTAAATGATTAATTCTCTCCACTAATCATCGTTAACAGACAAAGGTCCACTGAGGTTGGACATTTTAACATGGGGACTTATGGAGACTGACTCACTGCTGGAGCCAGCCTCAAGTGGACGTTTGAGGAACTGCAGTTTTTCTGTGTTGGTTTCACTTCACAGGCATTGAGGCGGCCTGTAGCCTGAGAGGTAAAACTCAGGGCTGATGTCACAAACAGGAAGTCAGACACGATGTTTGAACACGAGGATAAACCTCCTGAAGCGCCTCAGTGTTGTCATGGTTGACATTGCCGTAGTTGTTGTGGTGAGAAGTTGGTGTCATTGTAGTTGTTGTTGCCGTTGTTGTCATGGTCGTAGACATCTAGCTGATGCTTTTTATCCAAAGCAACTTACAAAAAAAGGGGTGTCGTCGTCGTTGTGGTGATAAGTTGTTGTTGTCGTTTTTTTGGTTGTTGTTGTTGTTTGTGTTGGAGTCATTCTCTGATAAACCTCTTGTAGCGTCCCTTTCACCTCGTTCTTGTTGTCGTTCTTGTTGTCGTTCTTGTTGTCGTTCTCGTTGTCGTTCTCGTTGTCGTTCTCGTTGTCGTTCTTGTTGTCGTTCTTGTTGACGTTCTCGTTGACGTTGTCGTTGTTGCTGTAGCTGTCATGGTCTGTCTGATTTGTTGAATTTAAAGTCAGAGGACTGAATCAGTGATCCGGTGTCAGGATGTATCCTGGCTGTTATGGCTGCTCCTCCACACCCTGCACCTCCCCCGTCCTCCTCCCACCTCCTTCCCCTCCTCCCTCCTGACTCCGGTCGGCCTCTTGACAAAACAAATCAGCTCGTCCACTCGAGGCTCGGTGAGGAAGTGAGAATCATCAGGCGGCCAAACGGCACTCTGACCTGCATCAATCAAACAGCCGGGGCAGATGGGAAATTGTGGCACGCGGAGATGCGGCGGGAGCAGCGGGGGAGTCGGCACTCAGCGGCGTGTTTCATATGAAGTCTATTTGAAATGATAAGCGTGATACGGAGGAAGCCACGCAGAGCGACATGACTGCGCCTTCAACAACACCATCAGCGCCAAACGGAGGTAAAGGTGAGCGCCGATCCCCGAAGTGCACGAGTCATCAGCGCCCAGCGAATACGGACCAAAACACTCAGAGAGGCGGCGAGGCGGCGAGGCGGCGAGCGGAGGGAAACAACAAATGAAAAGCAGCCAGAGATAAATAAATGTAAACACAGAGAGGACGATGTATACACGCTCCTCTGAGGCGGGAAGGCCCAAGGAATCATGGGAGATGACAGGAGCGGGGTAATGAGCCTGCAAAGATGATCCAACATCCTCCCTCCAGAGATCTGATCCCAGATCAGCCGAGAGGAGGAGGAGGAGGAGGAGGAGGAGGAGGACTCACCTGGTCTGTGGATCTTCAGGTGTTTCTCGGAGGTTCTGCTGGTTCTTTGTTTGATCTTCTATGTTTCTTATTGTTTGTTGGCAAAATTGTTGCTGGTTGCGTCTAAAGTTGCTGAGTTGTCCACATTGCTCTCTGTGAGTTTGTGATGATGAATGTGTCTCCTGGTGGTACAGTGGTTAACACCTCACAGAGAAGGTTCTGGGTTCGAAGCCCTGAGCGGGCCGGAGCCTTTCTGTGGTTTTGATTGGCTGAATGACAAAATGTTTCTGCTGTTTTATGACGTCACAACGAGCAATATGTCAAAAATAATTATTATTAATATTATTTATATAAAAATAAACTATATCATGAACTTTATAGAAAACTTTTCTCACGTGTTGAATTCTTTTTAATTTTTAATGTTAATAATAATTTTCACTCTTTGTGTCTGAATGATAAACTCTAACTAATAAACGATGAAAGTTTATCATAACATCATATTCATAAATATCTGAGGTGAATAAATAAAACATTAATATGAAGAATATTTTATTGATACACAAATATCTGAAAATATTTTAATAAACGTTTGTCTGAAAACCAAAAAATGAAAAACAAACGGAGAGAAGAAACTATTTACTACAAAACATTGTGACTACGATAACTACGATAACTATAACTACGCTAACTATAACTAAGATAAGTACGATAACATAACTACGATAACTAACTATGATAACTACGATAACTATAACTACGATAAGCACGATAACATAACTACGATAACTATAACTATGATAACTACAATAACTATAACTACGATAAGTACGATAACATAACTACGATAACTATAACTATGATAACTACAATAACTATAACTACGATAAGTACGATAACATAACTACGATAACTATAACTACGCTAACTATAACTAAGACAAGTACGATAACTATAACTATGATAAGTACGATAACTGTAACTACGCTAACTATAACTACTATAACTACGATAACTATAACTACGCTAACTATAACTACGATAACTATAACTACGCTAACTATAACTACTATAACTACGATAACTATAACTACGCTAACTATAACTACTATAACTACGATAACTATAACTACGCTAACTATAACTAAGACAAGTACGATAACTATAACTACGCTAACTATAACTACTATAACTACGATAACTATAACTACGCTAACTATAACTAAGACAAGTACGATAACTATAACTACGATAAGTACGATAACTGTAACTACGCTAACTATAACTACGATAACTATAGCTACGCTAACTATAACTAAGACAGGTACGATAACTATAACTGCGATAAGTACGATAACTGTAACTACGCTAACTATAACTACGATAACTATAGCTACGCTAACTATAACTAAGACAAGTACGATAACTATAACTGCGATAAGTACGATAACTGTAACTACGCTAACTATAACTATGATAACTACGATAACTATAACTACGATAAGTACGATAACATAACTACGATAACTATAACTACGATAACTATAACTATGATAACTACGATAACTATAACTACGATAACTATAACTACGATAAGTACGATAACATAACTACGATAACTATAACTACGATAACTATAACTATGATAACTACGATAACATAACTACGATAACTATAACTACGATAACTATAACTACGATAACTATAACTACTATAACTATGATAACTACGATAACTATAACTACGATAAGTATGATAACATAACTACGATAACTATAACTATGATAACTACGATAACTACGATAACTAACTATGATAACTACGATAACTACGATAACTATAACTACGATAAGTACGATAACATAACTACGATAACTATAACTATGATAACTATAACTACTATAACTACGATAACTATAACTATGATAAGTATAACTACTATAACTACGATAACTATAACTATGATAACTATAACTACTATAACTACGATAAGTACGATAACATAACTACGACAACTATAACTATGATAACTACAATAACTATAACTACGATAACTATAACTACGATAACTATAACTACGATAACTATAACTACGATAAGTATGATAACTATAACTACGATAACTATAACTACGATAACTATAACTACGATCTGACAGTTTTGTATTTTAAAGACATTCACTGAAGTTTATTATATTTTGTCTAATAAAATATCAACTTAAAATATTTTTGTTGTTTTTCATTTGAACTGAGAGGTGGTCAGGGTTTGTGTTGGACTCAGTATAAGTTCTGGTTCTGGTTCTGGTTCATTCGACTGTATACAGACGTGTTTTTTCTATATATATGTTATATATTTCACACGTGTGTCACTGCAGCTCGTCTTCGTGAACACAAACCAGCAGCTCTGCTACAAAACCTGCTGTCAAGAAATCAGTTTAACACAATCACACCTCCCTTTACTCCTCCTCCTCTTCCTCCTCCTCCTCCTCTCTTCAGTCACTTAGCCTCATAATATCAGAGCGCTCTGATCAGCAGGACGCCAACCAACCGTTTGATCACTTTCACAGCGAGGAGAGAAAAAAGAGAGAGAGAGCGAGAGATGAACAGCTGATTAAATATATAAAGAATCCTCCCTTCCTCTCCTCTTCTCCTCCCTCCTCTCCTCCTCCCTCCTCTCCTCTTCTCTCCTCTTCACTCCTCTCCTCTCCTCTTCTCCCTCCTCCTCTCCTCTCCTCCTCCTCCCTTGCTCAGAGAAAGAGGAGGAGGTAAAATCAATAGGAATTACGATGGAGAAAGTGGCACTGATGTCTGGAATTGCAGCATATGTTTACACTAAATCAGGCAATCTGTCTTCATATGGGCGCTGTAATGCGTGGGGGGTGGAGGAGGTGGTGGAGGAGGTGGGGGGGTCAGGGTTCGCGCTGCCAGCCGCCGGTCTCCAATTACTCGAGCTCTTTGCAGGGAGGCAGCCGTATCGATTGGCTGGGAGGAGCGCGGGGCCCTGCAGGCAGCCAATGAGGCGCTGAGGTCAAAGAGCGGCGAGATTTTAATAACAGGAAGTAATGGACTTCATTTCTACAGGGGGAGGGGGGACAACGACGAGGGGGGGGACTCTGAGCCGCCGAACCAGAGTTCATTAAAGACTGTTTGTTCATCCTACAAGACGAACACAGGAAGAGATCATCCTCCATCTTTATTCATGTTGAGATTAAGTCCAACAGAACCGAGACTTCAACCGCAGTCTGCTCCATGTTTACTGCTCTGTATCCAGAAACCTGCTGACTGCGCTCCTATTGGTCAATGACTCTGGTCACATGTTTTAGACACGTCCAGGTTTTAGACAGTCTGCGGGGACGTCACAGAGACTACGTCCAGGTTTTAGACAGTATGCGGGGACGTCACAGAGACTACGTCCAGGTTTTAGACAGTCTGCGGGGACGTCACAGAGACTACGACCAGGTTTTAGACAGTCTGCGGTCTTAGTTATAATTTGAGTCTTTGTCTGTTCAGTCTTAGTCTTTTTATGAGTCTTTAAAGTTTTTGTCTTCAGTCTCAGTCTTAGATAAATCTTGTCTTGTCTCTGTAAAGATGTTTGAACAGTTGCTGGTTGCAGAGCGCGACCTCTCGCTGATCTCCAGTCGGTTGCTTTTCGTTAGCGGCGAGTGCTAACAGAGCGAGCGGGGCGAGCGAGCTCTGTCAGCTGATCTCTCTCTCTCTTATCGTCCTGCTGTTTATTAAGCGTGAGACCTCACACTCCATCTGTCCTCCTCGCTCTGCCTCTTTCACCGCTAATTCAATCCAACCTTCCTCCTTTTTCTTTTCTGTTTCCTCTCTGCAAACAATCTGCCTTCGTCCTCCTCCTCCTCCTCCTCCTCCTCCTCCTCCTCCTCCTCCATTCGCAGCGCTGGAGAAACACCCGGAAATGAGTTCAGGGAGATACTTCTCCATAATCAAGCCCATTAATCATAAAAGGCTGTCAAATTTGACTTTGGGGACAATTTGTCAGCCGATCTCGGCCGCTCGGCTTTGTCACCGTTGGCTCTTGTACTCTGTAAGGATGATTGACACTCCAAATGCCGCTGAGTAGAATAGCTAGTTTGCGCTAATATGCATAACCGCGGCTTTCATGAATAAGAATAAGGCAGCTATACGGCGGCACGGAGGGGTCTCCTTCAAAGGGCCGCTCGCCGTTTGTCGCGGGCGCTCCAAATAGATGTTATTACCATTATAACAATATTTGTTTTCTTTCCCGGGGACGGCTGGGCGCGAGCTGCTAAATCAAATTTGTCGGAGCTCGTTTCAAACGGCGGCGGAGGAGAAAAAAGGTGCTTTCAAGGCTGCGACAGGGTGGGGATGATATGTGAAGGGTGACAGAGCGCTGAGGGACGTGGCCCTCGCCGCAGGGGGCTGCCACGCTGGGTTTTTTTGGGCTCCCTGACAGGAAGCGCAGAGCTGAATCTATTACCATGAATTCATTGTCGGATCCCAAAGAGACTTTTTGGGCCACAGGATGAATGGAGATAATGCAGCGGGACGACATGAGCGGCAATCAGCGGCGAGTCCCACACCGGATTGCCTCTCGGCGCCGCGTACATACGCCGCAACTTATAAAACAAGTGAAAGGCACTATGGGAAATGCTGCAATTGAATAAAAACCCATTTTTACACTCCGAGACGTTTGACTGTTCATCTGCATCAGAGCAGGAAACTGTTCTGATCGGCTGCTCAGGCCTGATCGCTTAGGTTCTGTTTACGTTCTATTTACGTTCTGTTTACGTTTCATATAAAATCCTGAAAGTTTTGCTCGAGTTGCGACCAATAGGAACGCGATCTTCAGAAGCAGCAGTCAGCAGTGAACATGGAGGAAACATCAGAACCACAGATCCAGATGAACAGAACAGAGTTATAACTGTAACAGCTGCAAATGAATATGCCTCATATCTCCACACTGTAAAAAAAAGCTGTCAAACAAAAACTGTAAAACATCAAAATTCTAATAAATGTCAAAAACTATAAAATAACTCAAATCTCCAGTTTTACAGAGAAACTCTGTTATTTTACAGATTTATTACGATCAAACACTTTGAACAATAAATACTGAATACAGTCACTCTGACCTGGAGTAATACTTAAAATAACAGTCAAGTTTTGTTTACAATAAAAAGAAACGGAAAACTACCGTACCTCCTGCACTTTACCGCGTTTTCTCAGCTGGTGTGACAAAGTTCAATCTCACCTGTATCAACTCTAAATCTACCTGTACCCGTCTGTACCTGTCTGTCTGTACCCGTCTTTACCTGTCTGTCTGTACCTGTCTCTACCTGTCTGTACCTGTCTGTCTGTACCCGTCTGTACCCGTCTGTACCTGTACCTCTCTGTACCCGTCTGTACCCGTCTGTACCTGTCTGTACCTGTCTGTCTGTACCCATCTGTACCTGTCTGTACCCGTCTGTACCCATCTGTACCTGCCTGTACCTGTACCTGTCTGTACCCGTCTGTACCTGTCTGTACCTGTACCTGTCTGTACCCGTCTGTACCTGTCTGTACCTGTCTGTCTGTACCCATCTGTACCTGTCTGTACCCGTCTGTACCCATCTGTACCTGCCTGTACCTGTACCTGTCTGTACCCGTCTGTACCTGTCTGTACCTGTACCTGTCTGTACCCGTCTGTACCCATCTGTACCTGTCTGTACCTGTCTGTCTGTACCTGTCTGTCTGTACCCATCTGTACCTGTCTGTACCCGTCTGTACCTGTCTGTACCCGTCTGTACCCATCTGTACCTGTCTGTACCCGTCTGTACCCATCTGTACCTGTCTGTACCCATCTGTACCTGTCTGTACCTGTCTGTCTGTACCCATCTGTACCCGTCTGTACCCATCTGTACCTGCCTGTCTGTACCTGTCTTTACCTGTCTGTACCCGTCTGTACCTGTCTGTACCTGTCTGTACCCATCTGTACCCGTCTGTACCCGTCTGTACCCGTCTGTACCCATCTGTACCCGTCTGTACCCGTCTGTACCCGTCTGTACCTGTCTGTACCCGTCTGTACCCATCTGTACCCGTCTGTACCCGTCTGTACCCATCTGTACCTTGTCTGTACCCGTCTGTACCTGTCTGTACCTGTCTGTCTGTACCCATCTGTACCTGTCTGTACCCATCTGTACCTGTCTGTACCCATCTGTACCTGCCTGTCTGTACCTGTCTTTACCTGTCTTTACCTGTCTGTACCCGTCTGTACCTGTCTGTACCTGTCTGTACCCATCTGTACCTGTCTGTACCTGTCTGTACCCGTCTGTACCCATCTGTACCCGTCTGTACCCGTCTGTACCCATCTGTACCTTGTCTGTACCCATCTGTACCTGTCTGTACCCATCTGTACCCATCTGTACCTTGTCTGTACCCATCTGTACCTTGTCTGTACCCATCTGTACCTTGTCTGTATCCATCTGTACCTGTCTGTACCTGTCTGTACCCGTCTGTACCTGTCTGTACCCGTCTGTCTCTCTGACCGTCTCTCTCTCTTCGTCCTGCAGCCTTGAACGAGCCGACCATCGACTACGGCTTCCAGCGGCTACAGAAGGTCATCCCTCGCCACCCCGGAGACCCCGAGAGGTTACCTAAGGTCAGTGCTGAGTCATGATGTCACTGCTTCATGCTGAGGTCAGAGGTCAGAGGTACGCATGTTGTGGCAGGTACGTCCCAGAATGCACCTGTCGGTCAGAGCTGCTGCTGGTAGGCCGGTTTAATCAGGTGTCACAGCCTCCATTAAAGGCTGGATTAAAGCTGAAGTGGCTGTTTGTCCCTCTGTGGCTGCCGTAGACCACCTGTGCTGCACACTTTGAGCTCTCTTGTTATTTAATGCGGCGCAGGACCCGGTTGCCTGATTGGATTTGTTGGTTCTGCTCGGTACACTCTTGGCACCGGCGGCGGCTCGTGGCTGCCAGCGGGCTGATTGTTCCCAATCCTTCAAACAGGAAACAGCTGTTTATGGGAGCAAATCCTGCTGCTGCTGCTCGCCGCGTTTTGTTTCCCCTCGACTGGCGAGGACGAGGAAGGCTTGGACGGCGGCGAGGCGCTGGCTGAGAGTCAGCGAGGGAAGTCATAATGTTAAATACAACCTGATGGATGATGGAGGAGGTGAAGGCAGTGATGATATCAGATCAGAATATGATCACTCCACCAGCTGACGGAGGATTAAAAACATCAGAACAAAACAACTTAATAACTTTATTTAAACTGGATCAGAGGAGCTCAGCTTCAACTCTCTGTGATTTACACACTTTATCATGGACACATAGCTTTAGCATAAAGTAGCTAACAGCTAATTAGCTGCTGCTAACTGAAACTGCCGTTAGCATGCTAACAGAACTGGGCTCGGGTTGGAGTACAGCCTCTGAGACCAACAGGGAATAACGTTACAGTACCGAGGAGATTTACAGACTTTATGATGGAAACATTGATAAGTAGCAGGAGAGCTAATAGCTAATATAATCTAATATAATAGCTAATATAATAAAGCTAACACAGCTAACACTGAGGATCCAGTTGGTTTGGAGCCAGTGCTAAGACTGCCAGACTGGACACCGCTGGGTTCTGAGGTTCTGTTCGGTCCGGCCGTGTTCACTGGAAGGTAGATGCTGATGCTAGCTCATAGCGCTAGCGGTAAATAAGTGATTTTCAGTGGAAGTTGTGCTGAAGATGTGAAAGCAGTGGAAGTGTCAGTAATTTCATTTCCTGTCTGTGGCTGCAGGTGAAAGATGATTCACGACCATCGATGAATGTTTCAAATAATTCTTCAGGCTGAATCTGAATCACTCTCTGCACCGCAGAGTCATTTCAAAATAAAGTCCTCATCTTTATACTGTTGATAGTTTAAGTTGTCATCAACAACCTGAACCAGAAATATACATCATTACGTTGATATATATGCTTTTATTTTGGCGGGTTGCCATCAGTAAACAGGAGGAACAGGAGGAAGGAAGTGACCCAGTTCAAATGTCAAGATTTACAGCTTTAGTTGTGTTAGTTTAGCCTAGCTTAGCACAAAGACTGGGAGCAGAGGGAAAGTGTTAGCCTAGCTTAGCACAAAGGCAGCAGTAAAATGAGATGTGTCTGTGATTTGTTGTTAGCGCTGTCAGAAACAGGAAGCTCCTCAAACATCAGGATGAAATCTGGATCCTGGTTTTCAATAACAGAAACACATTTGTATGCACACACACACACACACACACACACACACACACACACACACACACCTGCCCTGGTTAGTATGAAGAGATTATTTTGGCGGCTGCCGGCTGCGAGGCTAACTGAGGCAGATTCTTTGAGGCAGCGAGCGGCGGCGGCGGGCGGCGAGCGTCAGATGGGCTCTGACACTCGAAAGCAGCTGCCAAATTGAAACCATTTATCAAAATCTGACATCGGAGATCCCGCCACCAAAAAAGCAGTTTATTTGTAAATTGATACTAATAGTGAGCATACATTGTCTCGCCCCTTTGATGGCCTGATTTGCAGCCAGAGTGGGACGTCAGGCGCCCCCCGCCCTCGCCGCCGCCCGCCCCAGCGGCGTTTAAATATTTATTTATTCAACAGAAAACTCAATAAGACGGCAGAGCTTCTCCTCTCAGACAGGAGAGGAAATCACAGACGCACAGCGAGCGGGTTGGCTGGAAGCCGGCGAGGAGACAGCACGGCGTGTCAGCTGCGGTGGCGGGGATCATGTGACCGAGCAGCGACGGGTTAACTGGGCTTGTCACTTCTCTTTTGTTTTCACCTGCCGGCGCTCACTCGGTGAGGACGGGAGGAGGCACGGAGAGAGATGTTTGTTTGTTTGTGGACAGGCGACGCGACACGCGGGAGATTGATTCGTTGTAGGCCGTCAGGTGGAGGATTATGGGTAGTGTGTGGAGGCAGAGTGTGTGTGACGGAGAGGGAAACAACACAGCTGATTTCATCTGAAGGAGGGAAACTGCTCGGGAGGCCAGGGTTAGCCTAGCTTAGCATAAAGACTGGAAGTGGGGGGAAACTGTTAGCCTCGCTCCACGTCTTTCTGGGTTACATATCACTAATCTATCAGCTGGGTTTGTACTTCCACACATTGAAGCTAACTCAAATCTAACTGCACCTAGGAGCTTTATTAGTTTAGCTTAGCACAAAGACTGGAAGCAGGGGGAAACTGTTAGCCTAGCTCCATGTTGTAGCTTGTTAGCTAACCAGCTAATCACCAAACTACTAGCTGGCTTTTGACCAGATCCAGGAGTCCACACATTGAAGCTAACTCAATGCTAACTGGACCAAAAGTCAAGATTTACAGCTTTCTCTCAAATTAGTTTAGCCTAGCTTAGCATAAAGACTGGAAGCTGGGGGAAACAGCTAGCCTAGCTCCATCAAATTCACCTCCGAGTTCCTGGTTTACATGTTGGGCCCTTTTAGCCGTCTATTAGCGACATAGAAACTAGCTCAGCGCTAACTGCACCTAGAAGTCATGATTTACAACTTTTTCACTTTAGCCTAGCTTAGCACAAAGACTGAAAGCAGGGGGAAACTGTTAGCCTAGCTCCATCAGAAGAGAAAAGTCTGTTTTACATGTTGTAGCTTGTTAGCTAATGAGCTGTAGAATCGCCACCTGTCTGTTAAACTACCTGAATCAGACAGAGCTGAGGGCGTTAAAGTGACCGTGGGCAGCAGCAGAGCCCTGCAGGTCCGTCCTCTCTGAGCCTGTGGACGGACGCTGAGGTGTCCAAAGCAGACTGGAAATGAGATCATAGGCTAAACCTGATCCAGGAGAAAACTCTGAGGTCCAGGGACCGGTCCACAGCCCGTTAGCTGTCCGTTAGCTGTCTGTTAGCTGTCCGTTAGCAGACTGACAGATTAAACTTCCTCTTTTCCTTCCCTTCCTCCCTTCCTTCCTTCCTCCCTTGCTGCTGATTGATGAACCATGAGGTGGAGATTAGGCGTGTTTGCGTGTAGTGTGTGCACCTTTAGCTCTGATCATTGACCCCGCCCGGCTCATGGGGAGGCCTGCGGTGCGTTCAGGGGTTATTAATTCAGCGCTGTTCATGAATGAGCCGCTCTCATTGAGAATAATGAGCGCTGTTCAGCTCGTGAGCTGAATTTTAATCCGTGTTAACCTCACGCCATGTCACATCATTACAATATCCTCTCGCCTGATCGCCGCTAATCTGGAGATCCGGCGCGGTGCGGCGGCGCTGCTGCCGCTCGGCGAGCTGCTCCATCCATATTTTATAGAGATCATCGGGGGGGCGGGGCCAGGCGGGCGGCGGCTCGATCTGTGCAGCTCGGCTGAGGTGATTTATCTTTGTTAAGGCCGCTGTCTGATGGCTGCTCCTCCAGGGTCAACACCACCCTGCTCCACCAGCACCTCCTCAACCACTGAGCACGACCGACCAACCACGTAATTAAGCCCAGAGAAACCAAGAACTGAGGGAGGAGGAGGAGGAGGAGGAGGAGGAGGAGGAGGAATATGTCAAGAGATGGACGAAGGTCGCGAGGGTGCAGAGAA
>OX336893.1:562500-662500 GCA_946959425.1 Argyrosomus regius | reverse complement strand
GTGTGTGTGTGTGTGTGTGTGTTTTCCTTCCCTCCAGACACACTCGTTCATCGTTCATCCCTCCATCTCTCTGTCTGATCTGTCAGTTTTTTAAAGTGTCGATGATTTCAGCTGTTCTGATTGGTCGGTTCGGCTCCGTGCAGGTGTACAGACTGTGTGGTTACCTGAGGAGGTTAGAGTGTTCTGTCGTCATGACGATGAGTTAACTGTCTGTCTGTCTGTCTGTCTGTCAGGAGGTGCTGTTGAAGCGAGCAGCTGACCTGGTCGAAGCTCTTTACGGAATGCCACACAACAACCAGGTGAGTCATCCACCTGTGCTAAGCTAGGCTAAAAGTTCCCCCTGTTTTCAGTCTTTGTGCTAAGCTAACAGTTGGGATCAGTTTTAAACATCATCCATCACTAAAACCTGCCTCCTCCTCCTCCTCCTCCTCCTCCACCCCCCCTCCTCCACCCTCAGGAGATCATCCTGAAGCGGGCGGCTGACCTCACCGAGGCGCTCTATAGCGTCCCCCGCAGTCACAACCAGCTGCCGTCTCTGACCGGCTCGGCCGCTCACTCGGGGATGATGGGCGTGAACTCGTTCAGCAGTCAGCTCGCCGTCAACATCTCCGAGGCCTCGCAGGCTGACCAGGGTGAGAGCTCGCCACTACCCATGATCCTCTGGGTCAGACAGGGTCCTGTTTGTTCTGGTCTCACAGTGACGAAACAAAAAGCGCTCTGCAGTTTGAAAAGAGTCGACGTCAGTGTCACGAAATGAAAGAAGTTTGTCATAAAGACACACACACACACACTCTTGTTGTCTGCATCAGGGTTATTTTATCTCCTGACTCGTCACTTCTTTTCCCTCCTCATTGACTTCCATTGTGCTAAGTTGATTGGTGTTTACAGCAGCTAATAGCGAGCGTTTGTTAGCATTGCAGCTAGCACTATGAGCTAGCATCAGCGTCTACCTTCCAGTGAACACGGCCGGACCGAACAGAACCTCTGAACCAGCAGTGTCCAGTCTAACAGTGAATACAGTAACAGAACATCTGAACCAGCAGTGTCCAGTCTAACAGTGAATACAGCAACAGAACCTCTGAACCAGCAGTGTCCAGTCTAACAGTGAATACAGTAACAGAACCTCTGAACCAGCAGTGTCCAGTCTAACAGTGAATACAGCAACAGAACCTCTGAACCAGCAGTGTCCAGTCTAACAGTGAATACAGCAGCCTACCGAGGTGGTTTTCTTGCCGGGTTTGACTCCTGGCATCCCGGGCTGAGTCAGTTCAGTTAGCTACACGGCTGACTGAGCTAACCACAGTTAGCGCTTCACTACTTATCAATGTCTACATCATAAAGTCTGTAAATCACCTCGGTAGTGTCACGTTATTCTACAGAATATATGTGTGTCATCTGCATATAAGTTTAATATATAATTTATGCACAGTGATGGGCCGAACACAGAACCCTGAGGAACTCTGTAAATAACTATAACAATAATAATAATAAATAATAACAATAATGATTTAAATTTATGAATCTGGTTCTTGTTCTGCAGATCCAGATGGGTTCTGGAGGCAGACACAGTCAACAGTTCAGGTCAAAAACTAATGTAATTAAGTTCATAACATTAGCTAATGTTAGCTTTACATCCAAGCTAACTAAAAGAGCTAATGTTAGCAGTGAGCTACATTAGCTACATCTTAAAACTAAATCAGAGGTTAAGTTCGGCTGTTAGTTAAGTTCTGTTAGCATGCTAACGGCAGATTCAGTTAGCAGCAGTTAATTAGCGGTTAGCTACTTTAGCATGTGAAGAATACCTTTAAAAACAGACACAGTTTGTCAGTGTTGGTGCAGATTGTGAGCACAGCTTACATGTAACATGTCCGTTCACTCGTGGGTTTAAAGATAAATCAGCTGTGATGAAGTGAACGTGTTGCTGAAACATGTTGACAGGCAGAAAAGCTTCATGTTTCGTCTCAGCGCTCGGTTCTGGTTCTGGTTCTGTCACAGACGTTCAGGAAACGTGCAGCAAACAGCTTGTGAACACGCGTCGACAGGAAGCAGATAGAGCTGCTTTTACTCCCCGGACACCTCCACCCTCCTCCAACCGAACCGTCGTCTGCTTTTCACATCGACCCGGCAGCGAACACCTTACAGGAATCCATGAGGTCATGGGAACACGAGGCGGCCGCGCTCAGGATTCATAACTCGGTAGTTTATGTGCGCGAAGCTCTCCGGTTGGAAACATTACACCGAGGATGTGACTGAGCGCCGTCCTCCCGCTGTTATGAAGTATGAAACGGCTCTTTGTGCCCCTCGCAATTATCTGCCGTGATTAAAACATTAATAAAAACAGCGGCTCCCGGGCCCGGGTCTTATCAGGCGGACGGGTGGAGTAATTTACGGCGCTAATTCAGAGCAGCTCGGCCTGCTCAGCGTCAAGTCGTCGTCCTGAAGGAGGAAGAGCTTTTTTCCTTCTTCTTCTGGAGTCTGTCTTCGTTTTTTGACAGCTGACGGGCGGAGGCGGCGGAGAGGCGGACGCCCCTGACCGATTATCAGAATCCACATGATGCTGTTTGTTTCACTGCAGGAGAAATAAAGTTAAAGTCTTCACCTATCCTCCAGAATCTGGACCAACAACACATCTGTGGCCGGGCCTCACTGATACTGTACAAAAGCACAACTTATAACTTTATTTAAACACTTTATGATGGACACATAGCTTTAGCCTAACCACTACTGCTAATTAACTGCTGCTAACTGAATCTGCCGTTAGCAGCAACAGAACCGGGCTCAGCCCCGGGATGACAGGACACGGCTGGTTTCAGAGGTTGGGTTCGGTCGACGCTGATGCTAGCTCAGAGCTGCAGACAAAAACACTGATGTCATGTGGTCAGATTTTCTCCAAACATTTATATTTTTGTATAATGATATAAAAACTGTTGTGAACACTGGATTTACTGGATCAGAACCTTGTAATTATGATGTGTGCGTCACAGTAACAGCGTCTACATCTCATAATTAGGACTTCCGTGTCTCATAAGTCAAGTTGGTTTATTTAGAAAAGTCCAGCCCAGAACATAAAAACGTGGTCTTTTGGTCACGTTCAGGGTCTGCAGTCAGCAGCTTTTCAGTCCGGTTCTGGTGATCCTGACCCGTTCAAGTCCAGTTTTTAATCAAACCCGTCCACCTGCAGGGAGCGTTCAGAGAAGCCGGACTGTCAGTCATCTGTTAAGCAGCAGCAGAGACTCTGAAACAAACTGCTCCTAAAATGTGAACACATGTTTCCATTTGAGCGTCAGTGTGAGGTCGAAGGACGAGCGCCGCTTCCCACGCTGCTGCTGCTGCTGCTGCTGCTGCTGCTGCTGCGAACCAACGAGCGAGCGGGCGGGCGGGAACGCACCAAAACAAACAGGACAGAAAACTGGGTGCGTTTGTTTCGACGTTTCTTTTTTTTATTAAAGAACAATCGTGACATTTTGGAGCGGTTCTCCAGCGGCCGCTCCCCGCTCGCTGAAAACCTCCACATGTGTTTCCCATCGCCGGCTCTCCTCGCCCTCGTCCCCGGGCAGCGCTCCATCAGCCGCTCCTGCTGGGAATTGCGTTGGCCCGAACCAGGAAGCGGGGGGGGGGGGGGGTGGATAAGGGTGGAGGGTGGAGGGGGGGGCGAGCTGTAATGTGCTACTTGGCACACCGTTGGCTCCGCTCGGCCTGAGGTCGGTGGGAACTCGGGAGCCTCGAGAGGGGGTCAAAGGTCAGGCAGAGCGCTGCGGGGAACGTTGGTATTCAATGCATCTTGGATGAGGGTCAATCAGCGGGAGCGTGGGGGAGGACGGGGGAGGTGGAGGTGAGGACGGGAGGGGGGTGTTAAGGTAAGTACAGCGCAGAGCGAGGTGAGAGATGAAGGGCAGACTTCGCCTGTGGGGAGGCGAGCTGTCGGTAACAGGAGAGCAGCGGCGTGATGATGTCACAGCGAGGCGATGCAGAGGACACACACACACACACACACACACACACACACACACATTCAGTGAAGTCAAATCTTCATCATCATCATCACGTGCTCAGTCCGGATCAGGTCTAACGATCCTCGTGTCTTTTCTGGATCAGCTGAGAAACGATTAATTAACACGTGTCGGTTTTGGCAAGATTCGAGGCGATCCGTCAAATAACGATGGCGTCGCTCCACAAAATGGAGGAACAGAGTTTATTTTATAATCAGCTGAATTAAAAGAGGAAATGAAGTTTGTCCTCAAGGTGGAAAAACAGCTGCTGTTTATTTAAAACGTGTTGAAATACGGACACGTTAACGTCAGCAACGAGAGTCGATCCAGGAGTGCTGATATACAGAATAACTGCACTGTCACTGTACAGCTGTTCCAATATTAATGTGACGTTAACACACAACCATTATCAAACCAATAACTAACATTCAGACAACGTCAGACAACCTCATTGTACTGAACAGTTACTGAGTGTTTCTGTTGCGCTGACAGAACGTTGTAACAGTTCATTACAATCGAGTAATCTGATTGGACGAGTGCTGATATAGAGAATAACTGCACTGTATCACTTTACAGCTGTTCTAATATTAATGTTACGTTCATACTTAACAGTTACTGAGTGTTTCTACAAACTTTATGTTTAGTTTGTTAGAGGTTGTTCAGTTATTCTTGAATATCAGCACGCTGTGGTAATCACACTGTGGCGTGCTGATATTCAAGAATAACTGAACGACCTCAGTGTGATATTGACTTCCTGTTTCCTGACATCTTCTGTTGTGTTTCCTCCTCGCAGGTTACTCCCGTAACTCGAACAGCGTGTCTCCTCGCGGCTACGTGCCGAGCTCCACGCCTCAGCAGTCCAACTACAACACCATCACGTCCACCATGAACGGATACGGAGCCGGGATGACCAACCTGGGCGTACCCGGATCCCCGAGCTTCCTCAACGGCTCCACCAACTCCGCTTACGCAAGTGAGTCCGTCCAAAGGTTCATTAAAGACACTCAGACCTCATCCATCGAGGGGCAGTCAGCAGGACGGAGGGGACGCTTCAATGTTTGTCAGTTTGAACAACAAAATCAGATCATTCAGGTCACAACGTGAAAGATTTAAAACAAGACTTTCAAAATAAAAGTGATTGTTTGTGAAACGTTTCACGATGGAAGTCGAAGTGTCAGTTAAAGCTTTGAAATCAGCTGAAGTGAAAAGTTGAAGTGTCATTTCATATGTAAGTGTTGAAGCACTGAAAGGAGTTGAAGAGTGAAAGGGTTTGGGGTCAGTTGAAGTTGAAGCCACGAAAGTAGTTTAAGTTTAATCTGAGCTGTGTCAGTACTGAAAGGACTTGAAGTGTGACACGGTTTATGTCAGTTGAATTCTTTTTTATGTGAGTTGAAGCCACGAAGGAGTTGATGCGTCAGTTGAAGGTTAATCTGAGCTTTTAGTTAATGTACAAGTACTGAAAGGAGTTGAAGTGTGAAAGGGTTTGAAGCATCAGTTGAAAATGAAGCCATGAAAGTGTCGGCTGAAGGTTAATTATCACATTTAGAGTCAGTTGATAGCTAGCCTGAAAGCACTGAAAGGATTTTAAGTATCAATGTAAGCACTTAAAAGGAGCTGATGCGTCAGTTGAAGGTTAATTTGAGATTTCAGTTGATGTGTAAGTACTGAAAGGAGTTGAAGAGTGAAAGTGTTTGAAGCATCAGAATTTATGTCAGTTGAAGTTGAAGTGATGAAAGCAGTTGAACTGTCGGTTGAAGTTTTATTATCACATTTAGCTGAAGTTTTAGTTTATGTGTGAGCACTGAAAGGAGTTGAAGTGTCAGTCGAAGCACTAATGAGCTTTTAAGTGTCAATCAATCAAGGATGTGAGCGTCACGTTTGAAGCGTTTGTTAGTTGAAGTAAAATCAATGAAAGCAGTTGATGTGTCAGCTGAAGGTCTCTTCATCCTCTTTAACCTTTAATGTCAAAGTTACGGAGACGTAGTTCGCTAAAATGTGTTTACTGAAAGCAGTTGAAGTGTCAAACGTTTGTCTGATCGCAGGAACGTTCACGTGGCGTGCTGAGGTTTGATACCTGAGCAGAGAGCAGAGGAGGATTCTGGGAGAATAAATCAGCTGATAAATGAAGAAAAGGGGAACGTTTATTTTAATGTTGCGTACATGTTCTGCAACGTTATCAGAACGTTTGTTTGTGTTGTGAGTCGATGTGGATGAGCTGCCGTCGTGGTTTGCTGAGGTGATGAAGCGTCGCAGCGTGATGGAGGTGAATAAAGTGAAGCGCCTCCCGCTGCAGGAGCCGGGCGGACGCTTCAGTAGCTTTCAGTCGGCTGTTGTTGCTCTGATTATCTCGCCTGCAGTCGAGCTGCTGCTGTTTGGAAGGCGCAGGTGTGTTTTGGAGCCGGGTAAAGTCGAAGCTCGCCCGCGGGGAGCGTTCCATTGTTTTGGCGTCTGTATCAAAGAGCTCGGCGAGTCTCAGTGAGACTCGTTTAGAAAGTATCGAGCTCGCCGGCGTCTCCGTGCCAGGTGAGGCTGTTGTCCCCGGCGACCAAACAAAAGGTGGGCTTGCATCTCGCCTGGCTGAGCTACAGTTTCCCTCCACCGAGGGTCTGATGTGTGTGTGTCGACCGAACACCGCCACGCATTGTTCACCTCCTCCTCCCTCCTCCGACTGTCCCGTCCATCCTCCTCCTCCTTCTCCTCCTCCTCCTCCTCCTCCTCCTCACTAACACACTAACATCCTCACTGCATCCTTCATCGTTCATGCATCCTCGCTTTGGGCTGAACTCGTTAAAAAACAAACGAAGGAGGAAACGTGAAGAAGCAGCGATCCACAACGACGCTCGGCGCTCGCACAAAGCGATAAATCACATTTACATCCCCCTCGCTTCATTTTACAGCTTCCATCCTCAAACGCTGTCCGTGAACCATCGACACACTCACCGCGCCACGTTAGCTTAGCATAAACTCTGAGAACAGGGCCACGTTAGCTTAGCATACACTCTGAGAGCAGGGCCACGTTAGCTAAGCATAAAGTCTGAGAGCAGGGCCACGTTAGCTTAGCATAAAGTCTGAGAGCAGGACCACGTTAGCTTAGCATAAAGTCTGAGAGCAGGACCACGTTAGCTTAGCATAAAGTCTGAGAACAGGGCCACCTTAGCTTAGCATAAACTCTGAGAACAGGGCCACATTAGCTTAGTATAAAGATTGAGAGCAGGGTGAGCTTAGCTTAGCATAAAGTCTGAGAACAGAACCACGTTAGCTTAGCATATACTGAGAACAGGGCCATGTTAGCTTAGCATAAACTCTGAGAACAGGACCACGTTAGCTTAGCATACAGTCTGAGAGCAGGGCCACGTTAGCTTAGCATAAAGTCTGAGAGCAGGGCCACGTCAGCTTAGCATAAAGTCTGAGAACAGGGCCACGTTAGCTTAGCATAAACTCTGAGAGCAGGGCCAGGTTAGCTTAGCATAAAGTCTGAGAACAGGGCCCATTAGCTTAGTATAAAGTCTGAGAGCAGGGTGAGCTTAGCTTAGCATAAAGTCTGAGAACAGGGCCACGTTAGCTTAGCTTGAGAAGTTCAAATGGAGCCAGGACAAGGTTAGTTTAGCTTAGCACAAAGACTGGAAGCAGGTGGAAATAGTTAGCCTAGCTTAGCACAAAGACTGGAAACCAGGGGAAACAGTTAGCCTAGCTTAGCACAAAGACTAGAAGTAGGGGGGGCTGTTAGCCTAGCTTAGCATAAAGACTGGAAGCAGGGGGAAACAGTTAGCTCAGCTCTGACCTAGTGTCCTGGAGCTTTCAGTTCTGTCATGATCTTCATCAGTGGGTTTCACAGCTGTCGCTAAAATTTCAAAATAAAACAAACAGAAACTCTTTGTTTCCATGACAACTGGATCTGTGTGACGTGGTCAAAAGTCCACGAGGTCATCGAACCGAATAAAAGAAAAAATATTTTTAAATGTTTCGTGAACTCTTCTGGAACTTTCAGTCATCACATGATCTTCATCAGTGAAATGACAAAATGAACCGTTCAACCAAATGATCAACTTATTTTAATATTCATTTATAAACAGTAAACTTAATAAACCTTTGAGTTATTTAAAATCGAACAGAGCTACATGCTACATGCTAACGCAATAACGCGAAGTTTGCTTCACGTCTTTGTTACTTTATATAAAATATTTAAAATACACTCACACCTGTCGGACATCAAAGAGAAAACTTCATTTATACCTAAAATATATATATATATATCTAAAATATTAATAAAATATAAATCTGATGACTAACGTGTTACAGATTAAAGTGAATGAATCAATAATTATAAACTTTAATGTGTTTCACTCTGAAATGGAACATCTGTGCTTTTATTTTGGTACTTTCATTACGTCAGCTTCGCAGTGAAATATTTAAATTCTTTTATTGGCAGTCAGATAAAAAATCAATAAATAAATGTTACAGACGAACAGATGATTGAAGTTTGGACAGAGACAGGCTAGCTGTTTCCCCCCACTTCCAGTCTTTATGCTAAGCTAAGCTAAGCTAACATCATCCTGACTCCATCATGTGACGTTGAACTGTTCCTTTAAACCAATCACAGACTCACGAGGAGGTCACATGTTGTTGTTCATTAAACATGTTATGACACACACACACACACACACACACACACACACACACACCTTGTGTGGATGAAGCTGCTGCTGCTCTCTGATCTGATCAGGTTGGTTCCTTCAAAATAAAAGCCCTTCAAGTTATGGATCAACTTTGCCGGCTGTTTGTGTTCGGAGCATGTTTGTCCCTCCAGAACCTCCTCGGCCCGACTCCTCCCCCTCACCTCACCTCATCCTCCTCCTCCTCCTCCTCCTCCTCCTGCATGGTTCACCTCCATCCGATCACTCACCTGCCTGCTCGTTACCGTCACCTCCTCCTGTAGGACTCGCCCTCCCTCCCTTCCTTCCTTCCTCACTCCTTACCTCCTTCTCCTCCTCCTCTCTCTCCCTCTGCTCCCATAGGCCCTTATTCATTCTCTCCTGTCCATATGGTTTCTGCAGTCAAACAGAAGAGCGCCTTCGCCCCCGTCGTGCGGCCACAGACCTCCCCGCCCCCCACCTGCACCACCACCAATGGCAGCAACCTCCAGGGTGAGCATCCCACCCCCTCCCCGCCTGTCAGCACCCCGTCCTCCTCCGCCCGTCCTCCGCCCGTCCGTCCACGTCCCACCGTGCGGACGGGCGGACAGACGACAGACAGTCCAGGTCAAAGTTGATCCATAACTTCAGGCAAACGTTCATCCAACGTCTCCATGCATCGAGTCAGTTTGTTCCTCTAACGAGCTGCTGGTGACCAAATGTTTGTTTGGTTCCCGTCACGTTACTGCATAAAATATTCCGAAACGAACATGTCGCGTCTCCGTAACTTTGTTTTCTGAGTGGAGTTTAGCTCCGTCAGAGCTACATGCTAACGTGACAACACGTGATACACATCGTCCTCGTGATATCTCTGTGTGACTTTGTGTCTAAATTCTAAAGACGGACGGAGACGCGGACACTGGTTCTGGTCCAGAGGTTCTTTGGAGAACCTCGAGTGTTTTTAGCGCTTCGTAATTATACGACTGAAGAATAGTGACGTCAGTACGGAAGCCTGAAACGGTCAAACACTCGTACTTTATTATTTCCTCCATTTGTCAAGATAACGGTTAAGTCATTCTAAACTTTAAAAAAAATATTATTCAATGAACTATGAAGATTTTTATTATTATTATTATTTAATGTCCAGTATATTTTTTATATCGATGATTTTAATGAAAGAATCTGTTTTTTTTGTTTTTATTCATTTAACAGATACATTTAAAATGTTTCTAATAAATTAATTTTTCTTCTTTCAGTGAATATTTTAATTTTATTTTAATTTTATTTATTTTAATTTTATTTATTTTAATAAAACTCTGCAGGTTCAATAATCGTGGATAACTTCAACAAACTGACTCGATGAGTTTCTGATGTTTCGCCGTTCATCTGAGTTCTGATTGGTTCTGACTGGTCCGTCTGTCTCAGTCTGACTGGTTCTGATTGGTCCGTCTGTTGTCTCTCAGCCATGGCAGGTCTCATCGTCCCGCCCATGTGAGGAGGATCCTCAGCCGGACGCCGTCAGACCCCGCCCCCTGAACGCTGATGGCCCCGCCCACCTGAAACGCCACAAACATCAACAGCAGAAAAAATCCTTCCCATCATCCCCCGGGCCGACCCAGAATCCACCGCTTCATCGTTTAATCCACCGCCAGGCGACCTCGTCTTCTGTGTGTCTGCAGCGGCTCCACCTGAGGCCGCCCCCCTCGCAGGAGGTCGAAGGTCAGCGCCGTGTAGCGTGAAGCGTGGACTGTGGGTGGGAGGGCGGGCGTCTGTGGTACGATGAGTCGTGAGTATCGCTGATGTGAAACGGACCGAACAGGTCTCGGATCAGTTTGAACCACTGTGAGACAGGAAGGAGGCGTGTCCACCGCGAGCTTCTGTCCGCCGCTACGACATCACAGAGAAAGACTCGACCTCATTGGATGATTGGATGATTACATCACAGGTCTCCATTAACGTCCATTTATTATTTTTTATACAAACCAGAAAATCAGACGTGACGTCCAAACTTCATTTAAACTGAATATCATAATTTAAATTATCTATGAAACATTTAAAATCGTCACTCGTGACATTATTAAGAAGTAAATAATTAATTAAATCTATAAATTCAAAATATATATGATAATATGTCTGCTGATTAATATTCATATACAGAAATGTGATGATTTCGTTCATTATTGTTTAAATTAAATGAAGACACGATGAGTCTAATGAACTTTAATAATTATTGTAAAACGTCAGCAGTCGTGTGAATTTGTGGTTTTAAAGTTACAAATTTGTAATTTGAATATTTTCTACAGTTTTTGACTGTCGTTAAAATAACGGGAATAAACCGTAAACCCTCTGGTCGGTCCTTGGTGGATCAGAAGCTCTCGGTGGACCCTGAACCTGAACGAGTCGGACGAGTCCACAAAAAATCTAACTTCAAACTTTTTTTTTTCAAACCTGGAAAATAAAAACCGTCAGACGGTTTCCAGGTTTGACATTTTTCAATCAGAAAACCCCAAAAACCTCTCGAACCCCTCAGAGAGGAGCAGCGTGATAAAGATCGCGTCCCCGCGTTTTCCTTCGTGTACGATAGCTTTGAACAACATGTTGAAAAGGAGGAAATTTTGTAAGAACGGCAAACAAACGGAGGAAGAGGAGCGGACGTTACACTAACGTCTGTCCACACAAACCTTTTCTTTGTTTAGTTTCAGTTTCTCTTTCTGTTTTTTTGTTTTTTGGTTCGTCTCCGTTACGTTAGTTGAGTTTGGCCGGCGTGTCGAGTGATTAGATTTTAACCAGAAAAAGCTTGCAGCAGTTTTAATCACATTTAGGTACCAGATTTTTCTTGTTATTCTTCTGATTGTGCTTATTTTATATGTATTTATAAAGTATGTTTTGGGGATTTGTGATTTAGGCCTGAATGATAGTCTCAAATATATATGTAAACACATTTGATGTCTTAATACCTTTTAGATATTGTAAAAAGAGTGAACAAGTGAGAGGAATTAACCCTTTTTGTAAAAACAAAAAAACGTCACGACGTGGTCACCCGACGTAAAAAAACGCTTTCATCACTTTTGTATAAAAATGCTTTTCCGATACGATATTTAACTTTTTGTAAACAGCATCGTTTGTGTTTCCCCTGGTTCTTCTTCTTCTTCTTCTTCTTCTTCTTCTTCTCGTCCTTTGTGTATTATTGTGAAATGTATAATCATGGTTATTTCTTAATGCACTATTTTTGTTGGGGCACTTAATAAAGAGCAATGCATCTTAGCGAAAAAGAAAAAAAAAGCTAAAAGTCTAAAAAACAGAAAAAGAACGATATGCACCGATATGTTTTCTGACAGAAATCCTTGTCATGTGAAATTTTTATATTTCAAAGCTTATAACGTCATGATATTCCTCCACTCTTACTTTGAAACCAAGCGTATCTCTTGGTTTGTTTCGGTGTTTAGAAGACGATGATATTTTATCCATCTTAATATTAGAGCCGACCCTCGTCTTTGTGTTTTTTGGTGAGAATGATCGTACGATTTAAAAACAGGAAGCAGATTTTAAAACCACTCCGATGATCGTCATAGAAATGATAATGTTTTTTTTTTGGGTCACTGATCTCAAGGAAAACTTCCATCGATGTTGGTGTTGTTGTTTGATGGTGCTGTTCTCGTCGTCGCACACAATCTGGATCATTTAAACTTATGCAACTGTGTTCCTGTCCCGTAACGCGAGCGTGTCTTCAACGCGGCCGCGGAAGCGTTTGGAAAATTTAAAACGTCGTGTTTCTATGCCTTACGATTGACCACGCTTCGACACAAAGTCTTCGTTTAAGATCGTTTGACGAGCTTTTCTCCAGTCAAACTGTGAGAATCTGTTTTGTTTGCTTCATTAGCACTGACGAGGTTACGTTAGCAGTTAGCCTACGTTAGCCTTTCGCTTAGCGATACCTGTTGATTTAGTCAGGAAGGTACAACAATGCAACCCAGGAAGTGCACCTCGTTTACTGACGACAAAAAGAAGTTATGTTGTTGTTATTCTACGTCACGTAATTATAATTTAGCATCTCGTGATCTCGAGAAATTATGATGAAATCGTTACGTAAATCAAATGGCGCGGATCTTCAAATCAAAAGTCATAAATCTCATTATAATTATCTTTAATGAGCTTACAGAGTTTACATTAAAACACTGAAGCTGTGTCTCAGTTCACGTACTTTGTGTACTTGCTAGTACTCGTCTCATTTCACCAGCTTGTGTTGTGGCGATCGCAACATTTTACCTCTTCTTCATTAAATTGCAACCACACGGAGCGTTAACTCCGACATCTGACCTCCAAAATATAAATAAATAAAACATATGTACAGCTTACATTTGTATATCGTGTGTTCTCCGTAACCTCTTCAGGTCCAGCAGCTTTTTTCCACATTATAGGTAAAACATCTCCAGGAACAGCAGGTCTTCGGTTGCAGTAAGAATAACGGGATGTCGGACAAATGGGCTTTCAGTCCCGTGCGACATTTTTGGGACTTTCATAAAATGAGCCGAGGAGCACATTACGGATACGTGGAAACCTCAGCAGTCTGAAAATATGATCCCAAAAACAAACAGCCATCGCTCCGAAGGCCTAGTATAATGTATGTGTGTACATCATGTATGTAACTCACTTATTTTAACCAGAAGTAGTTTG
This sequence comes from Argyrosomus regius, assembly GCA_946959425.1. Taxonomy (NCBI): domain Eukaryota; kingdom Metazoa; phylum Chordata; class Actinopteri; family Sciaenidae; genus Argyrosomus; species Argyrosomus regius. The sequence goes on along the minus strand of OX336893.1, from coordinate 649,206 downwards.
TTGCCTAAACAAACATTAACCACGTCTTTATTATTGTTATTATCATTTTATTATATTTATATAAACAATATGTCATAAAAGAGGCAGCCTCCCATGTTAAAGTTGTTACGACCATTTTCACGACGCCGCGGTCACTCCCTTCAGCTACGTGAACAAAATGGCTGAAATTACGGACTCGTAATAGAAAGTGTTGAAGTACGAGGGCTGAGACAGCGAGTGTAACGTTTAAATAAACCGTGTAACGTCCCTTTAACTTAAATCAAATCACCTGAGTCTCAAAATAAAATCCAGGTGAAGGCAGGAAGATTTCTGACTTTATGCAAACTCAGCAGGACTGACGGAAACCTTCAGTCGCTGCACGGCATCACCCTGCCGCCGCCGCCGCCGCCGCGTTGGCTCGTGGGTAATGAAACCTGCAGAGCGAACACGTCGTTTCAGTCCGTCATCGTCCGTCCGTCTTTCAGCTTGCTCGGTTTCTTTTTGTTTCTTTTTGGTCACAGTTGTAGAAAGTTCGGCTTCTCACCGTCCTGGTTTAAAAACTGCAAAGTATACTTCTTTTTTCGATGTTTTACTTCAATGTGAAAGAGGGCAGAGGTACTGCATCTTTGTGAAATATGAAATATATCATCAAAGTATATCAAAGCACAATGTTTAATTAATGTCTTTAGAGTACAGACGGGCCGACAGACGGGCCCGGCTTCTTTCTTTCTGTCTCTGGCCACGCTGTAAATAGATGCATGTTTTTTGTTCCTTTGGTTTTTTTCCTGTGATCCAGTGATTTTTGTACAGAAACAGTCTAATAAAGATACATTTGGCTTGAACCTGAAGGCTCACCTGTCCTCTGTCAGAATGTGAAAGCAGCTGAAGTGTCACTTCAATCACACAATGAAAGAAACAAGAAGCATCAGAGATAGTGTGTCCGCTGTAAACAGTTCAAATGTTATCCAGGTCGAGTAAAGTCTGAACCCGTTTAAAGTCTCTGGGTCAGAACCAAACGAGTGGTTTTGTTTGTGTTGATTCTGTTTGTCGTGTTTATAATTCTCTGTTAGCGTCATTAAAAGACGTTGAATGACGGCTGAGTCAGTCATGACATCCTGTCATGTTTTAATTGTTTTATCTAATTACAGACTGAAATTAAAAATATAAAATATATGAATGTACGACCGCTCAGGGCTTCCACATATAATATTGGTAATTATAATAATATTAATTAATTAACTCTCTTTTAAAGGTACGTTTTAGTGAATGAAACTGGTCACAGCATTATGTGTCAGGTTTAGAGGAATAAGGGCTCAGGAGAGTTTGCTGAAGTTTGAACATGAACAGTTCGGAGGTTCAGTCTGTTTTCCTGAATGAAAAAATGAAGATAAAGTTTCCGAGCTGGAAAACTTCCAGCGCTGCAGAACCTGTAAACTGTTACCTGAAGGACGTGACTGGAGGAGATGGACCCTGGAAACTTTCAGGATTTTTGGACGAGGAATGTTTCACGTTTCATCTCGAGTTTCTTAAACTACCAAACTTTTTTCCAAACAGCAGAAATATTCTCCCAGCGACCTCCAAAGATTACAGTTAATGATGAAACTGTTGGCGGAGGATCGCCAGGACGGAGCTCTGATTGACGTTTGGAGCGGAGCTGATGTGAATCAATCAGAGCTGATCAGAGCCAGAGCAACAATCCTTCAGCCGGAGCGAGAGCCCGGCAGAAGGTAAAAACATCAGCCGGGATCAGGAGAGAAATACGTCTGAGGGTGACGTGAAGGTTTGTATGGAGGAGATGATTCAGGAGGTTTGTGTTGACAGTCAGGAATCCTCCACGAAACCGTGCCGTAAACTTTATCATGTGTGAGCTCCACAGTCTTAATTATCATGTTTTCATCTGTATTCACGTAGTCTGCAGAGTCTTAATGTCGAAGCTCGAACATCGTGTTTAACATCCAGGCTTGATTTATGTCCGTCGGGGAGGTTTGAGGTTGATCCGAACATCACCTGGCTGGTCAGTGGTTTTATCCCGTCTGGAGCGATTCGAGGGTCATTTTTCACCCCCACCCAGAAATAATTACCGACGCAATGACCTCCTGTTTTTCTGTGAGCTGAGTTATGACTCTGAGAAGGAGTGCGATGTTTGATTCACCTCCTGCAGGATCCTCGCCTCCCCTTCAGCTCCTCAGAGGAGGCCCCAGAGGACGAGGAGGATGAGGAGGCTTTGTCTCGTTTGTCTTTGTTCTGCTGAATGTTCACGTCCTGTTTCAGACCACACCGAGTTATTCCCTCTGAAGCCGACCAGAGTTTCATTACAGAGCGTGTTACGGTGCCGTCCCATTGTTTCAGCAGCAGCCTGAAGAGCGTCCCGATGGACCGACAGACGTTTATCCGTTAGTTTGTCCCACAAACATCCGAAAATACCAGCCTGGTGTAACTTCTGTATTTAACTTAAGGTGAAACTAACATACTTATTTTAATCCACACCGTGACCTCAAACATAACCGAGTAGTTTGTTAAAACAACCAAACTGAAGTTTCTGATCGAGTCCACCATGTTGATTCTGTCTGACTGGGGCTGAAGATTCAGATGGAGGACTCACTGCTAACTGAAGGGAATAATTCATGTAAGGATTAAACCCTGTGAGCAGAGAGAGAGCTTCAGAGTGTTGGAGAGCTCATCAGGAGGTGGAAACAGGTGCACAGGTGGATGTAGACGTCAGGTGGATGGTTGAGGGTGTTACCAGCTTGTCGTGTTGACTGAAGTTGTTTCTGTTGGTCGACGTCGCTCTGATCCTCTAAATGTTTTTCCACCTTCAGGAAACAGACGTCAGAAAACACAAAGACTCCACGTGGGCGTCGATCCAGAGGTCTGGATCCACGACAGACGACTCTTTAAAGAACCGTCAGAGTTTGACAAGCTGGGCGTTGAACTGAACCTGCTTCTGTTGAGAAAACTGGGACTTGTTCCTGTTGAGGAATGTGTTCGAGATCGATGCAGGACAAACCAACGAGCATCAAAGAGCTGCAGAACATCCACAGACCAAATACAAAGCAGGTCCTCCAGCAGAGGAAACAAACTCCTCTCAGAGTGTGATAAGTGCTTTTTAAAGTCTGAAGGTCGGCGTGCTCTTTATCAGGCCTGCAGTCCCGAGCAGGAAGTCTGCTTTCTATCGCCGAGGACCAGAACAGCCCGGTATCACAGAGGAGGGGGTTGTTTGGCAGCGCTCGGCCTGCTGAGGCTCGGCTACAGGCACAATTAACTTTCCCTCCACCGTCAGCACCAACCTTGATGAGTTGTAAAGTCAGTTTCTCGAATGCACAGCGCTCGTTAGCAGAGGCCGACGCCCTCAGGCTACGGCAGCAAACACCCAAAGAAAACCTCCAACCGTCCCTGAGTCTGCACATCCTCCGCCAAGCTCCACGCCGAGGCTGCCAGACCGAGCTGAACGCGACCCAGATCGTATTCACAGAGCTGAGAGGCCGTTAACGGGCCGACACATGATGATGGATACCAAAGCTCGAAACGCTCGATCAGGACTTCTTCTGGACGGACTGAGAGGACAGGTCACCACGGAGACGGAGAGAGAGGCTGCTGATTGGACGGAATGAGACGGCGAGCTGAGAGTCATCAGGACGGTGACAGACGGACAAATGAACCAATCACTGATTCAATGCAGAGTTTAATCACACACCAGCTCCTGATTGGTCGGTTAGCAGCCAATAATATCTCCTGTTCACGTGTATCAAGAGCTAAGCTAACGTAGCTTTGGATGTAACGTTAGCGTAACGTTCAGGATCAACATTGACAAACATCTCGACATATCACGATGAGCGACAGCGCCCCCTGGTGGCTGTCACATGACGGGAGCAAAGGAGGAAGTCAGGTGACGTGACAGAGTGAAATGATGGTCTGGAGGTCGAGGACGAACAACATCCCGACCCAAAGATGGACCGGGTCAGCACCGATGTCCATGTTACTGCTGATGCTGTCTTCCTTTGAAAGACGTCCGCTGCAGGTCCAAACGGTCTCTGAGGACGTGACGAGCCAACGACATGTTACATACCAGCTGTGACCATGAACACGTATGACAGCTGTCCATCAGAGTGTCTGCTTCACGTTACTGTCGGTCTGCTGCGGTTCTGTGGGCCCGCTTCACATGGTGGACTGAACTTTAAAGTGGATCTTCGTGACTTTGTTGATGATTTATCGTCGGTTCTTTCTCTCGGGCTCGCTGGGTTTGTTGGATTTGCTGACAGCAGCAGCTGAGAGCTCCGGGTCGGGACGGGAGGAGTCCAAACAGAGTTCTTCTTCCAGCTCGGATGTTTTGGCTTCATGAATATTTGAAATATTTGTTAATCAGAGGTGTGTGTGTGTGTGTGTGTGTGTGTGTGCGTGCAGGTGTGTTTGCTTTGGGCGAGGAGTGGAGTTAAGTGACATGATGTCACCGCCGCTTGCCGTACATCTGCGTCTGAAACGTTAAAGAATGAGACCATTTCCTGTGAGCTGATGATGTCATCGAGATACCACTGCAGTTAAAGAGTGTGTGTGTGTGTGTGTGTGTGTGTGTGTGTGTGTGTGCAGCACTGACGGGGGGACTGTAAGTCATCTCACACAGGAAAAGCCCCGGGCCCGGCCCGGCCCTCGCGATGACACCAGAGCCCTCGCCAACTGGGCTCGGAGCTGAAGGTATGTAAATCACTCGTCCAAAGTTCAACGCTCGCCAGCCATGTTTCCTGGGAAGGACGGGTTCTGGACGAGTTCTGGAAATCTGATGTGGGCCCATCGAAACCATGTGTTACTCAACCTCCGTCTGTCAGCGCAGAGCCAAGATCTCAGAGAGCGGGTCAGCGCTCTGCTCAACGAGCAACGCCTGAACACAGTGCTGCACAGTTCAACAGGACGCTTTTATTCTGAAAAACCTGGTTCAGGTAGAGGCAGGGCTTTTATTCTGAAAGGCTTGGACCAGCTACAGGCAGGGCTTTTATTCTGAAAAACCTGGTTCAGGTAGAGGCAGGGCTTTTATTCTGAAAGGCTTGGACCAGCTACAGGCAGGGCTTTTATTCTGAAAAACCTGGTTCAGGTAGAGTCAGGGCTTTTATTCTGAAAAATCGGCGGATGAATTAGTGTTAATGTGTCCGTGATTTGATTGACAGCTCGTCCAGCTGAGCTGAGGCTGCTCAGGTAACACCTGTCACACCTGTCAGAGGGTTTGACACACACACACACACACACACACACACACACACACACACACACACACACTGATTTTTCACACCGTGTTTAAACGCTGTGAGAACGTTACCACAACGTTTCCTGATGCTGAGCTCGTTAACTGAACACGTTTTAATTTGACACGTCAATATTTTTATTTTTATGTTTCTATTCTCAGAAAATAAAAGTTTCATATTTTATTTTGAAAAACAAAAAAAAAATAAAAGTCTTTTCAAAATAAAACACCCGACTGTACCTGAAACACCTGGTCCTCTTCTTCCTGACTGATCCATATATGGTCATAGTTGTGTATCATTGGTGGAGGCAGGCTGAATGACACCTGGTCACACCTGTAAACACACCCACCTGTCAATCAAAGCGTCCACGTGGACTCCACATGACTTTAATTCATTGTGTGAACTGAGTGGGCTTTTATTGTGAAATGCTATAGGTCACAGGTCACGCCACAGGTCACTTCCTGTTACAGTTACCTGTCCAACGAGCCCACAGGTGTGTCCGTGTGTTCGGTCCGGTCCGTACAACACCGACTGAAGGACGGAGGCTGAGGCCGCATGAGGAGCTGCTGTCTGCTGTCAGTTCGCGCCGCTAACCGGAACCGGAAACAAACAAACAGCACGCGGCCGAGAGCACGCGGAGCGGCCGTGTGACGACACACCGGAGAGTGACGACACCTCACCGGAACAACTCTGTCAACGCCCGGCTCACCGGACCACCGGCTAACAACGCTTTACGGACCCGACCGGACCGGACCGGTAAGGTACTGCGCATTTAGCTTTACACAGCTAACAGGCTAACAGTAACTTTGTTAGTGTGTGTGTGTGCGTGTGTGTGTGCGTGTGTGTGTTTGAGTCTCCCGCCTCTTCTCTGTGTGTGTTTGTTAGCTTGATAGCTAAAGCTAATTGTGCTAACTTTGATAAAATCTGATTTAATAAAAATAAAATAAATTTTAAGTTTAAACAAATAAATCAGATAAAATATCGTGAATATGAAACAAACTTTATTTGTAACTTTCAGCAGAGACAAACATTTTAATCTGTCGACTAAACAACAGTTAGATTTAATTTTAGCTCGTCATCAAACAGTTTTAGTTTTTAATGAACTTAAAAAAACTTTAAAGGATAAAAATATCAAACAAACTCCCTCTAGTGGCACAAAGAGGAAAAATTTAGTTTTTAAAATAAAAACATTTTATTTTGGTAGTTTCACATTTCCTCAAACTGTTTCAGTGTCAGCCTGACACGTCGTCACGTTCATGTAGCACTGTGCTTGTTAGCTGCTGTTAGCTCAGTTTGTTAGCTGCAGTTAGCTAACGTTAGCTCAGTTTGTTAGTTGCTGTTAGCTCAGTTTGTTAGCTGCAGTTAGCTAACGTTAGCTCAGTTTGTTAGCTGCAGTTAGCTAACGTTAGCTCAGTTTGTTAGCTTAGTTTGTTAGCTAATGTTAGCTCAGTTTGTTAGCTGCTGTTAGCTAATGTTAGCTCATTTTGTTAGCTCAGTTTGTTAGCTAACATTAGCTAGCATTCTGTCTGACCTGTTGTTGGATCTGTGAACATGAACAGGAGTTCCTGAACTTTAGTTTTCACTCCTCCTCCTCCTCTCCCTCTCCTCCTCTCCCTCTCCTCCTCTCCTCCGTGTTCTGCGGTCACCTCCCGTGGAGGCCGAGGAGGCGCAGTGAGCGGTGTCCACTCTCTCCACTCTCCACCTGCTTCCTTGTCCATCTGTCTTCATTCTTGTGGAGGAGGCAGGATGTTTGGCTTGGCTCGGCCTCACCATGACTTAATCCCTCGCTGCTATTGTTGAGTTTCTAACTCAAACCAAATGACGGCTTCAGGTTTCAGGCCTGCGCTTTAACAACGCTCGCTTCCAGCACGTCCAGGCCAAATAACTCACTTATGTTTCCCTTGTAACATTACGCCAAACATGAGATCTTTACTTTGTCAAATGTGGTAAGTATCAAACCAACTGTATCAATAGGAAAACAGTTTTAATAAGCATTCCCAGGCGAGGCGAGGAACACCTCTCACCTGGAAGCTATTAGAGCCGACAGGAAATGGAGGCAGAGATCGAGTGCTTCCCAATAATGTGTGTCCCCCCGGAGACGGGAAATATGTAGATTCATCATAAAACATATCTGAGAGCTTGGACGCTAACCGAGGAGAGAGACTCAGCAAAGACAGCTGGGCACCTCCAACATCACATCGCACAAACATCTGTGGACGCAGCGAGCGGCGAGCAGCGAGCGTTTCATCGCTCATGTCGGAGCATCACACTGTAAACACCGTCTCCAGATGGAGCTGCCGGCCTCTACGGAGGATCCATCACGCCGACAACACGAGCACCAGAAGAAGAAAAGTTAGAAGACAAACACGTGAGACTCGACTCGAGTCAGAATTATCACAATTAATAAAAATAATTTATAAAGAGTCAAACTTTGATTAACTCAGAGCTCAAACTTTAAAAAAACAGATGATGATTCATTATGTCGTAGTTTTAATTGAGTGAATTAGGGTTGATTAGCTGTTATCAGCTGACCTGAGGCGGGCTGAATGACGCCATCTGTGACGACACCCACCTGTCAATCAAAGCGTCCACGCTCTTAATCCTGCATAACTTTAAGCCTTAATATAATCTGAACAGGTGAGTTGTATATAAATTCACCCTCAGTACAGTTGTCATGAACGGGGAAATTAGCTATAGAGACCAAAACTGTTTTTTGTACCAGGCTGTAAACATGTTTATTTCTGCTGTGAAGTTGGACATTTGAACATGGGGACTTATGGAGACTGACTCACTTCTGGAGCCAGCCTCAAGATGATGAAGATGATGAAGTAGATGGTGATGATGAAGATGATGGTGGTGGTGTTTGATGGAGGACTGGGCGTAGGAGTGACGGAGCTCGGACCGTCCGTCCCTGAAGATGTCTCCTGAGATCAGACTTGGTGTACGGCGGCTTCCAGCTGCCTGAGCGAGGGCACAAATGGATTGTGGGTCATCTGCTGGCGTCCATTATCCACTCAGAGCACCTCGGCGAGGAGCCGCTCGCTGCTCTCTGATTGGATGATTCCCCCATCAGGCTCGTGTAGGAGACTCATCGTTCTGTGACAACAGCTGATGTCCTTCAACGCCGCGGCGCGTTTACGGTGTCCACGGGGAGCGCCGAGGTTAGCCCCGCCCACCCAGGACGTACATTAGCTGTAATGCAGCGCTCCTCATCACCGCGGGGACGTCCCAGCACTGTTTGCAGAGCGGCGCACATTTTTTAACCTCCACCTCCGTCAGCGCCAACACGGAGCTTAAAGACACGACGGAGCGGGTCAGGTCCGAGGTGACGGAGACGAGAGATCCCACAGAGAGTTTCATCATCAGGAGGGTCGGCGCTCGTTTATATGATCATATTATTAACACGGACCTGACGGAGACGAGAAGAAACTGTTAAAATAATTCAAAGAAATCTAATTTACACTGTAAAATATTAAAACGTTCATCTCGTTTATTTTAAATAAAGTTTAACACTCAGACCTTTTTTGTGTTTCATATGAATATCAACACTTCCTGTAGTTTTTATGTGTCGTCACAGCAACATGTTGACAAACATCAGTCAGTTTAATCACTCAGGATTGGCCCATCTCAGCTCCTGTACTTCAGTGTGTCAGCTGGTTGTTGTGAGGTGGCATGATACATGCAGCGTCGCTGGTTAACGTTAGTGTGATGCTCGCTAATGTTGCTGAGTGGACATGTTGTTATAGCTTTTCAGTGAGTTCAGCAGCTAACGTGACCCACAATGCTAACTTACGTATTGTCCAGCTCCGGTTCTGGCATGACAGAGGTTCAGAACGCCTGTGGTACAAACACTAACACTCCCCCGGTGCTCTGAGCTCACAGCCCGGCTAACAAACTGAGCAAACATTAGCTAACAGCTGCTATCAAACTGTGCTAACATTAGCTAACAGCTGCTATCAAACTGAGCTAACATTAGCTAACAGCGGCTATCAAACTGAGCTAACATTAGCTAACAAACTTAGCTCACATTAGCCTAACAGCGGCTAACAAACTTAGCTCACATTAGCCTAACAGCGGCAAACAAACTTAGCTCACATTAGCCTAACAGCGGCTGTCAAACGGCGCTAACTTAAGCTAACAGAGGCTGTCAAACTGAGCTAACAGCGGCTAACAAACTGAGCTAACATTAGCTAACAAACTTAGCTCACATTAGCCTAACAGCGGCTAACAAACTTAGCTCACATTAGCCTAACAGCAGCTAACAAACTTAGCTCACATTAGCCTAACAGCGGCTGTCAAATGGAGCTAACTTAAGCTAACAGAGGCTGTCAAACTGAGCTAACTTTAGATAACAGCAGCTACACTGTGCATCAGTTTACTGTAAATCAGAGAAAAGTTGCTGTTGATGTAAACACGTCAGCATGTTGCTGTGTTGTGGTGCGTGAGTTTCGTGTACGTTAGCGCATGATGAGACGCTCAGCTTTGATTAGAGAGAATCAGACGAGCTCGTGTTGCATCACAGATTATTAACGGACGTACAGCTGCATATTTACACCAACATCAGCGCTCTTTTACACGCTGCTTGATGAGATCGCAGCATCCTCCTTCACTTGGCGGCGGTGTATAAATATTTACCTGCAGTGCGCCTGAATCCATCTGTCCGGCGCCGGTGCTGCCCTCATATATTTCCCTGTGGGAACAGTGAAGACGTAGCAGAGATCCGGGCTGACCGAGACTCTTATTAAAACAATGAAGCTCATAATTATCCTGGAATACCAAAGCAGTGCTATAGTGGTAATGAGGCCACACAGGAGCCGGCTCATAAAGAATGAATGTAATAAATAAGCCATTAGATGGGCCGTTAAAAAAGAAGACAACAACGCTGAAACCAGTTCAGACAGGTCTCGTTGTCTCTTGACGAGCACCAAGAACTTTCTATTTTGGACCTTTAACGATGTTTGTTTGAGTCCACCGTTCAAAATGTGATAATATGAAGCTAAAAAGCTGCTGATGATCATTTACCTGTCGTCTCAGGTGTTCACTGCCAATATTAACAAGACGAACGTTCAAACAGACGGGCGGCCGTTCATTTAAAGGTCCGCTGTGTCACATTCATAACCTTCATAACTCTGTTTTAATTAGTGTTTAATCACCTTTTTGTTACCTTAAAATCACACTTTACATCTACAGACCAACCGCCGTGTTGCTAACGGGTTAATAAACCGTCTCCGTAACCCGAGACTGCTCCGTAACCCGAGACTGCTCCGTAATGTCAAACTGCATCCAAGTATCGTGTACGTGATGAGGACGAACCGTGTCCGAATATCGCATAGGGATGAACAAGAGTCACAAGACGAGTTCTGTTCTTTGTCACCTTCGTTTCTACTCAGTGCTGCTCTGAGCGGGTTTCGAACTCACAACTTCTGGATCTGAAAGAGGCTCGATGGCTCGATGTTAAACCACTGAACATGTCGGAGGAACCAGGAGCACTGAGCACACGACCACCAAAGAAATGGTAAGAAGCAGCTCTAACAAACGGCTCCATCTCTGCTCCATCATGGCTCCACCTCTGCTCCATCATGGCTCCATCACGGCTCCATCTCTGCTCCATCACGGCTCCATCACGGCTCCATCATGGCTCCATCTCGGCTCCATCTCAGCTCCATCATGACTCTATCACGACTCCATCACGACTCCATTATGGCTCCATCTCTGCTCCATCATGGCTCCATCATGGCTCCATCTCTGCTCCATCATGGCTCCATCATGGCTCCGTCTCTGCTCCATCATGGCTCCGTCTCTGCTCCATCATGCCTCCGTCTCTGCTCCATCATGGCTCCGTCATGGCTCCATCTCGGCTCCATCATGGCTCCATCATGACTCCATCTCAGCTCCATCATGACTCCATCACAGCTCCATCATGGCTCCGTCTCTGCTCCATCATGGCTCTCGGCTCCATCCCTGCGCTGACAGGCAGTGAAAGTTGTCCTTTTTTTAACGGTTGCGTTGACGTAAAAAGACGGATGATATCTGTGGAATATTAAAGTTCTCCTGAAGGAACCGTACACTTTTATGAGTTTTACTGCTGCTGTCTTTTTACACGTTTGACCGCCGTCCTGCAGGAAGTGAACAAAGTTAATGTGTGACGGAGAGAAAGTCAAAGAAAGTGTGCTGATGACGGCCATAACTCTGCACATACTAATTAGCAGTGGCTGTAAAATAAGTCAGAGTGGTCATCCTAATGAGTCCACCAGAGAGCGATTGTTAAACTCCATTAAAAAGATCTATTTTCTTCTTCTGCTCTTTTATTTGTGCTTCACCGTCAGCGCCGTCGGATCAGTGCCGACCAAACAACGCCGTGTTTTAAAGGTCACGGAGCGCCGACACAACGACACGCTGATGAATGTGACGTTAGCCACGACGCTAACGGTAAAAATGGAGTTTGTCTTCAGGTGAGTCAGACTCGACCTTCACAGGTAAAAACATCAGAGTTAATTAACAGTTAATTAATACACTTTAATAACACGTTAATATAAATCAGACTGTTATTCATCATAAACAGATAAAAATTATAAACTGAAACATGTTTTTTGTTTTTTATCTTTTAAACTCTCTAAATATTCTACAGACTTCACATATTATATATTTAATATATTATATATTTATATGTATTAGTATCAGTGGATGTTTGACGTCAGCTGACAGACTCAATTATTTTATTAATATTTTTAAATTATAACCTGAATGTGTATATAACAACACAGTGTATGTATAATAATAAACACCTATATAAACGTGTGTGTGTGTGTACATATACATGAATGTGTTTATTGTATATACCTACTTACTGTTATATACACATACATTATATATGTGTATATATTTATATATTCTCCTTGTTAATACAGTTTTCCTTTTCATAAATATTGTAATCTTAATATATATAACAAGAGTCTGTTCCTGCTCTATAAATTAAATTATATATTTTATATATTCATATGTGTGTTAGTGTGTTATATATTTACATGTTTCAGCTGATTTCATCTTTAAATAAATTGAATGAATCTCTTAAAGTTCAGTCGACTCGTGTTTCGTGTCCGTCACGTCTTTATTGAAATCATCAGAAATTAAAAATCGAAATTAGAAATGTGTTTATATAAAGTGACATCATCAGGACGATAAACAAACAAACAGATTCACGTTATCGATGACTGATTATAAAAACTGGACCAGTCTGAGGACCAGTCTGCAATAATATTAAATATTATTTATAGAGTCTGAACCGGGCCTCTGGTTCTGACCCAACTCATGTTCTGTGAGCCGACAGGTAATAATAATGTTGTTTAAAGGTTATTTTAATGTTACGCACAGAGTCAACTGACCTGATGTTGATGTAACATGTCGGATCAGTCTGATGGTTCTGAAGGTTCTGATGGTTCTGACGGTTCTGGTTCAGCCTCCATCACAAACTGTTTTTCATCTTTAAAATGTGAAGCTTCAGATCAAACAGACGAATATTTAAATAATACTGAAAGTTAAAACAAAGTCAGACATTTTTTTTATAAATGAATCTAAAATGTAAAATTTAATAATTCACTGAAACAAACAAAAAATATGAACAAAGATTTTAAGTTTAATGTGTCAAATGTACTTTAATTATAATTCAACGTGTTTCTGATTATTTCAGTTAAACAATTTAAATGATCAACATTATTAATAATAAATGTATTGTTATCCATATCACAATATTGACTGGGTAGTTTCCGCTTTGTGACTTCCTGTTTCCTGCCTGCGGTCTTGTACCCGTTCAGCACCGACATTACGGATGGTTCTGCTGGTGCTCCGGGTCGGGCTCGGTGCGAGCGGCACGGCGCTGATGAAAGCGGATCACGGCAGATCATCGGGGAGCGAGCGGCTGTTATTTTGGCTCGGCGCTGTAATGTTGCTCGCAGCTCTCGATCTGCCATCCATCGCGGAGCATCGAGGGACTCCGGGCCGTAAAACCCTGCAGGGCGGGCAGAATCTAATAAAACGCACTTGACGTTTTAATTGCATTTTCCTCATCAAGGAGTAATCTGCAAGATGGTTGTGGCATTTCTGTTGAGACCAATAAGGCTGATATTATGATCAGTCATTTCTTTGATAAACACACAGAGTCTCGATTGTGTGAAGAATATTGAACAAAATGAAGACGCTCGCTCGCTCGCCCGCTCACCGCCCGCCGCTCGCTTGCATCATTTCATTTGAAGCGTTCGTGGATGTCCCGTGTTTTTCCGTAAATATTGTCTTATGCAACATCTCGGCGTGTTTGTTGGCCTCGGCCTGTCAGCGCTCGTGTAACGTCTGACAGCTGTTTGAACATGTTGTAAACACAGTAAACAGAGATTCTGGACCCGGCTCACGGTTCTGGGTTCAGTCCAGACCGCAGAGCGACAGCGGCGTCCCCGCAGAGCGACAGTCTGATAATGTCGAACATAATGGCTTTCAATTAGCACACGCATGAAGATGGTGTGTTCAAAACACACTGCATCACTGTGTGTGTGTGTGTGTGTGCTCTGCTGAAACTAACTGTTATACATGTGTTTGTAACAGAACCAGAAATTGGGCCGACACCAAGAACACCCATGAACTGTTTGTATCACACGTATGCTCCAGTATCTGACAAAGAGGTATTTTCAGGCCGCTAATTAGCTGCTGCTAACTGAATCTGCCGTTAGCAGCAACAGAACCGGGCTCAGCAGCCTGACCGGACCGGGTTGGAGCACAGCCTCTGAGACCAACAGGGAATAACGTTACAGTACCGAGGTGATTTACAGACTTTATGATGGAAACATTGATAAGTAGTGAAGCGCTAACTGTGGTTAGCTCGGTCAGCCGTGTAGCTAACTGAACTGACTCAGCCCGGGATGCCAGGAGCCAAACCCGGCAAGAAAACCACCTCGGTAGGCTGCTGTATTCACTGTTAGACTGGACACTGCTGGTTCAGAGGTTCTGTTGCTGTATTCACTGTTAGACTGGACACTGCTGGTTCAGAGGTTCTGTTGCTGTATTCACTGTTAGACTGGACACTGCTGGTTCAGAGGTTCTGTTGCTGTATTCACTGTTAGACCGGACACTGCTGGTTCAGAGGTTCTGTTGCTGTATTCACTGTTAGACTGGACACTGCTGGTTCAGAGGTTCTGTTGCTGTATTCACTGTTAGACTGGACACTGCTGGTTCAGAGGTTCTGTTGCTGTATTCACTGTTAGACCGGACACTGCTGGTTCAGAGGTTCTGTTGCTGTATTCACTGTTAGACCGGACACTGCTGGTTCAGAGGTTCTGTTGCTGTATTCACTGTTAGACCGGACACTGCTGGTTCAGAGGTTCTGTTGCTGTATTCACTGTTAGACTGGACACTGCTGGTTCAGAGGTTCTGTTGCTGTATTCACTGTTAGACTGGACACTGCTGGTTCAGAGGTTCTGTTGCTGTATTCACTGTTAGACCGGACACTGCTGGTTCAGAGGTTCTGTTGCTGTATTCACTGTTAGACTGGACACTGCTGGTTCAGAGGTTCTGTTGCTGTATTCACTGTTAGACCGGACACTGCTGGTTCAGAGGTTCTGTTGCTGTATTCACTGTTAGACCGGACACTGCTGGTTCAGAGGTTCTGTTGCTGTATTCACTGTTAGACTGGACACTGCTGGTTCAGAGGTTCTGTTCGGTCCGGCCGTGTTCACTGATGCTAGCTCATAGCTACAGCTGTCTAATGTTTCCGTGTTTCTTCTGTCTGATGTCTCTGATTGTTTGGATGAGTTTTACGAGGCTCTCCTCGACTCTTTTATGAAATAAAACATTAACCTTCAGGGAAACGGAGCAGAGGAGCTCTTTAACTCAGCAGATGCCACGTATTTAATTAATGTGGATATTCTTTATCTCATTAATGAACTGAAGAGATCAGGGGACGAGAGGCGTCCAGATCTGGAGGGTTTAAACCAACCTGAGACACGAACCACCGAGAAACTTTAGTTTATTCACTGCCATCGAAAACGAGAGTCTGAAGCAGGAAGAAGACAGTCGGAAACTACGTCCAGGTTTTAGACAGTCTGCGGGGACGTCACGGAGACTATGTCCAGGTTTTAGACAGTCTGCGGGGACGTCGCGGAGACTACGTCCAGGTTTTAGACAGTCTGCGGGGACGTCGCGGAGACTACGTCCAGGTTTTAGACAGTCTGCGGGGACGTCGCGGAGACTACGTCCAGGTTTGGACACATGGCTGCCGTCTGTCCATCCCTCGTGTCTCAGTGCAGCAGTAATTGGACGTGGATCTTAAAGACAGTCTTGGTCTCACAGACTCAGAGTTTGAATGGCAGCAGAAGAAAAAAGAGTCTTTGTCTCCGTCCTCGGTTAAATTGAAGTGATCTCTGAGGACGTCGTTTTCATTTTAATGAGTCTCCGTTCGTTCAGGCTCCGTCCTCTCTCCTGTGGGTTGATTCATACAAAGCCTCGCTTCAATTACCTCACAGTTAACCTCCTCACGTTCACCACACCGGGCGACACCTCCACTTTGTGCAGAGACAGTTTGTCTCTGTCTCAGTTCAGAGAGACGAGGACGGACAGCAACATTAAAAATGATCATGGTCATCTTGTTATAATTGAAATACATTAACTGTAATAATAACATTGATAACAGGAAGCAGATGAACCTCTGAAGGAGGTGAGGTAGAAACACTGAAGGGACAGGAAGAGTCCTCCAGCAGCCAATCAGCATCCTCCGTTTCTGTGAAGTGAAGCCACAAAGCCAGCTCCAGTTCTGGTTCTGGAGGCAGAACCGCTTTCTTAGTGAGTCCTGAACCACAGACTGTCTAAAACCTGGACGTAGTCTCCGTGACGTCCCCGCAGACTGTCTAAAATAGTATTCATCATAAATATAAAAAACTAGCTACTACAATTTCTATAAAGCAAGCGTTTATCATTAGATTATTAAAATGTATCATAATAATTCCAAGTTATTAATAATAATAGAATGCATAATACCGATATAATACCCATAACTGATAACTTTCAGCTCCTAAAGGCCGATACCGATAACCGATATGTAAAACTTTAGACTTTTTGGGCGGATCCGCCCAATCCGTCCTCAGAGGGTTAGACACTGAAACAATGTGCCAGCTTTGCACACGGTGCACTCAGCCTCCCACCTGTCCCCGACCGGGACGGTACGTGGTAAAACATTTTGCAGTTCATCTGTGAAGCTGCACTTTCGCTTCGGCATTTTGTGTGCAACGCTGCTCCGCTGTCTGCTCCGCTCCCTCTGTGTGTCTCTCGGGAACGAGACGTGACGCAACAAAGTACCGTAGTATTCTGTGCAAAGCGCTTGGTCTCGTTGCCATGGCGTCTCCGTGTCTCACCTGAGCGCCGCTCCACCTTTAAAGACAACACGTGACTCGTCAGGACTTCCTGTGTGATGCAGATGAGCGCTGCGTTAATTGAATCACACATTAGGCAGTCGGAGCACAGTCTCTTTCAGTCTTTGTGTAATTAGGCCCAAATGTTAATGAATTATGCTAATCACAACAATTAGCATATAATATTGGAGACAATCAACAATTAGCATATGCTGCGCCGCAGACAGTCCCACACCGCTGATGTATCGGAGCGGGCGGCGAGCGAGCCGCGCTCATCTGATTACATGCAGCATCAGCATGCTAATTACTGAAGCCCCCTCGCCTCACCCCGCTGGAGGGGGAGGATGCTGCAACACAAAGAGGAGGAGGCAGTCGCCGGGGGTGACGGGACGAAGCGAGGGGGTCATCATCACAAGGAGGGTTCCTTTACGTTCCTCCTGGTTCTTCCTGGTTCCTCCTAGTTCCTACTGGTTTCTCCTGGTTCTTTTTTTTTTTAGAAACTTTATTGATCACGTTGAACGTGAAATTACTTCTCTGCATTTAACCCATCCAGGCTGGCACCTGTTGGAACACACACACACACACACATGCACAGGGTCACACACTCAAATCGACAGATGCCAGATTCACTGGAGCGGTGGGCATCAACTCACAGCGCCCGGGGAGCGGATCTTCCTGGTTCCTCCCCGTTCCTATCCTTTCCTCCTGGTTCTTCCTGGTTCCTCCCCTTTCCTCCTGGTTCTTCCTGGTTCCTCCTGGTTCTTCCTGGTTCCTCCCCTTTCCTCCTGGTTCCTCCTAGTTCCTCCTGGTTCTTCCTGGTTCCCGCCCGTTCCTCCCCTTTCCTCCTGGTCCCTCCGTGGTCTCGGTGCTGTTGGACGATAACTGGACTCTGAGTTTGATCCCGTTAATCTGGGCCTCGGTCCAAACCCGGTCCCAGAGGACTCTAACCAGCCAATGACATGACAGATGTCTGTAGTCATGTGACGCTGACTGTAGTTTGGCTCTAACACGTCATGTGACCTGTAGACGGAGCTCACTTCCTGTTTGAACGTTGATAAAATGATTTTTAGCAAACTGAATCAAGACGCTCGTTAAAGTGTTTCGTGTCCGTCACGTGATGTCAGGTTATCAGCTGTGTTTGATCACATGACGTCACGGGACGGCGTTTAAACAGAGCGCTGATCTGTACGACATTTTTCAACGTTACATAATTTATTTAAATTTTAGAATAATGAATTAAACAAACATGTTACACATAAAATAATATAAAGCACAAAAAAAACACGAGTCTGAAGATGGTGTGTGTTACTGTGTGTGTGTGTGTGTGTGTGTGTGTGTGTGTTACAGTGTGTGTGTGTGTGTGTGTGTTACAGTGTGTGTGTGTGTGTGTGTGTGTGTGTGTGTTACAGTGTGTGTGTGTGTGTGTGTGTTACAGTGTGTGTGTGTGTGTGTGTGTTACAGTGTGTGTGTGTGTGTGTGTGTTACAGTGTGTGTGTGTGTGTGTGTGTGTGTGTGTGTGTGTGTGTGTGTGTGTGTGTTAGTGTGTGTGTGTGTGTTACAGTGTGTGTGTGTGTGTTACAGTGTGTGTGTTACAGTGTGTGTGTCTCACACTTTGATCATGTGATCGTTCTCGTCTCATCCTGACAGATTTCATCGAGTTCTCCGTCGTTCTTTTATGTTTTTACCTTCAGCATCTGTTTACGTCTATTTATAACCAACACCTGTTCACACACACACTGTAACACACACACACACTGTAACACACACACACTGTAACACACACACACACTGTAACACACACACACTGTAACACACACACACACTGTAACACACACACACTGTAACACACACACACACACACACACACACACACTGTACACACACACACACACACACACACACACACACACACACTGTAACACACACACACACACACACACACACACACACACACACACACTGTAACACACACACACACATACACACACACACACACACACACACACACACATGTAACAAACACACACACATACACACACACACACACACACACACACACTGTAACACACACACACACACACACACACACACACACCTCGTAACACACACACACACATACACACACACACACACACTGTAACAAACACACACACATACACACACACACACACTGTAACACACACACACACACACACACACACACACCTCTGTAACACACACACACACATACACACACACACACACACACACACACTGTAACAAACACACACACATACACACACACACACACACACACACACACTGTAACACTTGACCTGCTGCTCCAGGATCAGCGACGTCGTGAGACGTTAAAGCTGCTTTAAAAGTTTACAGGTGAGACTATGATGACATCATCATCATCATCATCATCATCATCATCATCATCATCATCATCATCATCATGACGGCCCACGCTCGCCGCCTCCTTCATCGTTGTGTCGCTGAGGTTCTGACGAAGAACAAACAACTCCTATGATCACCTGCAGCTGCCGTGAGGACGCCGTGAGGACGCCGTGAAGACGCCGTGAAGACGCCGTGAAGACGCCGTGAGGACGCCGTGAAGACGCCGTGAAGACGCCGTGAGGACGCCGGAGTGCTTTGATCGTCTGTAATAAACGACCCTTCAGAGGGAGATAAATAACTCCTCCGGCTCGGCTCGGCTCGGCTCGGCGGCAGCGTGGTCGTCGCAGGCCGAGCTCTCCGCTCTCAGCTCTCCGGCTCGCTCTCGCCTTCGTTAGGCGCTGCCTCGTATTAATTTCCTCAACAGATTGCGGCGTTGAATTAATGCATTTTTCAGGAGCAGCAGCAGCCGGCTCGCCTCACATCTCTCAAGAACTCAATTACTGTGAACATTTAAAATAAATAAATTAAAGGTGTCCTGTACGCGGCAGCTGCATCATTACAAGTGCTCCTGGGAGACCAAATTAAGGCGCACAATGTATATCTAATATACAACCCCACTAATGATACGTGTTAAAGGAGCCGCCGTGTAGGCGCTGCTTAGAAATTACACGGGTCATTACAGAGAGTTGAGAGCAGATTTATCTGCTGCCAACAAAACACATAATTTGTTTTACCTGGTAATCACACGGGCCGGCTAATTACATGTGAAAACACAAAAACACGGAGTGTGTGTGTGTGTGTGTGTGTTTTACTGTGTGTGTGTGTGTTACAGTGTCTGTGTGTGTGTGTGTGTTCTGGCGATGTATGCCACATTAAATGTGATTTCATACAAACTGACTCAGGTCGGTTTCTCACATTATTTTGGTTTTATTGCTGATTAAAGGTTCAGTTCTGTTTTTACGTTTTTATAACCATCGACAAATCTCACGTTCAACGTTAGCACGCCTCACTTCCTGTCTGTGGCTCTCAGCTCTCATTGGTTCAATCTTTAAAGTCTCCATGGAGTCAAACTTCTGTCACCTTTACTCCAGAATCTGGACCAGCAGTGACAAAAACATGACGTCCCGGCAAGAAAACCACCTCGGTAGGCTGCTGTATTCACTGTTAGACTGGACACTGCTGGTTCAGAGGTTCTGTTGCTGTATTCACTGTTAGACTGGACACTGCTGGTTCAGAGGTTCTGTTGCTGTATTCACTGTTAGACTGGACACTGCTGGTTCAGAGGTTCTGTTGCTGTATTCACTGTTAGACTGGACACTGCTGGTTCAGAGGTTCTGTTGCTGTATTCACTGTTAGACTGGACACTGCTGGTTCAGAGGTTCTGTTACTGTATTCACTGTTAGACTGGACACTGCTGGTTCAGAGGTTCTGTTGCTGTATTCACTGTTAGACTGGACACTGCTGGTTCAGAGGTTCTGTTGCTGTATTCACTGTTAGACTGGACACTGCTGGTTCAGAGGTTCTGTTACTGTATTCACTGTTAGACTGGACACTGCTGGTTCAGAGGTTCTGTTCGGTCCGGCCGTGTTCACTGGAAGGTAGACACTGATGCTAGCTTGTAGCGCTGTAAACACTCATCAATATCAACGACAAGCCCCAACACTCAGTTTTTATCAATCAGAGGACTTCATTTGTCGGGGACTACTTTCAGCGGTGGATTAATCACATCTGTCACAGATTTAAGTCTGAGTGAAGCAACTGGTTCAGCTCTCAGCAGTCAGAGGTCAAAGGTTGAGCTGGATGTTTCAGACTGACAGCAGAGAGCAGGTTCACATCCTGAAACATGTCTGCAGTTCACTGTATGAAACAGGCCCAGGACCAGGCCCAGGACCAGGCCCAGGACCAGACCTGAACACAGAGCTGAAAACTCTCTAAAACCTGGACGTAGTCTCTGTGACGTCCCCGCAGACTGTCTAAAACCTGGACGTAGTCTCCGTGATGTCCCCGCAGACTGTCTAAAACCTGGACGTAGTCTCCATGATGTCCCCGCAGACTGTCTAAAACCTGGACGTAGTCTCCATGATGTCCCCACAGACTGTCTAAAACCTGGACGTAGTCTCCGTGATGTCCCCGCAGACTGTCTAAAACCTGGACGTAGTCCAAAATCACTGGTTCCTACATTTCCCATAGTGCACCTGGTGTCTGTTAGACACTTTAAATTTGGTGTACTGTCCCTTTAAGCATTTATTTTGATCTTTAATGTTAAACTTTAGCTCTGATGTATTTTTATTGATCGTGTTGTTTAGGTGAAATATATAAAATGTGTGTGTGGTTCAAACTGCTGTGTGTGTTTTCAGATGAAGATTGATCAGGAAATTACAGTTAATTAGTTAGTTAGTGTTGGATAATGACGCCTCTCATCAGGCGAGGAAACAAACTCTCTTTCCGGCGTCTTAAAGCGAACACGCCGTGATGAATGTGGAGCCGGACGCCGAGCTACAAAAACAGGCTTAATTACATCGACGGTACGCCGCCATCATGGCCTCCGTCGGATGGCGAGCATCTGCATTTTAATCGATTTAGTCCCTCCCTCCTCCTCTCCGCCCTGCGTGTCTTTCGAGATCATTAACTTTATTGGATTGGACATTCCTGTTGCAAAAACAATTCAGCATAATCATTTGCAATGCAACTCCCCAGTGCGGGATGCAAATGCTGCTCGCGCTCGCCGCCCCGGCCTGGCAATTACTGACGGAGCACAGATGCGGGCGGCCGCTCCGTCAGAATAAAGTCGAGACTGCAAATAATGTGATTACTCAGTCATTACAGATTGGAGTGCATTCATTACGGGCAGCAGTGCATTCTGGGCATTGTTGACATCGCCTTGGCAGCGTTCGGGACGTAACAGGATGTCAAGAAGCCATAATCTCATCTCTGGCGGTCCAAGACTCCCTGAACTCCGCCGAGCTCCAGATGAACGTCTGTGAGCTGAATGCTGATGAGAGGAGGTGTTGCGTGACGGCTGGGTCAGGTGACAGGAAGGGAACACGGAGGTGGCGTTGAGCCGGTTCAGTGGTTTGAGTTAAAGGTCAGACCTGCTGCTTCACAACAGTCCTCTTCACGTCCACGAGCTTTAACCAACAGGACGCTGAGACGCAGCTGGAGACGAGGTTGATACTCCGACTGAGAGACAAACATGAATTAAAGAATTACAAACCGCCCGCTCAGCTCAGGACCTCCGCTCAGCGCCGCGTTCACACGTTTGTTTGGACAATCCAACTTTAACAAGTCAAAGTTTTTAAGTAAAGATGAACTCTGAATACTTAAACAACTTGTTATCACTTTCCTCTGATGTCAACTCTGTGATTTACAGAGTTTATGATGGACAGTGAAGTAAACTGCTGTTAGATCTGTGTGTGTGTGTGTGTGTGTGTGTGTGTATATATATATATATATATATATATATGTGTGTGTGTGTGTGTTATGCATGTTAGCTGCTGAACTCATCTGGACAGGAAGGGGCGCGGAGCAAGTGTCGTGCTAGAACCGGAGCTGGGGGATACATAAGTTAGTATCATGGACCACGTTAGCTTTTGAACTCATTTGGAAATCTACAAATAACATATCCACTCAGTGTTTCGCTAACAATAAGATCAGCGAGCCTCGAGAACAGCTGATCATATTTACCACAGTGGAGGAGACAAACACTGATTTATACGAGATGCTGCTTTAATGTTTTCCTGCTGACTGCTGGTCTGGACATTTATCAAATGTTACAGGAGGGTTCGTACTGACTGTCCTGAGTTATTCAGGTCAGTTTTCCTGATAGAAGATTGACATTATTCAGACTTTTACTGCGTTAAATCAACTCCAGGAGGTTAAACAGGTCAGCACTCCGACCTCCAGTGTGTTCCTAAACGCATCGCGGGGTCTGACTGACATATATTCACTGTAATCACAGCCGAGTCGCTGTGAAAACATTGTTTTGAAATCTAATTCACTAAATATTTTTTTATTTATTCTCATCACAGAAGATGAACGTCTCTTCTCTGGATTTTAACCCCTTAAACTGTATTTTCATAAATGCACAAACACATTTGACATATTGCCTCTTTAAACGGTGTAAACACGTTAAATCGCGGCGTGGTCGAGGGCTGACGAGCCGTATATTTTAATGCGTCCACGATAAATTAAAGAGCAGTTTAATTTAGCAATTTGGTGCAATATGTTAATGTGTGAAGAAAGAGGGATTCATCCCGTAATACATTCAATGAAATGAAATGAAATAACATATATTTGAAAGTGTAATTTTTCTTTAACACACATTATTATTATTTCAATCCTTGTAATTGAAACTGCAATCCAGGCAACTTGTATTAAATTAGATTGTGGCAAAATTGCACCTTTGGTTTGCCAAGGCTGACTGAGTCCTTGCATCAAATGAATTTAATTATTCCTGTAGCCCATATATTATTAATCATCTATATTGATTTCTGAACTCCCAGACTGCTTGTGGATATGCAAATGCAGCCGCAGCAATATCGGGATGGGCTCATTTGCATGGGAGCCCATTATTATTTTATAAGTAAATTTTAATGTGGACTCAATTAAAACTCAGCCAGTGGAACAGCTAAATTGGCCCAAGGTATGAGCTTTCTGAGATTCATGTGCGGAGCCGGGATATATCAATTAGTAAAGATCAAACTTTGGCTTCTCTGGAGGGGAAAGAAAATGCTGGAATTCAATCAGAGCGAGCTCGGCGGCTTTGGTCCATCTTTGGTGGGTTTTATTCCAGTGGAAGGCGTCCAGGCTGTAATCAGATCCGCCAAATGGAGTTATAACCCGGAAAATTCCTCCGCTCGGTCGCAGTTTCAACAGGGGGAAAGGAGGTCACTTCAATATTTTATCACCTTTAATGTGACCTTCCTGCTCCCATCACAGGTCACAGATCTGTTTTAATCAACTTCAAATCACCTTTAAGGCTTTAAACTGTTACAGAGATTAAACGTCCTCAAAGTTCATCCTCACATTTCTCTTTAGTTATTGTAGTTTTTAGATTTATTATAGTTCTTATTGAACCTCCAGAAATGTGTCAGTTGACTGACTGAGATTATTAACAGTGTTAATCGTTAATATTGTTTTCTGGTCAGATCTTTTTTTTTAAATCGTCATTTTAAACACAAATCTTTTTTTAGTTTTTGACTAAGCGCGTGATATCGTTGGTTATTACGTATAAATACATTTCACGTGTCATTTAAAGCTGTCACGGATGCTACATTTTATTTTAGTTTCGGTCGTTCAGGAAAGGACGATCAGACTTCGTTGTCATGGAAACTAAAATAAACATTCTTAACGTGGGACAGTTTTATTGGGTTTATTAAAACATGTTAGTGTGGGTGGAGGCCTGGCTGTAGTGAGGGTGGAGGCCTGGCTGTAGTGAGGGTGGAGGCCTGTCTGTAGTGAGGGTGGAGGATGGAGGCCTGGCTGTAGTGTGGGTGGAGGCCTGGCTGTAGTGTGGGTGGAGGCCTGGCTGTAGTGAGGGTGGAGGCCTGGCTGTAGTGAGGGTGGAGGCCTGGCTGTAGTGAGGGTGGAGGATGGAGGCCTGGCTGTAGTGTGGGTGGAGGCCTGGCTGTAGTGTGGGTGGAGGCCTGGCTGTAGTGTGAGTGGAGGATGGAGGCCTGTCTGTAGTGTGAGTGGAGGCCTGGCTGTAGTGAGGGTGGAGGCCTGGCTGTAGTGAGGGTGGAGGCCTGTCTGTAGTGAGGGTGGAGGATGGAGGCCTGGCTGTAGTGTGGGTGGAGGCCTGGCTGTAGTGTGAGTGGAGGCCTGGCTGTAGTGAGGGTGGAGGCCTGGCTGTAGTGAGGGTGGAGGATGGAGGCCTGGCTGTAGTGTGGGTGGAGGCCTGGCTGTAGTGTGAGTGGAGGCCTGGCTGTAGTGTGAGTGGAGGATGGAGGCCTGTCTGTAGTGTGAGTGGAGGCCTGGCTGTAGTGTGAGTGGAGGATGGAGGCCTGGCTGTAGTGTGAGTGGAGGATGGAGGCCTGGCTGTAGTGTGGGTGGAGGCCTGGCTGTAGTGTGAGTGGAGGCCTGGCTGTAGTGAGGGTGGAGGCCTGGCTGTAGTGAGGGTGGAGGCCTGTCTGTAGTGAGGGTGGAGGATGGAGGCCTGTCTGTAGTGTGGGTGGAGGCCTGGCTGTAGTGTGAGTGGAGGCCTGGCTGTAGTGAGGGTGGAGGCCTGGCTGTAGTGAGGGTGGAGGATGGAGGCCTGGCTGTAGTGTGGGTGGAGGCCTGGCTGTAGTGTGGGTGGAGGGGGAGGCCTGGCTGTAGTGAAGGTGGAGGGTGGAGGCCTGTCTGTAGTGAGGGTGGAGGCCTGGCTGTAGTGTGAGTGGAGGATGGAGACCTGGCTGTAGTGGAGGGAGGATGGAGGCCTGTCTGTAGTGTGGGTGGAGGCCTGGCTGTAGTGTGAGTGGAGGCCTGGCTGTAGTGAGGGTGGAGGCCTGGCTGTAGTGAGGGTGGAGGATGGAGGCCTGGCTGTAGTGTGGGTGGAGGCCTGGCTGTAGTGTGGGTGGAGGGTGGAGGCCTGGCTGTAGTGAAGGTGGAGGGTGGAGGCCTGGCTGTAGTGAGGGTGGAGGCCTGGCTGTAGTGAGGGTGGAGGCCTGGCTGTAGTGTGAGTGGAGGATGGAGACCTGGCTGTAGTGAAGGTGGAGGCCTGGCTGTAGTGAGGGTGGAGGCCTGGCTGTAGTGAGGGTGGAGGCCTGGCTGTAGTGAGGGTGGAGGCCTGGCTGTAGTGAAGGTGGAGGGTGGAGGGTGGAGGCCTGGCTGTAGTGAGGGTGGAGGCCTGGCTGTAGTGAGGGTGGAGGCCTGGCTGCAGCGTGGTAGCAGTCTGGACGTAGCTCTGTATCTTGGCTCTGGTCGGACAGTTGAACCTCTTAAAGTTAATATCACGAGCTGTCACGTCTTATTTATGTCCTGTAAGTATTCGAGCACAGTCCTGGATCAGAACCAGCTCTGTCTATTTTCATCTCACTAACCTGATATTTCAAATGTTTCTGGATCCAGACGAGCAGCTGGAACAAATACACACTATTAACATGAATGATAAGACTCCCCACAGGACGCGCTGAACATAATATATCTGATAGAGTTACTGATCGATAAAAGTGACTCATGATGACTTCAACAGCTGCTCAGACTTCAGACCTGCTCCACTAAAACTCTGCACAGCCTCAACCGGACCTGGAACCGAGTCAACACAGGACTGAGTCCAGTTTATGTCTGTAATCAAACGTCTGATACACGTAGGATGATAAAGATTCATAGATATTATCCATCAATCAATGTCGATTAATGATAATAATAAAATGTATAAACAGACGAATAAATAAAAATAGTTCCAGTCAAACTGATCTAAACATGAACCTGTCATGTGACGTCATTTCACGACGTTACAGGTGTCACAGTTTAACATCATGTTGTCATGGTAACGATAAACACGTGGTTAATGTGAGCTGGAGAAATTCAAAGAATTTAAATATAATGTACTTCATTACATAATAATTATAATATTATCAGGATGTGTTGGCATATTTGAGACAGTTAAACCAAAGATGACTGACAGTTCCTGATGGTTCTGTGTTGGTTCCTGATGGTTCTGTGTTGGTTCCTGATGGTTCTGTGTTGGTTCCTGATGGTTCTGTGTTGGTTCCTGATGGTTCTGTGTTGGTTCCTGATGGTTCTGTGTTGGTTTGTTTTCAAGGCGCTCTCATTCTTCTTTCTTTGATGAACTCAAACTGATGCCGCCTGTTTTTCCAGTCTTATTCAGTCTTTTTCAGTCTTATCCAGTCTTTTCCAGTCTTATCCAGTCTTATCTGGTTTCGTGGGGACGTCCTGGTGGTCGAATCTCAGCTGCTTTCATGTTAATCAGCGAGTGTTTGAAAGTTTCTATCAGCCGAACAGAAACACTCACAGAGATCAGACAGAACCGGGTCGTCTGGAAGAACTCAGGTCGGCCTTATCGCCTGCTGACTGTGTGTGTTCATTCAGCATGTCGGAGGGATTCAAACAGTTACACTGTGGGGACACAAACCTTTATTTACAGACCTGTACGAGGGCTAGAACCTGGTTTCAGGGTTCAGGTTGTAATTAACTGTGGTCAGGAGCGGGGTGGGAGGGTTCAGCATGTAGTTAAAGGAATATAATGGGCCTCTTCCAGACCTCTGGATCGACACCCACATCTCGGATTTGTTCGGATTCAAACCGGTCTGGTTTTTCCACCAGCTGGACCGGTCCGAGCTTTACAGGCGGGATCAAGAACTCACTGCTAAAATACTTATGGGTATAAACCGAGTGTCCTTTAAGAGGTTCTCAGGTCACTAAGGGTCTCTTAGAAGGTTTTATTGATCTTTGAGGTGGCTTTAAGGGTTGTTCAAGGTATCCTTGAGGGTTCTAGGCTCACTTAACAGAGTTTCAGGGATCCTGGGACGTTCTAGGTCCAGGAGGCCTCTGGGGCAGCTGAGGTCCAACCAGTGAGCACCAGCCTTCCGTTTGCCTGTGGTTCCACAGTTCCTCCTGTCCACTCATGGAAGTGTCCTCGGGCAAGACCCTGAACCCTCCTGATGTTCAGGCCAGTGTTGTAGTGCTCGAGATCAGTTGAAGGTCCTGGCTTGGTCTCAACCCCTCACAGTCTTGGCCTTGTCTCAGCCTCGATACAGGTCCTGTTTACACGTACGCGGTTATTTTGAAAAACGGAGACATTTCCCTCGTTTGCACCCTTTGTTTAGACGCAAACGGAGAATTTGCCTCTGAAAACGATTCTTTATAAAATCTCCGGCCAGAGTGGAGATTTTGGAAAACTCCGTTTGCACGTTTGCATGTAAACTGAGAAAAACTGAGTTTTAGGCAGCCGACGTCACATTGTGCGCCGAAAGTTGCACCTGAGTCAAAAGTGCGACATATGTTTACATGTTGCTATGGTGATCATGGATGCATGTTGCTATGGTGATCATGGATGCATGCAGAGTAGCAGTCGCGTTTATGTTGGTGCAAACCCTATTCATCTGTTTGCACTTACAAGTACAGCTGCTCTATTATGTCGAGGAGCATAGACGAATGAGTGCTCGGAGGTCAGCAATATCACAACAACTTGTCCCTCCAGTCGGTCCGCATCGCCGACGCTGGCTAACGTGGGCTTGAGCTTCTCGCTACACTGCCACCTACAGGTTTGGCATGCTCTTGGCGGCATATATACACGGGTTAGTGTAAACGGAGAGGGTAAAATGTCCGTTTATGAAAATATCCAGCCACGTGTAAACGTAGCCACAGTCCAGTCTTGGTCATGACTTGATCTTGGTTTAGGTGGACTCGACTGCAACACTGTAACATGTTTGTGAATGAGCAGCAAAAACCTTGTGGAGGACTTTGGTCTTAGGGATCCGACGAGAGCTCCAAAGAAGGGTTCATGGTTGTCCTAGGAGGGTTTAAAGTCTCTGAAGAGGTTCTAGATCTACGGTTCCTAGATGATCCAGAGGTTCTTGAGGAGGTACAAGGTGAACCTGCAGAGTTTCAGTATATTATTAGTATTAAGTTTGTTTATTGAGACATGTTGATGTGGAGCTGGTCTTGGTCCGTTGCTCCTGAAGACAAAATATGAACTCTGAAAGACACATTCAGGATTCATGCTTAAAGAGAAAATATGATTTAAGAGTTCATAAACATTAAAAATAAACATTTATATATCTGAACAGCAGAGGACCCAGACTGGATCCCTGTGGCACACCTTTATTAACCATTTATACAGTTTGAGTCAGTCATATTTCCTGGAAAACCTTTATTTTATTTATCCTGAATTTATGCAGAATAAAGTATTTTATATTAGAGACTGTTAATTATACGTTAAACACTGACAAAACCTTTATTTTATACGGCAGTCATACAGTTTTTTCATGTCAGTTCTAAAACAGCGTTTCTTTTGAAATCAGTACTGACATGCTTTTACTGTAATATTAGAAAGTTAAACTGTATTTTACAGGGGTTTTTTTACCGTAAAAACAAGTCTTTTGTTTTTTTACAGTATGTTTACATGTTTATATTTATTTATTTTGGAAATGTCAAACAACCTGATCATCAACACAAACAGAGCTCAGATCAGTGTTCAGTCAGTTTATCATCATCTTCATTTTAGACAAAGTCATAATTTTCTGAAGGTTTTAATAAGTTGATTTTGATCATGTAGATGTTTTATAAACTGACTCATTATAAAAAGTCAGTGAAACTTCATTTAATTTGAGTTAAAATACCTGCAGAAATGAGTCTGTTTAACTGGCTGCAGCCTCGTGTTGTTTCTGTTACACATCAATTATAAAGTGACTCAAAGGAGCCTAAAGTGAAGCTGTTGATTAGTTAATAGTATTGATTGATTATTGACATGCACCCTCGGAGCACCAAAATGATTTTTAACTTCCAAACATGCCGACATCATCAATCATCAATTATCCTGTTAAACCTCTGGAGGGCCGCCGCAGGGTTTTATTGGCCGCTGAAGAGCTTTAACACCACCGTCCTCCTCCTCGTCCTCCTCCTCCTCCTCCTCCTCCTCGTCCTCCTCCTCGTCCTCCTCCTTTTCCTCGTCCTCCTCCTCCTCCTCCTCCTCCTCCTCCTCCTCCTCGTCCTTCTCCTCCTCCTCTTCCTCCTCGTCCAGATAAATCTGAACACAAACACCAGGCCGACACTTTAACACCGTCTGTGGGAACACTGTGAGGATGCTGTTGTCTCTCCGAGGAGGTCGAGGAGGAGCTGGCAGGAGGAGATTCCTCCGCTGCCATCATTCCCACACCGCTGGCTCTGATCCAGGCCGACCCGCCAGGATCCTGAAACAAAGAAGGAAGACCGGAAACAGGCCGAGCGCTCCAGACGGACGTCGGCTGTCTGATTTATCAGGATGCAGAAACATCAGTTATATAAGCAGAGGAGACGACATGTGGGAGCTGCAGAGGCGGAGGGTCACAGATAACCAACCACAGCTCCACCAGAGAGAAATATAACTTCATGTTCAGGAAGTGGAGACATCAGGACATGCTGTGAGACTGAAGGAGACGGGAAGAGACACTGAAATATAATGAAGAGCTTCAGTTTATTCCCTCAAACTGTCTCAGAGACTCTGCTCGAACCCGGTCCAGCTGCTGACCCGGTTCTGTTGCCTGCTAACGGCAGACTCAGTTAGCTTGTGAAGAATACCTGAAAACAAGTCAAGCATGACTTTGTGTCAGCGTTGGTCCAGATTCTGGAGGACAGGCGGGACAGAAACACTTCATGAGAAGTTAACGTTATTTTATTTGGACTTTATTTTATTTTGGTTCTGTTGCTTTTCTGTCAGTGAAGGTTCTGATCGTCACTGGGCGGGTCGTGACTCAAAGATTCTGTTTGTGGCCTTGACTGGAGGTCAGAGTTCAAGTTCCAGATCAGCAGAGAGCCTTTAAACACTGTGTGTGTGTGTGTGTGTGTGTGTGTGTGTGTGTGTGTGTGTGTGTGTACGGAAACAGCCCATCAGTTTTAATGTGTGTGTGAGACCACATGTTGAGCCTCCTCACATCCTCGTCGTGTGAGATCAGCCTGTTGGTCGTCATTACAGCGTTTGTATTCATCGTCTGTACGTCTTCCTCCCTGACGTCTCTGACAGCCGCCGCTGCGTCTTGTTATTGCAAAAATAAAAGTGCAACCAATTAAAGCTGCGGCGCAAACTTCTCTGCGCTAAGCTCTGCTGTATCCGAGCTCCGCCGAGAGGATCAGGCGAGATGAGCTGCGGCTCTCTCAGACATTAATACCTCGCCGTAGATCTCGCCGTTAAACCCGCCTGCTCTTTCTCTTCCTGCAGCGTCCTTCGCTTCGAGTCTGCCGGGAGCCAAAAATCAACTCGTACAAGACCTGAAGAGTAAGTGAGGAGGATGGATGTGTCGACACGAACCCCCCCGAACCCCCGCCGCCATCTGGAAACTATTACACAGTTCTTCTTCTCTGGCTGTGAGAGGTGTGGCAGGACGAGCTGCATCCACAGAGTTCATGATCCAGTTTGTAGGAGGACACACGGACTTTATTCATTCACGACAAATCAAACAAGCAGAGGACGCACAGCTGACTTTATACGTCTGTATATACAGACTGTATGTACAAAAATATACATGAAGACTACGCAATCAATACAACAGAGCTGTGATCAAATGAAACGTTTAAACAGCTGTTCAGTTTGTGTAAACACTGCAACATATCACTTATTATTATTATTATTGTTATTATTATTATTATTATTGCAGTTCCTCTTGTCGTCCACTTGAGGCTGGCTCCAGAAGTGAGTCAGTCTCCATAAGTCCCCATGTTAAAATGTCCAACTTCACAGCAGAAATAAACATGTTTACAGTTCTGAGCTCACAGTCCGGGCAGCCCAGCTAACAAACTGAGCTAACAGCTAACAGCAGCTAACGTCACCAAACAATCAATTCTGTAAGAAAAAAACAAAGTAAGATTACTCAGACAAACGTTTGTTTTCAGTCTAAAGTACTTCAAAAGTCCCTGAATTTGCTCCAGGGTTCCCACAGGGTCGCTTAGCTTTAGACTATGGTGGTCACTGACCAGTTTCCAGGGGTCCTTGAGCAAGTTCCAGGAGCTTTGGGGATGTCTTAAATCAGTTTAAGTAGGTCCTTGAGGAGGTTCCTGGGATTCTTAAGTGGATTGCTGGGGCCTTGAGAAGTTTCCAGAATTTCTTCAGAAGCTTTCAAAGTAGGTTTCAGTGGGTTTTGAGCAGGCTCCAAGGAGATTCCAGGGCTCACTGAGAAGATTCTAGGTGTCTGTGAGCGTCACTCCTGTTGCCATGCCGACCTGCAGTTTGTCGCTGGTTTGACAGTTGACCCGGTCCACATGTATGATGTTAACACACAGCTCCCAGCCAATCAGACAGCAGTATTTAACATCATTACGAGCCTCCCTGTGGGGACCCCCGGTGTCCTCGGGACCCTCCACCAGCAGGACGTCCTTCACCTCCGTCTCAGAGGTAAAACTTCACAGTCTGATTCAACATGGCAGCCGCTCTGAGGGGAACTAATCCCAGAACAGGATCGGAGGGGAAAGGCCAGCGCCTCTGTACGTGGAACTTCAGGATCCAGTTTCACGGGGGGGCTGAACTTGGACGGCCGTTTGCTGGCACATATGGAGAAGTCTCATGGAAGAACAATAAGGAAAAGCCCAGCGCATAGTCCATTAATTTCTTTTTTTCCCCTTCAATAAGTAAACTTAAAGTATTCGTGAAATGAGCACTAAAGCCTCTTTAACAGTGTTTTCACAGCTGGCCGGCTCCCTCCCGCTGCTCTGGCAGTAAAGGTCCTTCCTGAATGAACATTAACATGGGAAGGCTGTAACATCATACTTGGCAGTCCTGCGTTGCCACTAAACACCTAGTGAACCCAGCACATAGACCCGTCCCTCCAGGAAAACAGATCTGCAGCGCGGCCAGGCTTTTCTGCATCCGCTGGTCGACACAAAAAACAGGAGTGGAAATAAAAAGCTGGGAGCGTCTCATTAAAGAGGAAGGAAACGTTAACGTGAAGTACGAGCAGTAAAATTAACGTGAGAAAGAATTCATTGTGAGGAAACTTCCCCAAAATTCCAGAACACGAACACGAGATACGGCAAAAGTTAGATTTGATTCAGAGAAATAAAAAAAGTTTTCAGTCGAGCTAATGGCAAAATTTAAACTCCCATCAGCCCCAGCTGTGCTTTTGTTGACTGCTAATTAGCTAATGTTATTGCTAATTAGCTGCTGCTAACTGAATCTGCCGTTAGCAGGAAACAAAACCGGGCTCAGCAGCTGGACCGGACCGGGTTGGAGCACAGCCAACCAACAGGGAATAACGTTACAGTACTGAGGTGTTAGACTGGACGCTGCTGGTTCAGAGGTTCTGTTGCTGTATTCACTGTTAGACTGGACACTGCTGGTTCAGAGGTTCTGTTCGGTCCGGCCGTGTTCACTGGAAGGTAGACGCTGATGCTAGCTCATAGCGCTAGCTCCAGTGCGTATCGGTGGGGGAGTCCCTCCCTATCTGTTTCAATACATGGATGGAAAATGAATAATTGCACCTGAAACATCAACATGTAGTAGTTTTACATGTAAGTACAGTCTGTGTATGTCACAGTAACGTGTAACATACATGTTATTCTCCACATGTGGCTTCCAGACCTTCTAACATGTAAACAAACACGAACCTGTCGCCCGTCTCATTTCTGCTCTCGATGATGTCGCCATGTTGCCGTGTTTTCAGGAAATGAAGCGTTAAAGTCAAACATGAAGGAAGTCAGTGGCTCTGATGGATGTTTTGTTGGGCGGCGCTTGCAGCGGGAGGTTCATACCACTTCCTTTCTTTCCTTCGTCACCGGGACAACACAGCGATCCACCGCGTGTCCTCTCTCCACCACTTTAACTTCACATGACCTCAATTTTCAGCCTCTCTCTGAAGGTTTGATGATTTATCAGCTGATTAGTCAGCTGTGAGCCGACGCTCACTCGGCAGTGATCTGGACGCCGCTAACGACCTCGATTAATGAGTGAACTGCTGAAATTGGTTAATTGGGCGGTGGAGGGTCGTGGAGACGTCTGGACCAGCAGTGAGCAGCGCTGATCAGTTTAACCCTGATAATGTGTGAAATAAATCAGATAAAAGACGTTTTAAAACAGATTTTACCACAATAAAAAATATTTTGACATATTTTATGAAATAATCCAAAACTGACAAAAATATAATTTAAGAAAATAAATGAAAGAAATTTTTGCAAATGACAAAATTAATAAACAAAAGAAAGAATGTAAGTTTTTAAAGTTGCCTTTTGGCCAAAAGTATGTGGACATCTCATCAATATTCAGCCTATCGTGTCGGCTGAACATTTTAAAACCATCAAACAATAAAAATAATTGAAAAACAGACGTTCTCTCCTGACTTTCCATAAATAACAGGTAGATTATAATAAATATGTTAATCAACGCCTGACCCTGATGAGGAGGAGCAGTTACAGATAATGGATGGATGGTCCAGATACTGGAGGACAGATGGACAGATGGACTTCAGTTTGGACTTCATTGGCTGCTGTAAGTTCCTTGTCTTATTCTGATTGGACGTCGTCAGCGGCTCCGTGACAGACTGACCTCTCTGCATGTTCACATGGACTGTATATAATAAACTCTCAGCAGCAGCCTTGAAACACAGAACCAGTGATTAAGTTTTCAGTGCTGCTCTTAACGTTTCGTCTCTGAACAGTCTGTCAGAGACCGAACTACTGCTCTGTTTCTGATACACAACACCGACCAGATGGCTGAGAGTGATTATGGCTGTCTTACTCAATACCTACCTGTGTCCATCTCCGCTGAACACCACAGTGAAGAGCCGGAGCTTTTCCCGCCGGCCCGGCCAACAAAAACAGCCGCCGAGGTTTGAGCTCACCCAGCGATGGGAGTGTACACGTTATGTGCATACGTGTGTTTGTATGTGGAGGGCTGAGTCATGTGAACACATGTATCATAATATGTTCATCCATGTATGTCTGTGTTCAGCTATTTAATTATCTGGATTAGTGAAGAAACATTTGTGTCCTTTCTGTCTGTTTGTGGAGTTATATCTGTGAGTCTGTGAATCATTTGGACCAATCAGTGTCCTCTGAGGAATTACTGGCAGCTACATGGTGAACTTCAGGCGAGGCGTGGCTCAGGTCATGTGATGCTGTTACAGATGTCATATTTAAATTTAAGTCACTTCATCAACACGTGATAAACACAATGTTTCATGTTGTAGACGTGAAGGTTCAGGAAAACATCACGTCACGTATGTCATGTACGTAATGTGACAGTCCTGTGTTTATCTGATCCATCCACCCCAAGCTACCTAATGAACCACTACAGCCTCCTCAGTGACCACTACAACCTCCTCAGTGACCACTACAACCTCAGTGACCACTACAGCCTCCTCAGTGACCACTACAACCTCCTCAGTGACCACTACAACCTCCTCAGTGACCACTACAACCTCCTCAGTGACCACTACAACCTCCTCAGTGACCACTACAACCTCCTCAGTGACCACTACAACCTCCTCAGTGACCACTACAGCCTCCTCAGTGACCACTACAACCTCCTCAGTGACCACTACAACCTCCTCAGTGACCACTACAACCTCCTCAGTGACCACTACAACCTCCTCAATGACCACTACAACCTCCTCAGTGACCAAACCCCCAGTGACCACTACAACCTCCTCAGTGACCACTACAACCTCCTCAGTGACCACTACAACCTCCTCAATGACCACTACAGCCTCCTCAATGACCACTACAACCTCCTCAATGACCACTACAACCTCCTCAGTGACCACTACAACCTCCTCAGTGACCACTACAACCTCCTCAATGACCACTACAACCTCCTCAGTGACCACTACAACCTCCTCAATGACCACTACAACCTCATGAAGGATGCTGTGAACCTCCTAAGAGAACTTTTATAACCACCAAAAAGACCATTAAAAGTACCGTCAGGACCCCTAGGACCACCTAGAACCATGGACAGACTACTAGAACCACCTCAATGACTACAACCTACTAGAACAATCCCAAGACCCCCTCAGTGACTAGAACCTTCCAAGGAAACACCACAATCAATTAAAGTTCACTGGACCTCATAAACCATAAAAACCTCCTCCTCGTCTTGATGACTGACAAACAAACAGAAAAAACTGTTTCCAAAGACGACTTCCCGGATGGTTCTGTGTAACAAACCATCAGGAGCAGTCAGGTTACGATATTGCTACCTTCGCTAATGACACCAACAGCAGCATCATGCTAAGAGATCCAGTCAAACAGAACTGGAGGGAGCTATCGTAGCATGTTAGCTGTTTGAGGCTGTCACAGTATAAACGGCTGGACTCTGACTGTCCCGTTAGCAGCTGAGCTAACGAGCTCTGGGGCGCTCACATAGCTTAGTGATTGACTAAACATGTTGCTGGCTTACTAGTGTCGTGGAGAAAAGTCCCCAAAACTTAATGAAATAACAACACGGAGACAGCTGCTTGCGAATCCGAACGTAACTTTACTTCACCTCTTCACATCCTTTTATAACCATTCTTACGTCAATGTTACATAGTCAAATCACCAGATCTGGACCCAACCATCCTGTACTTTCTTATAATCAGGTAGTCAGTGTTCTGAGCGTCACACGAACGTAGTACTGTCTGTGTGTCTCCCATGAGTGTGTATGGTGTGTGTGTGTGCTCGACTCCCTAATCTGGTCAAGGCCGACCTGAAAACAGACTGGCTGAATGTTATCTGGTGGCACAGGAACATTTAATACTGGCAGTATGTCTCCTAGCTGTGTCATCTGTGTCTGTATGTTTGTGTGTTTTGTGTGTCTATGTGTGTGCTTGTATTATATTCCATTTAAAGGTATGTGTCACTCAGAACACTACACTAGTTGCTCTGGTGTTAGCATTAGCGGTGTCTGCGGTGTCTTTGTTTGGTGGTGTTAGCAGGTTTGGTCATCACAGACGTGTTGGCGGTGTTGGATGTTTCAGTTTGTTGTGGTGCTGATGGTGTCACAGTGTTTGGTGTCGGTGGTCCACATTGGCTCTTGAGTCACGACAGAACAAACGCTTTCTGACAGCAGGATCGTAGCACTGCTGCTGTTTGTTGTGGTCATGATGGTGTCGCTGACAGGGACTGACTGATGTCACGGGGACTCCAGCCTGGTTACATCAGAGCCGAGGACGCCGTGGCAGCGACCTCGAGAGCTTCGGCGGTGACGTTTGAAGATGTTTGAAGTGGCAGACGTGCAGTCATTTGTGGTTTGGTTGAAGGAGGTTTCCTCTCGTGAACTTCTGCCTGAGAACTTTGTGTCAACCCAACACACACGCCAACGTGATATCATGTGTGTATAAAGTCCACGTCACTTTGAGGACATTTCACAGGTCATTTAACGCTGTTACAGATGTTCACACGGTATCAATAATAAACACGTGGTTTCATGTGGTCTAAGTGTCACATTTGGTTCAGTTTAGGAAAACATCACACCATGAAAGTCACTGTTGACTTTTGGGTTCACTTTTAGGTGACAGTCCTGTGTTTATTTCATCCACCCAACCACCCCGAGCTACCTAATGGACCCCTAGAACCTCATCAGTGACCACTAGAACTTTATAAAGGATGCCATGAATCTCAGTGACCACTGGAACCTCCTTAGAGACCTTTTAAAACCATTAAAAGTATCTACAGGAGAGGAGGAGCAAAAATAAGAATAATAATAAGAACCTTCTTATACTACCACTAAATTACCTGTAGAAGACACTAGAACATCTTGATGACTTAATAAAGGATCACTAGAACGTCCCACAAACAAACATCCAAGAGAACAACTAAAGAACCTCCTCAGTGACTACAGAT
This sequence comes from Argyrosomus regius, assembly GCA_946959425.1. Taxonomy (NCBI): domain Eukaryota; kingdom Metazoa; phylum Chordata; class Actinopteri; family Sciaenidae; genus Argyrosomus; species Argyrosomus regius. The sequence continues at coordinate 611,780 of OX336893.1, read as the reverse complement.
GATAAATGGACTGTACTTATATACCTCCTTTCTAGTCTTCTGACCACTCAAAGTGCTTTCACACCCATATGACATTAACTGCCATGCAAGGTGCCGCCTGCATGGGGAGCATGCATTCTGGAGTAGTTTGGGGTTCAGTATCTTGCCCATGCAGACTGGGGAAGCCGGGGATCGAACCGCTGATCATCTGATTAGTGGACTGCCCGCTCTACCTCCTGAGCCACAGCTGTTCGACCTCCTAAAGAAACATATTGCCCCTCAGTGATCACTCAAACCTCCTCATGAATCTCAAAAATCTCGTCGATGACCACCAGAACCTCCTGAGGGACTCCTGGAACCTTCTTATAGTTCCACAGCAGCCTCCAGACCAGCTTCAGATCTTGGCTCAGAGTCTCAAACCAAAAAGTTTTATCATTATTCAATAATATGAAAACATGAAATATTATGACATTGAAATCATGTTGGTATTTGGAAGCGTCCCATGGACCACAGCTGTGAACTGTTGAGTTTGGATCGTCCTCCGTTAGCTGGAGGATATTTTGGGTCTTTAATAAAGCAGGGAGTGTACCTTTAAACCATCAAGCCGATTACCATCACCCTGATAAAATATAAAACATTTTCAAACATCAGCTCTTCACTCTGTCTGTTATTGTAATAAAATGAATGTTGGTATTTTTCATCTGTATCAAATAAAACTCGCTGACAATCACAGAAAACATGAGCCAGATTTTTCTTCTTCATTCAGGCCACAGTTCATGAGAAAACAGTCAAAGACCTAAAAATGTCACAATGTTCACAAAAAAACTGGATCACAACCAAAAAGTAATCAATTACTTTCTGGCCTGAAGTCAAAAAACCTTAAAAAACAATTGAAGAAAAAATAAAACATGAACAGAAGCAGAAACAATAAATATAAATAAACAGCAGTGACTTGATGTGAATCTTACAGATTATAATAAAACTTTTGTGGATGATGACACGACCGGACGGAACAGAACCTCTGCGATTCAGATCACCTGTGAGAGTCACCTTCATTTCTACTCAGTGCTGCTCTGAGCGGGATTTGAACTCACAACCTGTGGATCTAAAAGCTCCTCTGTGCCCTGACAGTAACCCACTGGACCAGTGAAGATGTAGGAGGACATGAGGAGCAGTGAGCAGTGGACCATGTGGTCCAAAAGGACATGGAGACGTGGTTCTCCTTCTACATGATGAGACAAACAAAGTGAACAGAAATGTTCTTCAGCAGCTCTATCAGGACTGATGGAGGAGAATCTTCAGCATGATTCCTCCCCTCAATCTGATCCTGGTTCTTCTTCTTCATCAGTACTGAAGATGGTCCAGTGGGGAAGGACGGAAGTGTGTGTGTGTGTGTGTGTGTGTGTGTGTGTGTGTGTGTGTGTGGACAAAACTTCAAAATCAAACTAAACCGTTAAACCATCCGAAAAACGCTCTGCGCTCATTTCTCGTCGTGAATTTCCGTCGAATTTCTCCGAATTCAACACAGACGACCATCGAGGGAACAAAGAACAGGTGAGTCAAAGGTAAGTGAAGCTAGCTGGCTTCAACAAAGCTAGCTAGCTAGTTTCTTATTTAATAGAAACTAGCCTCTGAACCAGCAGTGTCCAGTCTAACAGCGAATACAGCAACAGAACCTCTGAACCAGCAGTGTCCAGTCTAACAGCGAATACAGCAACAGAACCTCTGAACCAGCAGTGTCCAGTCTAACAGCGAATACAGCAACAGAACCTCTGAACCAGCAGTGTCCAGTCTAACAGCGAATACAGCAACAGAACCTCTGAACCAGCGTGTCCAGTCTAACAGAAACAGCAACAGAACCAACCAGGTGTCCAGTCAACAACACAAAGAACCACCAGCAGCCAGTCAACAGCAAACACAACAGAACCCGAACCAGCAGTGTCCAGTCTAACACGAATACAGCAACAGAACCCGAACCACAGTGTCCAGTCTAACAGCGAATACAGCAACAGAACCTCTGAACCAGCAGTGTCCAGTCTAACAGTGAATACAGCAACAGAACCTCTGAACCAGCAGTGTCCAGTCTAACAGTGAATAGAGCAGCCTACCGAGGTGGTTTTCTTGCCGGGTTTGGCTCCTGGCATCCCGGGCTGAGTCAGTTCAGTTAGCTACACGGCTGACCGAGCTAACCACAGTTAGCGCTTCACTACTTATCAATGTTTCCATCATAAAGTCTGTAAATCACCTCGGTACTGTGACGTTATTCCCTGTTGGTCTCAGAGGCTGTGCTCCAACCCGGTTCGTTCCGGCTGCTGAGCCGGTTCTGTTAGCATGCTAAAGGCAGATTCAGTCAAACAGGACTTTTTGTCAGTGTTGGTCCAGATTCTGGAGTTCAGTTGACAAAAACACTTCACGGAGACGTTAACTTCATTTTGACTGGAGGTCGGAGTTGAACTTCCAGACCAGCAGAGATCAGCACAAACAAACTTTAACAAAGTTAAAACATGTTGACGGATAAACATTTTTCAAAGTGTGTTGCGTTGAAAGTGACACATTTAATAAAATCTGTTTGTGTTCATGAACGTTCAGAATGTTTGTGTGTTTATTCTGCAGCACGTTAAGAGTTCATTCACTCTCATTATCTACTTCACACCACAAAACACTGACTGTGAGTGTTTACACATTCAAAACTTTATTTTCTGTTAAATTATGCAGAGATTTTGCTAAAGGCCTTGTTTTTTCTGGAGTTTGTTTGAAACGTGATGCAAGACTTTCACTTCCTTTACAGCGATGACGTCATGCAGACGCTTGTAAATCTGATTTTCACAGCTCGCTGCAGTCAGAGCAGATTTTCCTGTTTTACTGTGAAAAGGGAAGAAAAGATTTTATTTTGGAGGTGGACGACCCCAAACGAGGACGTCCTGCCTTTTTGTTTCCCGTCTGACATCTATAATTCATACTGTGTAATGGGCGGCTGATATTTTGGGGAAATACCATTTGCAAAAATCAATGGAACAAATAATGAGCAGCTGATGTCGACGCCATGGCTCCGACCTGAAATCCTCATTGACGGACAGGAAAGTCAAAAACAGGCAGAAAAAGGTGTCGGATAATCTGATCTGAGTCCAAATTTAAGGCTGATTAATAAATAAATAATGTGCCTCCAACAAAAAATGAATTATTCAGTCGTTCAGCCGTCAAAAATAATCTTAATAAATGTTGGCCCACATATTGAGATGCACATTTCAGGCCACTAATGACCTGAATCTGAATGTTCGACCGTCGACTTGTTTGAATTTTAAACGTGTGTCTCAGCTCTCAATCATCAGTGTGAATATTTAAAAGGAAAACAGGAGTTTGACCTCCTTCTTTCATTTTTTATTGGCGAGTTCAATGACTGAAGGCAGGAAGATTTACACTCTTTAACATAATCAAACACTTTAATATTTAACTGTGAAACTCTTTCAGCTTTTATCAGATTCAGTCCAGCTGTCCGTCGACTCGAGACAAAAAGTGGCTCCATCAGATTTTGTGCTTCGAGTCTCTGGTGAGATATTATATGTCTTTTAATTATAGGCCAACACTTCCTCCAGATGTTTCACAATAAAAGTCTTGCAGACAGATTTTACAGGTCATGACTCTGAATTACTCTACACAGCTCCACCCGAAAACAAGTCAGCTTCTACTTCATGTTTTATTCTATGCACATTTTATTTAGTTAATTTGATTTAAAGTCACATTTAAATTTGACAGAAACATTCAAACGTTTAAATGTCGTCTGATTTGATTTAATGTAAAAATCACAGTGAGGAGGCTTTTAATGTGGAAGACATGGAGGAAGTGTTTAGTTAGGTGGCGCTGGTGGTGCTGGTGGTGTTGTTGTTGATGGTGGTGTTCTTGATGTTGAAGGCAGTGGTTTTAATGGTGTTGGTGTAGTTGATGATATAGTTGTTGATGGTGTAGTTGGTGGTGTTGTTGATGGTGTAGTTGATGGTGTTGTTGGTGTAGTTGTTGATGGTGTAGTTGGTGGTGTAGTTGATGGTGTTGTTGATGGTGTAGTTGATGGTGTTGTTGGTGTAGTTGTTGATGGTGTTGTTGATGGTGTTGTTGATGGTGTTGTTGATGGTGTAGTTGATGGTGTTGTTGATGGTGTAGTTGTTGGTGTAGTTGATGGTGTTGTTGGTGTAGTTGTTGATGGTGTAGTTGTTGGTGTAGTTGGTGGTGTTGTTGATGGTGTAGTTGATGGTGTTGTTGGTGTAGTTGTTGATGGTGTAGTTGTTGGTATTGTTGATGGTGTAGTTGTTGGTGTAGTTGATGGTGTTGTTGGTGTAGTTGTTGATGGTGTAGTTGTTGGTATTGTTGATGGTGTAGTTGTTGGTGTAGTTGATGGTGTTGTTGATGGTGTAGTTGTTGGTGTAGTTGTTGGTGTAGTTGGTGGTGTTGTTGATGGTGTAGTTGTTGGTGTAGTTGTTGGTGTAGGTGTTGATGGTGTAGTTGATGGTGTTGTTGGTGTAGTTGATGTGTTGATGGTGTAGTTGTTGGTATTGTTGATGGTAGTTGTTGATGGTGTAGTTGATGGTGTTGTTGGTGTAGTTGTTGATGGTGTAGTTGTTGGTATTGTTGATGGTGTAGTTGTTGGTGTAGTTGATGGTGTTGTTGATGGTGTAGTTGTTGGTGTAGTTGGTGGTGTTGTTGATGGTGTAGTTGTTGGTGTAGTTGTTGGTGTAGTTGTTGGTGTAGTTGTTGATGGTGTAGTTGTTGGTATTGTTGATGGTGTTGTTGATGGTGTAGTTGTTGGTGTAGTTGGTGGTGTTGTTGATGGTGTAGTTGTTGGTGTAGTTGGTGGTGTAGTTGTTGGTGTAGTTGGTGTTGTTGATGGTGTAGTTGATGTAGTTGTTGATGGTGTAGTTGTTGGTGTAGTTGATGGTGTTGTTGGTGTAGTTGTTGATGGTGTAGTTGTTGGTGTAGTTGGTGGTGTTGTTGATGATGTAGTTGTTGGTGTAGTTGTTGGTGTTGTTGATGGTGTAGTTGTTGGTGTAGTTGTTGGTGTAGTTGGTGGTGTTGTTGATGGTGTAGTTGATGGTGTAGTTGTTGGTATTGTTGATGGTGTAGTTGTTGGTGTAGTTGATGGTGTTGTTGATGGTGTTGTTGATGGTGTTGTTGTTGGTGTAGTTGATGGTGTTGTTGGTGTAGTTGTTGATGGTGTAGTTGTTGGTGTAGTTGGTGGTGTTGTTGATGGTGTAGTTGTTGGTGTTGTTGGTGTAGTTGTTGATGGTGTAGTTGTTGGTGTAGTTGGTGGTGTTGTTGATGGTGTAGTTGTTGGTGTAGTTGGTGGTGTTGTTGATGCTGTAGTTGATGGTGTTGTTGATGGTGTAGTTGTTGGTGTAGTTGGTGGTGTTGTTGATGGTGTAGTTGATGGTGTTGTTGATGGTGTAGTTGTTGGTGTAGTTGGTGTTGTTGTTGATGGTGTAGTTGTTGGTGTAGTTGGTGGTGTTGTTGATGGTGTAGTTGATGGTGTTGTTGATGGTGTAGTTGTTGGTGTAGTTGGTGGTGTTGTTGATGGTGTAGTTGTTGGTGTAGTTGGTGGTGTTGTTGATGGTGTAGTTGATGGTGTTGTTGATGGTGTAGTTGGTGGTGTTGTTGATGGTGTAGTTGGTGGTGTTGTTGATGGTGTAGTTGTTGGTGTAGTTGGTGGTGTTGTTGATGGTGTAGTTGTTGGTGTAGTTGGTGGTGTTGTTGATGGTGTAGTTGATGGTGTTGTTGATGGTGTAGTTGTTGGTGTAGTTGGTGGTGTTGTTGATGGTGTAGTTGGTGGTGTTGTTGATGGTGTAGTTGATGGTGTTGTTGATGGTGTAGTTGTTGGTGTAGTTGGTGGTGTTGTTGATGGTGTAGTTGTTGGTGTAGTTGGTGGTGTTGTTGATGGTGTAGTTGATGGTGTTGTTGATGGTGTAGTTGGTGGTGTTGTTGATGGTGTAGTTGGTGGTGTTGTTGATGGTGTAGTTGTTGGTGTAGTTGGTGGTGTTGTTGATGGTGTAGTTGTTGGTGTAGTTGGTGGTGTTGTTGATGGTGTAGTTGATGGTGTTGTTGATGGTGTAGTTGTTGGTGTTGTTGATGGTGTAGTTGATGGTGTTGTTGATGGTGTAGTTGGTGGTGTTGTTGATGGTGTAGTTGTTGGTGTAGTTGGTGGTGTTGTTGATGGTGTAGTTGTTGGTGTAGTTGATGGTGTTGTTGATGGTGTAGTTGTTGGTGTAGTTGATGGTGTTGTTGATGGTGTAGTTGATGGTGTTGTTGATGGTGTAGTTGTTGGTGTTGTTGATGGTGTAGTTGTTGGTGTAGTTGATGGTGTTGTTGATGGTGTAGTTGCTGGTGGAGGCCTGCAGTGGCTGTGGGAGCAGCTGTTCTGGACTCTGGATCAGGATTCAGTCGGCCTTCATGTGTCACAGTGTTATTCTGCTGGAGGGCAGTTGGCATCTGTGGAAGCTCTAAGTGGGTCTGGATGTCGTCCCAGAACCATCAGAACCATCAGAACCATCAGAACCATAAACACGTTAAGGAGCCGCAGCAGGAAGCTTCACCGGCTGCTCTCAGCCTGTTTCACGCTTCAGGTCCAGATTCCTGCTCTCAGTCGGCGCTGGACGCTTCAGTTTGTGTTGGAAGCTGCTCCTCTGTCTGGCTCCGGGTCCTGGATGGTGGGCCGGGCCGCAAACAGAACCCCCTCAGCCTGTTCTGGATCTGCTCTGGAGCTGACTCAGCATCTGAATCAGAGTCAAACAGCAGAAACCTGAAACTCAAAGTGACTGTGCCAGCGTGACCTCGTCAAACATACTAACTAACTTCATGTTATCTCATTGAACTCCATGTTCATACCTGTTTCCATGGTTACCACATGTAGAGCGCCTGAAAGAGCTCCAACCAGCTGATCTGCTCCTCCACACTGATACACTGATGCTAACTTTAACAAACTAGACTCATTATTTCTGATCTGATGGTTGACGCGTTGACGCGTTGACGCGTTGACGCGTTGTTTGACTTCCTGACGTTTGGTCGTCTGAGGACAGGAAGCAGAACTGAACGCTGTCCGTCGGTCTGATGGGAGAAGAAGAAGAAAATGCCATTTAGCATCATAAGACTTGTTTTAGTCTCAGCTGTCAGTCTTAAACAGTTTTTCTCAGAGACCAGAGGAGGGAGGAGGAGCACTGAGGAGCACTGAGGAGGTCTGCGGGGGTTCAGGGTCTTTAATCCTGCTGTCAGTCTCAGTGAGCTGGTGGTGGGGGGTCGTCCTCAGCAGGATTGTCTAACCTCCGTCCTGGGGACGCCTGTCCAACACGTTAATTCCTGTATTGACAGATGTCCAATCAGAGCGTCCAGCTGCGATCGGTCCTGCATGTTAATGAGCTGCAGACAAACATCCTCCACAGATCGATCACTGCAACTCAACTCCGACCCACTGAAAGTCTTTAAAGACTCTATGAATCCTTCAGGCTCATCACAGACTGACGAGTCTTTCAGCTACCTGCAGGTTCAGACATCTGATCTGTGGACGTCTTTGTCAGGACATTTTTTATCTGTGCTGTAAGACTCGAGACCGGTCTTAGTCTTGAACTTGGTCTTGGCTCAGTCTCAGACAAAGAGGACTGGATTCAAGTTGAAGACCAAAGTCTGATTTATTTCTTTAGTTTTGTTCGTCGTGTTCTTCATTTGGTGTTGTTCTAATATTCTTAAACTCGTTACTCCGTCTCTTCAGCTCTTTGTGTTGTTAGTGTTTGACGTCAGGGTGATGTCAGGGTGTGAATTTTATTCTGACACTTCCTGTGAGATGAATTTTAATGTGAAACAAAGAGGATGGAAATTAAACTCCTCGTTAGACGTCTCTGAAGTTTCCCTCCACAATAATCCGTCCTCCGTCCACATCCACTTCCTGTCTTGACCCTCTTTGGTCACCAGCAGAAGAAGAAGAAGACTTCCTGCCAGTTTTCTGACTCCAGACCTCGTTTGGCTCCGGCATTAGAAATATTCAGACCAGATTGTGCCAGACTTTTCCCAGGAATCCTTTCATGTGGCGGGGCCCGCCGCCTGCTCCCTGATCCAGTTTGCTGTTTTCCCATGACATGTTTCCTGACACGTTTCCCTCGTGTGGTTTCAGCCGCTGCCAGGACGAGCGGCGAGCTGAGCAAAGTTTTTAATGAAGGAGAAGACCGACGTGTTTTTATTCATCTCTGATGAAGAATCTCAGAAATCATCACGTTGTTGGGGCGGTGTTTAGCTCAGCTGGTAGAGCAGCCGCCCCGTGTGCAGAGGCTCAGTCCTTGCTGTGGAAGCCCAGGGTTCAAATCTGACCTGTGGCTCTTTCCTGCATGTCATTCCCATCTCTCTCTCCCCACATTTCCTGTCACTCTTCAGCTGTCTATCCAATAAAAGCTTGAAAAAGGCCAAAAAAAAGAAATCATCATGTTGACTCAGAAAATCTCTGAAATCTTTTTAACTTCCTGTTTTCTTTTTTTAATTTTAAAATCAAATTTTCTGCTGAGAACGACGTCGAGACAAAAATCTGGATTTGATTAGATTTTTTTTTTGGGGGGGGTCAAAACAAACTAACAACAACAACAATAATACTAAAAATATTTACATAAACATGTTGTTTGGTACCCTGTCAGATAAAACATGGTAAATAGACTGTGTGTGTGTGTGTGTGTGTGTGTGTGTGTACTTTCTAGAAAGTGAGAGCCGGGAATCAAACCACCGATCATCTGATTAATGGACAAGCCGCTCTGCCTGTGAGCCACAGCCGCCCTCATCAACTTACTCATATTTATATCTTCTTTTATTATATCTTATCTTTTATCTTCAAAAGTTCAAATTTAAACAAAGAAAAAAATTCTGTTTTATCATTAGATTTATTTTATGTTTTTATTTTGTCTGTACAAAATTATTTGATTTAATTTTGAATTCTTTTAATTTTTTTTTTTGCTTCAATCTGAATGGAATCTTTTATTTCTCTTTTTTATCTGTGAATGTTGAATGATGAATACATGAACTGTTCATACATGACGATGTTCCTGTGGCCTTTGAGGGTATTTTAGTTGCTCTTCAAGGGATTCAAGGAGCCCTTGAGGACATTCCAGGTGTCCTTGAGGATGTTATATGGTCACTATAAGTTCTTTTAGGGGCTTCAGACCTCCTGGAGGAGGTTTTAAGGGACGTTTAGCTGTTCTTCAAGGGGTTCGAGGAGCCCTTGAGGACATTCCAGGTGTCCTTGAGGACATTCCAGGAGGATCAGACTGATGTATTTAAATCATTTCAACTCGTCTGTTTGTGTCTGCAGTTAATATGTATTTAAATCTATATGAATCTCACGTCTTTGTTTGGGCGATGATGTTTCTGCTTCTAACAACAGACACATTAACAGTCTTAATTATTTCCTGACACTCGTCTTGCAGGCAGCAGCGTCTGTCACCTCCTCCTGTGAAAACACAAACTGTTTATTTACAGACTGCTCGACCTTTTGTTCATCTGCTAATGTTCTTTAAACGTTAACTCATCATCTTGTTTTTATCATTTACACGTTTGTCCACAGACGGCAGCACAAAGATGTTTTCACTGATGATGTCACCATAAAGTACTCTATTACATATAAAGGTCCAGTCTGTCAGACTCCAGACTCCTCAAGGACCTTTAGTCATCATTGAACCTCCTTAAGGACACCTGGAAAGACCTAAAACCCTCTCAAGAACCTTAGTGAACCTATAACCTCTTCAAGGACACCTGGAATGTTCTCAAGGACTCCTTGAAATCCTGAAGAACAACTAAACGTCCTCAAGGACTTATTGGACCTAAAATAAAACATGTCTGATCCAGATTCTCCTGAACGTTTCATCAACGTTTCTTCAACATTTCTTTAACGTACAACACTGAAGATAAATCTTTGTCCTCTTCACGCCGTCAGCTGATGAACCAAAATCACAATCCATCTCTGCACGCGCTCAGATCCTCCACGGACTGTGTGTGTGTGCGTGCGTGTGTGTGTGTGTGTGTGCGTGCGTGTGTGTGTGTGTGTGCGTGCGTGTGTGTGTGTGTGTTGACCTTTATTCACACTCTGTTTTTCCCCCTGCTCAGTGAGGAGGTGGAGCGATCCTCCTCTTCGTCTTCATCCCGCTCTGAACCTTCACAGGAGGGTTAATGTAAGAGCAGGTCCACTGAGACACACACACACACACACACACACACACACACACACACAGCATGTGCTTTTAAATTTAAGACAGAAAAATCTGTTTATACACATTATATATATTTATATTTATGTGCTGCAGTTAGCAGGCCCAAAACTCAACCTCAGAACCAGCAGACAGCAGCATTCTGAGCTGGTTTGTCTCCTGGAGTCAGTTCAGAGTCTCATCAGCAGATTCAGATCACCTGTGAGAGTCACCTTCATTTCTACTCAGTGCTGCTCTGAGCGGGATTCGAACTCACAACCTGTGGATCTAAAAGCTCCTCTGTGCCCTGACAGTAACCCACTGGACCAGTGAAGATGTAGGACATGAGGAGCAGTGAGCAGTGGACCATGTGGTCCAAAAGGACATGGAGACGTGGTTCTCCTTCTACATGATGAGACAAACAAAGTGAAGAACAGAAATGTTCTTCAGCAGCTCTATCAGGACTGATGGAGGAGAATCTTCAGCATGATTCCTCCCCTCAATCTGATCCTGGTTCTTCTTCTTCATCAGTACTGAAGATGGTCCAGTGGGGAAGGACGCCGACTGCCAACGTGGAGACATGGGATGGAACCTGAGGTACGTGATCAAAGCCGTTAAACCGTCCGAAAAACGCTCTGCGCTCATTTCTCGTCGTCAATTTCAACGATTTCAATTTCACTTCTCCGATTTCAACACAGCCGACCATCGAGGGAACAAAGAACAGGTAAGTCAAGCTAGCTGGCTTGGAAAAGTGAGCTAGCTTGGATGTTTCTTTCTTATTTAATAGAAACTAAACTTGACTTTTTTAAAATCATAATTCATCGTCTTTGTCACTATATGCCGAACACAACTTCTGAACCAGCGGGTAGTAGAGTATACAGTATGGTAGCTAATGTTAGCAGTTAGCTGACTTGGAGGAAAAACAAATGTAATTAAGTTCATAACATTAGCTAATGTTAACTTTACATCCAAGCTAACTAAAATAGCTTAGCAGTTAGCTACATTAACTCTATCTCAAATTATTAGCCAAATCTACAACATTAGCTTAAATTAGCAGTTAGCTACATTAGCACTAGCTCCAAACCAGCTGGATCCTCAGTGTTAGCTGTGTTAGCTTTATTATATTAGCTTTAGCTCTCCTGCTACTTATCAATGTTTCCATCATAAAGTCTGTAAATCACCTCGGTACTGTAACGTTATTCCCTGTTGGTCTCAGAGGCTGTGCTCCAACCCGGTCCGGTCCGGCTGCCAAGCCCAGTTCTGTTGCCTGCTAACAGCAGTTAGCTCCTTTAGCATGTGGTTAGGCAAAAGCTAAATATTGTTGTTGGTTATGGAGGTGACAGATGTGATAAAATCATGTAATCTGGGTCGAAGGTGTTTGTTGAAGCAGCTAAAAGTCGACTGTTAGCTTCTCGGGTCAGGTTGGAGGTCTGCAGTCTCCCCCTCCTCTCTGATCTCACTCTGGGGTAGGGGGGTCGTAAAATGCTGCTGCATTTCCTCTCCTCAAACCAAAGAAAAAAACCTCCACATATCTGAGACCGAGTCGACCCGTGATGTGACCCGGCGGACCGCAGCTCTGCGGTGGATCTTGTGGTGGGGTCCCTCCTCCTCCTCCCTCCATGATCCTCAGGGATTCCCCGACTTCTCTGAGAGTTTTCCGTCTGACAGCAGTTTGAGTTTCTTTTTTTTTCGTTAAAGAAAAACATCCAGAAAGAGGCGACTTTTCTTTGTGTGTTGTGGAAATGTTGTTCTCATGAGTCTCTGAGGTGTAATCTGGATTTAATGTACAGCCAGCAGCAGCCGAAGAACAGGAAACCCTGCAGAGAGGATCAACAGTCAGAGTCCACACAGATTTTCACTTACTGAGAAAAAAAACACATCTGCTCCTGTAGTCCTCTCGTTTGTCAGTTAGTTTTGGACTCAACAAAAGGGGTTCCACAAGGACCCCTGGAGCCCATCCAGAGGCCTCTAGCACCCTCTCAAGGACTTAAAGAACATTCTCAAGGACCCTTAAACCCTTTTAGGCATCCCTCGAAACCTCCAACGGGATCCCTGAAACCCTGTAAAGTGTCAGGCCTACTTAAGACCTCCCAAAAGCCTTTCAGTCGCCCCTACAACCGCCTCAAGATATGCTGTCAATGACCCTGTGAATGTTCTGTGTAATCTCTGAAACCACACAAGAACCCAAGAGACGTTTAGAAACCCATCAAGGACCAGAACATCCTCTAAAAATCCTCAAGGACTTCTATAACACTCTCAGATATGTCTAGAACTTCTTCAGGGTCCCTTTGATTTCTCCTTGAACCCTCTCAGCTGATTCTTAAAACCTCCTCATTGATCCCTATGATATCCCAAGGGGGGTCGCAGAAAATACTAGAACCTTAAATCAATGATAAATTCCACCAGAACCTCTTCAAGTACCCTGGATCTCTTTAAGAACCTCAGGAAACCTTTTTGGGGGCCCCTGGACCCCTGTCAATAACCCTGAAAACTACAAGGAACCTGACTGCTGAGAACACCCTTAAACCCTCTCAAAGCATTGTGGTACCAAGAGTCCCCTATGACCTCCTCAAGGACCATTTGAACCCTCTCAATGAGTTTTCATGATACGTCTCAAAGGTCATTAAAACATTTAAAATAACCCAATATGTCTCAAGGATACTAGAACACTCTATAGAACAATTAGAACGTCCTGAAGAACCCCAGGAAACACTTTGGGGCCTTCTGTTACTGACCCTCAGAACTTCATCCACCAGGAACCCTGAAATCCTCTAAACTGGCCCTTAGCAAACGCTTAAACCACCTCAAGAGATCTCTTCCAAGGGTCCTTGAAACAGTGTCTAGGACAATTAGAACCATAGCGTCCACAGGATCCGTCAAGGACTGAGCTCTTAGAAGGGCACCTAGAACTTCCTCAGCAAACCATTAAACCTCCACAAGGGCCACAAAAACCCTCGCAGGGACTCCTGGTGACCTAAGAACCTCTTAGTGTACCTCTGGAACTCTCCCAAGGGCCCCTGGAACACTCTCAAGGAGCCCTAAACCCATCCTAAGGACTGCCCCAACCCCCTGAAGGACCCCAGGAATCTTACGGACAATAAATGACATTAAAGTGTAACTGATCTGGGTCCACATTAGTACACCGGGTTCAGTGTAGATTTTATTATTGCAGGACTTGGACTCGTACCGGAGCTGGTCTGGTTCTGAGAGCTTTAAGATGTAAATGTGACTGTAAATGTTTGTCTTGTATGAGTCTGGATATTGAAAATATTAGCTCAGTTATTCTTATCAGGCAGAGAAAACACAGCGCGGTGCCTTCAGGGAACCCCGGCCTCGGACTCTGAGAACACATCAGCCTGGAACATGATTTATCCGATCAGACGCTGTATTTTTAGAAAACAGAAACCTCTGAGCCGCTGAAACAAAGAGGCGATCGCTGTGGAGGAGGAAGCCGCTCTTCAGTGGAGGAATCCTCGGGGGATGGAACACCTCCGGGGTTTAAACGAAGGTTCAACAACACGGCGTGTGTTAATGAACACGGCTGTTTTTCCTGTAAAGTGTCAGCTTTTGTTTTCTTTTGATGTTATTGTGTTCTTCATTTCTTCATCGCCTCAGACGATCGTGGTACATCTTTGTGTCGTCCCCGGTGACAGTCGATATTAAAGCTACATGATGATGAAACGCAGGCGGGGAAGCCGACAACGCGCCGGCGGAGAACCTGTTAACCTCCGTCAGCTGCTCAACATTTCGACTCACAGAGCGAGAGCTGCTTTTCATCTCCAGGCAGCGAGCGAAGACGAAGGAGGGCAGCAGAGGTTTTTACTAATTATGTCTCAGAAAGCAAATTAAAGCGAACAGCTTCATGTGATTACCATCACATCAGGATGGCTTTTTAATGACTTTCATGTTGGAGGATAATTATTTAGCAGATCAGAGACATTAGAAATATTTAGAGTGTTCAAACAAAGGCCTTAATGTGAGAGAACACAGATTACATGTTCTCCTGTCGGCTCTTTAAACTGAATATTTTGGACACATGATTCATCCACCTGCGAGCCTGAACGTTTACCTTTGAGTCCTCAGAGAGCTCTGACACCTCGTCTGACTTATTAATGAGTCAAACTTGTTTTTAACATTTTTCTGCTGCCGAAATGTTTCAAAATCCGTGAATGACAAAAACACCAACAGAAAGTAGCAGTAGAGCTAAAGCTAATATAAAAACACTGAGGATCCAGTTGGTTTGGACTCACAGGTGCTTTTAATTCTGCTGATTAGACTCCAGGTGACAACCTCGGCAGGTAAACCACCTCAGTGTGCTGCTGACTGCTGGTTCAGAGGTTGTGTTCACTGGAAGGTAGGCACTGATGCTAGCTCATAGCGCTAGCTGTTTTATTGAGTTCATGCTTGCAGTCTGACCTAATTCAAAGTATGCTGATCGTGTCTGTTCACTCAGTTTAATGTTAAACATGTTGGAGCAGAAATACTCTGATTACCTCCAAACTTACTTGAGTAAATGTCCTTGTTGTTGAAGGTCGTGACCTTGTGGTCCAGATTTATTTATTGGTCTGAACAGAAGTAAAATCTGTGTCTCTGCTTCACTTTTCATATTTCACTTCATCTCTCTCAAATCACATCCAGATGTTGTCATCGGCTCCCCGTCCTGCTTCCTGTGTCCAGTTCCCACCGAGCGAGTTGGAACGTGACACTTTCCCCTGGAAAATAAAATAAAAGCCGTGTGCAGCTCTTTCCCTTCATAAATCTGCTGCTGCGTCTCGCTGCAGCTCTCAGAGAACGCTCAGCGTTTTAATGGAAGACGCGTCGCCGCGAGCCGCCATAAATCCACGTCGACGGCGACCGGCGGCCTTTCATCGTCCACCTGACCCTCGCTGGATTTATGTCCGAACATCATGTGATAACTCGTCCCATCCTCTCAGCGTGGTGGATCAGGTTTACAGAGTCTGCATGCGACCGCCCGTCCAACAATAAACACCGGCCTCACCTGTCGACGCACCTGTACGATTTACTGCT
Organism: Argyrosomus regius; assembly: GCA_946959425.1. Taxonomy (NCBI): domain Eukaryota; kingdom Metazoa; phylum Chordata; class Actinopteri; family Sciaenidae; genus Argyrosomus; species Argyrosomus regius. The sequence continues at coordinate 596,580 of OX336893.1, read as the reverse complement.
CCCACTTGAGTTTGGTTCCTCTGCTCTCTGAGAAACATGTTTATTCTTATTAACATGTTTCATTTTGAAGCATTTCCATCAGACGATCCTCAGATATCAGGCTAACGTTAACTAACATTACGATTCATTTGTTGAATGTGTTTTGTATATTTTGAATCTTGATTGACACTCTCTTCTTCTTCTCTGTAAACACACTCGGTGTTTCTGGTTGTTAAGAACTCGTCACAGGAACCAGTTAAACCTTTAAACACCAGGTAGCGCTCTGACTGGGCCAGCTTCCTGTTCCGTTCTGCAGAGTTCAAACACACCTTCTCTGGCAGGAAGTGACATCATAGACAGGCAGGATTAAAGGCCTGAGCTGCGGGCCGAGTGGCGCTTTAGCTCGGCGGGCTAATTGTGTCTCTGGTGGTGTGTGGTTTCCATCGCAGAGCCGTCTGGAAACAGTTCTTTAAAATACCCTCGACTGGAGCCCGGCGCCGGTCCATCAGGATCATTAGACCCGGTCCAAGCTGCAGTGGACCTGAACGGACCCAACGCTGGTGAACAAAGAGCAGCCATTCATCTGGACCCCTCTGGTCCTGGTGTCTGATACCAGAACCTGAGTGGATCCAAGCGGACCTCTACCCACCACTGTTTTATGATCATCAGGAGAAGCTGCGATCGGACCGTTAGGACCAATAACACCAACAATTCTTCTTCATTTACACAAAATATATAAAAAATATTCACATTTTCCTCCGTTAAAAAAAACTTATACGAGGCCGTAAAGCTGCACGAGCCACAGTGATGAAAGTAACTAAGTACTTTTACTCAAGTACCTCAACTCTTTCACCTGATCAACTCTTCTGATGGTCTGACAGTCTAGTTTGTCCATTCTGGGCTCCTGTAGAAACATCAGCTGATTAAACACTGAAGTTATGAATCAGACGTGTAACTGAAATATTATTATATTTATGTCATTAATAACACACACGTGATCATTTAAATAATTCAGTCATTAATTAATGAAATCATGTTCTATGTTTGTGGTTCCCACTCTGCTACAGACTCGTACAAACAAACAATATTAATATTAATAATAAACTTCATTTATATAGCAACTAATAAAACACAAACACAATAAAACCAACAATAAGAAGAAGTTAAAAACTATAAATCAATAAAAAATAAAATGTGACAGAAAACAAAAAGTGAGTTTTTAAAATAAATTAGATTTTCAGGTTTAGTCACTAAAAAAAATAAGTAATGAGATGATGAATCAATATTAACTGTGATAGTTAAACTGACCTCTGAGACAAATATGACACACGCATGATAATAATATGGTAAATAAATAAATCATTTATTAATGAAATCATGTTCTATATGTGTGGTTCCCACTCTGTTCACGGAAAATAAATCTGACTTAAAAAAAAGATCAGATTTACATAATTATAATTATTATTCCAAATTATTAATTTATTCTAATGATTTAAAAACTTCCTGTAAAACGTGTCATTATTAATAAACACAAAACTAATTTGAAGTTTCTGATTTTTCCTTAAAAACATTGAATTTTTCCATCCAAACTTTATTTAATGTTTTTAATCTTCTTCTTTTATTCAAGGTTGTCATGGAGACATTAAGAGTACGGTGGCCTGCAGGGACAGGGACAAACATCTGAGGACAGGTAAAGGTTGAGTTTACCTGCCCGAGGCGTTCAGATGGTTCCTGCAGACGCTGATGACTAAATGAGACTAACGAAGCAGCCGAGGCGACGCGAGGGGGGCGCAGCTAACGGATCACTCGCTGTGCGTCTGACAGGAAGTGAGTAAAAATGTCCGGGATGAAGATTTAAACGTCCGGACTCGCCGTGCACGCCGTCATGTGTTTGTGATTACGGCGCTCGGCTCGGCGGCGGTAAAAAGGTGTGAGTGACTGCCGGCTGCCGCGACCACCTGCAGGACTAAATTGGGCAATTAGAGCGGCGAGGTGTTTTCTTAGCGGGTAATTCTCCGTAATGAGTTCAACAGTGCAAACGAGCCCGAGGCCGCACCTTCACCCCTCGTAAAGACGGCGAGCGGCGAGCTCGGCGAGCTCGGCCTGTCACTCTGTTTAATCTGCAGGCTTCAACAGAAAACACTTCTCCACCTCCTCCACCTCCTCCACCTCCTCTTCTTCTTCTTCGTATGATTCATTGACCGGATCCCCAAAGAAGCCTCGGCCAGGTCGAGTAAATCCCCGTCTCTTAATTAAGATTTCTCTCACCCCTCCACCCCTCCTCCGCCCTCCCTCCATCCTCGGCTGAAAACTTCTGCAGCTGACATGAAATCAATGCGTCCGGGGCGCTGGGGCTCAGGTATTGGATTGCAGGTGGACCCAAGAGGAGCGCCGGGCCGGGCCCCGGGCCCCCACCCGCCCGGGCTGCCCGCAACCGAGCTGTCCGCTACCGTTAGCCCCCGCCTCGGCCGAGATGTGAAGTCTTTGGCTGGCGGATAAAAATGTCAAGCACTAATAGGCTCCATTGTGATTAGGCGAGATGGAGTTCACAAATCCTCGGTAAAGTCTGTTAGGAGCGATCTTTACAAGGTCCGCCCCCCCCCCGCCTGAGTCCTCCTCGCCTCAGAGGGAGCGCCACGCATCGCAGCGATAAATAAATAATCGTCTGAACTTTCCGTCAATTAGAAAATGAGAAAAAGTGGACTTGTTGCCGAGGCGCTGGCAGAATATTCATGAGCGGCTCGGTTACCCCGGGACGCTCGCGGCTTGTTTTAACCCCGCTGAAGCGCTCGCAGGTAGAAAACATTATTTACACTTTGTTCAGGATCTCTCCTCGCTCGCCTCTTTCACTTCTTCTTCTTCTTCTGCCTCAAAGTTGTGAATCCGGGCTGGGAGTCCGACCTCTCCGAGCTCAGAGAGCAGCATCATTTATTCAGGAATAATCCAGTTTTTAATCACCTGGAGACGCCGCAGGACTGCGAGGGTCCGCCAAGACTCACCTGTTAACTGTTACACCTGCAGATACAACAACACAAAGACTGAGAGAGTTTTTAGAGAGAGTTTGACCAAACTTTGGATCTTTGTGTTCAGGCTCTGTAAAGACGCCCTGACCTGACGGAGGTTCTGGTCCTGCCGCCGCCCGGGTCGCCTCAAATAGGTCCACGTTGGTGAGTCGACAGTTATTAAATAAATTAAATTTACACAAACTGTTTGTGTTTAATATTGATGAGTCACCGAATCATTTTTACTGTATATATACGTATATATATGTATGAATATGTATATATGTGTATATATGTGTATCTACACATACTATGTGTGTGTTTATTTATATTTAGACAACAGGAAATTCAGGCCGAGTGATCTGATTGGACGAGACTCGTCCTGTGCTGATATAGAGAATAACAGAACTGAGACTTTGCAGCTGTTCTAATATCAACGTTACATCAGTCATCTCTTAATATACACACACTGAATATATATTTAAATATATATTAACGTATATAAATAAATCATGTTATCATATCATCAAACATGAGCAGACAACAGAAAGGTCAGAGTGAGTAATCCAGCAGGTCCAGTCAGAAGATCTGAGTGACCTGCTGGTGATGTGAGGGTCGAGCATGGCGGACAGAACCAGTCGACTGGACTGAGCCGAGTCAACAGGAAGAATTCATGAAGAAGAAACAAATATAAAAGTTACTTGTTAATTCATTAATTAAACACGTCATGGTGCAGCGGGCCCTGAGTTCTGTCTGCAGGCTAGGGTTAGCATGTTGCGTTCAGGCGTCACGTTCAAACGTGTAAACTCAGACATTCACGTTCAAAATTACTTCCTGACGTCAACGCTGAGCGAGCTCGCCGCTCGTCAAACACAGAAGAAGAACTTCTGTCCCGATGATCCGGGTTCTGTCGGGTCGGGTCGTTCCTCGATCAGACGCCGTCATAAACCGCTGACGAACAGACGCCTCGTTTCTTTCTCAGATTAGCTTATTACAAAACCAGGCGTGTCCGAGTCAATGCCTCGCATTATTCCTGAACCTCCTCCACCTCCTCCACCCTCCACCTCCTCCTCCTCAGTGCAGATGTGAGTCCGAGTCCCAGGTGGATTATTTTCAATCAATAGGGCGAGCTCGGCGGTGGTGGTGGAGGATTGGTTGAGCGTGGAGCGGCGTCCTGACCCAAGCAGCGATCCGTCCCATAATCACCTCGGACCGGCGGATTCTTTTACAGCCGCTCGCTGGAGTTTCCCTCCCAGGCTGCTCTGCTGCGTTTAATGAATTTCCTGTCTTACGGCCTCAGAAATGTCAACACTCAATCACGCTGTAATTGAATTTCTGCAGCGCTCCAACGTTCCTCCAACGTTCCCGCTCTTAAAGCTGCTCCATTAAAACATTCTTTTGTTTGCACTCGTGGAAAACTTCCACGGCCAACAATAAAACCAGCCGAGCTCCTGATGTTTCTAACATCTGTCAGGACGAGGAGGGGGCAGGATCTGCTGCTGGACGGAGGTGAAGCCTGCTGCATGGAGGTGGAGGTGCTGGACGGAGGCTGACTCCAGTAATCATGTCATTACAACTCTTCTTCTTCTGTGGTTCCAATTTTAGTTTCACCACAGGAACAGCTGCTGTTAGCTATTGTTAGCTCAGTTTGTTAGCTGCTGTTAGCTATTGTTAGCTCAGTTTGTTAGCTGCTGTTAGCTAATGTTAGCTCAGTTTGTTAGCTGCTGTTAGCTAATGTTAGCTCAGTTTGTTAGCTGCTGTTAGCTAATATTAGCTCAGTTTGTTACTGCTGTTAGCTAATGTTAGCTCAGTTTGTTAGCTGCTGTTAGCTATTGTTAGCTCAGTTTGTTAGCTGCTGTTAGCTAGTGTTAGCTCAGTTTGTTAGCTGCTGTTAGCTATTGTTAGCTCAGTTTGTTACTGCTGTTAGCTAATGTTAGCTCAGTTTGTTACCTGCTGTTAGCTAATGTTAGCTCAGTTTGTTACTGCTGTTAGCTATTGTTAGCTCAGTTTGTTAGCTAATGTTAGCTCAGTTTGTTAGCTGCTGTGAGCTAATGTTAGCTTAGAAGCTAACAAACTGGCAAGACAGACAATTTACAGTCAGTCAGCCCAGAGAGCTCACAAGCTAACATTATCCAGCTAAAAGCATGATATGACAACATATGTGAGAAGGTAACGTTAGAGTAACATTAGTTTCACATCAGAGTAACGTTAGAGTAATGTTAGTTTAACGTTAGAGTAACGTCAGCTGTGCTGTTGTTCAGACGTTATTTATGCTTTACATTTCTGTGGCGGCCATTTTGTTCTCTCCTCTAATTGGCTCGTCGTGGTGGGAGGTCGATTCCTGCAGGCGACCCCGAGAAGAACGGAGGAGGTCCACCTCCTCATCCATCACCATATTTTAACACAGAGTACCTCCTCCTGCTCCTTCCTCCTCCTCCTCTCCTCCTCCCTCCTCTCCTCCTCCTGCTCCTTCTTCCTCCTCCTCCTCTCCTCCTCTCCTCCTCCTCCTCCCTCCCTCCCTCCTCCTTCCTCCTCCTCCTCCTCCCCTCCTTCCTCCTCCCTCCTCCTCCTCCCTCCCTCCCTCCTCCTCCTCCTCCTCCCTCCCTCCCCTCCTCCTCCCTCCTCCTCCTCCCTCCCTCCTCCCTCCTCCTCCCTCCCCTCTCCTCCTTCCTCCCTCCTTCCTCCTCCTCCCTCCCTCCTCCCTCCTCTCCTCCTTCCTCCCTCCTCCTCCCTCCCTCCCTCCTCCTCCTCCTCCCTTCCTCTTCCTCCCTCCTCTCCTCCCTCCTCCTCCTCCTCCTCCTCCTCCCTCCTCCCCTCCTCCTCCTCCTCCTCTTCCTTCCTCCTCCCCCTCCCTCCTCCTCTCCTCCTCCTCCTCTCCTCTTCCTCCTCCTCCCCTCCCTCCTTCCTCCTCCTCCTCCTCTCCTCCCCCTCCTCCTTCCTCTTCTTCCCTCCTCTCCTCCTCCTCCTCCTCCCTCCTCTCCTCTTCCTCCCTCCTCCTCTCCTCCCCTCCCTCCTCCCTCCTTCCTCTTCCTCCCTCCTCTCCTCTTCCTCCCTCTCCCTCTCCTCCTCCTCCTCTCCTCCTCCTCCCTCCTCTCCTCCCTCCTCCTCCTCCTCCTCTTCCTCCCTCTCCACCTCCCTCCCTCTCCTCTTCCTCCCTCTCCTCTCCTCCTCCTCCTCCTCCTCCCTCCTCTCCCTCTTCCTCCCTCCTCCTCTCCTCTTCCTCCTCTCCACCTCCTCCTCTCCTCTTCCTCCTCTCCTCTCCTCCTCCTCCTCCTCCCTCCTCTCCTCTTCCTCCCTCCTCCTCTCCTCCCTCCTCCCTCCTCCTCCTCTCTTGTTTTCTTTGGCTCCTTCGCCCTCGTCGTCTGAACTAATTTCATTTTTCGGAGTTGTAACCTCGAGCTCGTAAATATCGTCCGTTAATCGCGCTCACACAGAAATGGTATTGTCCCGCCTCTAATTGACTCCAGCTTGTTGAGTTTTTTTTCGGCCACATTCCAACATGTTTAAGTTCTTAATGAAGTCGAGCGACAGACGGACAGACGGACTGTGTGACCACAAGCTGCAGCTCTCAGGTGTTTGGGTGGGTTCAGGGTGGATTAGGAGGGTGGTGCTGGAGGAGGGGGTCCTCCGTCGGGTCCCCGGGGGTCACTTCAGGATGTAACCTGATGTAATTGCAGCGTTAAGTGCATGCGGCCGGACAGTCTCCTCCTCTGTGAGTGAATTAAACAATACGAGCTGCGGCGGCGGCGTTAGCGGCGACTCGCTGCTAATGGACAGAAAATGGATGGAGCAGTTTAAGGAGGTCATTAGCAGACAAAGCTGGTGTTAAAAGGAGGCTTGTCGCTGGCTCGAGTCCACGCTGAACTCTGCTGCTGGGGCTGTAAATCATCAGGAGAGGAGGAGGGGGAGAAGGAGCAGGGGGAAGAGGAGGAAGGAGCTCCGAGCTGGCGTTTCCTCCATTTGGGCGTCCACGCGACGATAATCCCTCCCAGCCACCCACAGACTGCTGCTTCCTGTTATTACAGAGAATTACAACCATCTCCACAAATCCACAGGAAAGGATGGAAACACGGACGGAGGCCCGGCAGTGCCAAAACACATGAAATCTCTGTGAGGTCACAGATTGAAGCCCCCTCGCCTCACGCTAACGCGAAGGAGAAACTACGCTGTTAAAACACACGAAAAATGCTAAACGTTCTACCTGGATCCAGAGTTTAGCTTGTCCATGCTGGGCTACTGTAGAATTCATTGCATCAGGCTAACGCTAGCTAGCTGGAGGTTTTCAGGCCCAGCAGTCAGCAGCATCTACGACGTGATGGCAGAGGAGAAGAGCACGTTAAAAGCTAAAAATAACGTTAAGCATTAAGCTAACGTTAACCAGTGACGCTGCATGCATCCGACCGCCTCGCAGCACCAGCCGGCAAAGTAACCTGCAAACAGACGATTTACAGCCAGAAACCCCCTCGCCTCACCCTCGGCAGAGTTTAGTTTGTCCGTGCTCGGCTACTGTAGAAAACTTCAGCTACAGAGTTGTGAAAGGACCAACGACGCCTGAGTGACGCCACCTACAGGTTTCTATTTTATTTACAATATTTTACTTTGAAAAGGTTTTTCCAAAACTGAACGTGAACCAGGTTTTTCAAAATAAAACAGTCCCGCCTCTATCTCCTCTGGCTAATCTAAATATCAGCAAACATGACCACACCCACCTGTCAATCAAAGCGTCCACGCTCTTAATCCTTAATCATAACTTTAAGCCTTAATATAATCTGAACAGGTGAGTTGTATATAAATTCACCCTCAGTACAGTTGTCATGAACGGGGAAATTAGCTACAGAGACCAAAACTGTTTTTTGTACCAGGCTGTAAACATGTTTATTTCTGCTGTGAAGTTGGACATTTGAACATGGGGACTTATGGAGACTGACTCACTTCTGGAGCCAGCCTCAAGTGGACGTTAGAGGAATCTTGATCTTTAATCTGCTGCCTTCTGTCACTCACTCATTTATTTTTTCTCATATTTTTATTTTCTGAGTTTGTTTCTGTCTGCGTTGCTCTGGGCAGTATCGATCTTCCATACGAGGTGAATCCACTCAGTGTTTTTCTTTTTCCTTCCTTAAGTCCTCATTTCCCTCCTCGGCTCGGCTCCGTAATGACTCGTATTTTGGGGTGATGAGATAATAACCTCCACTTGATTATCGCAGCGAACGAGGAGGTGTGTCAGAGCGTCTGAGCGCGCTCAGTCTGTCAGCAGCTGAAGGTTATTCAGTGGTTTTTTTTGGTTTCTCGGTGGGCGATCTTAATGTGAAATCCAGAGAGATGGAGCTGGCAGCGTTTGGCTGAATGGACGTGCCACCTCTGTTCTCAACACTCATCCGTTAGCTCGCCTCGCTCTGCCAGCAAACGTTAAACATGTGAGCCGTGTTCCACAAACGTAAGAACGCAGGAAGCTCCGACTTCCAGCTGTAAAAAATATAACCGAGCGCCACTTCACTTACGACTGGAAAAATAAACACGGAACTGTGACCGTTATTTGTTAACGGCGGGAGTTTCCTGTGGCGGTCTGACGGCGTGCCAACATGGCAGCCTCCGAGCTGGAACAACTATTTCAGATGAGTTCCTCGTATGTTAGCGATTAACGTTACGAGAACGTTCCTGTAAACACGAGACGAGCTGAAACCGTCTGTGACACTCGTTCACGAGGTGTTAACGTGCTGCTGTCGGCTGCTTTACCTGATCAGTCACACCACAAACTTTTAAAGGAACATTCAGGAACAATTAAAGAAACATACAGGGACAATTAAAGAAACATTCAGGAACTTTTAAACAAGTTCATGAGGCCAAAAAATGTAAATATACATGTTTAGTTTGCCGTGATGATGTTTGAGTCTTTAACCTCAAACAAACCTGGACGTAGTCTCCGTGACGTCCCCAAAGACTGTCTAAAACCTGGACGTAGTCTCCGTGACGTCCCCACAGACTGTCTAAAACCTAGACGTAGTCTTCGTGACGTCCCCGCAGACTGTCTAAAACCTGGACGTAGTCTCCGTGACGTCCCCGCAGACTGTCTAAAACCTGGACGTAGTCTCTGTGACTCGTCGTCTCCACGTTGGCACGGTCCTCAGAGTCTTTATGAAACATGTTTGACACACGTGTCGACATCATGGCGGCGTCTTTTCGACGGTTGTTTTCAGACTTTTCCCGCCTAAACAAACGAGCACATTCCTTCAGTTTGACCCAAAACAAAAGGCAGCTTGCATCATCCCCACATCACTCCGCTTTCAGACAATAATTACCGCTGCGTCTGCCAAACGATGTCGTCCACATCGTAAATCACGGCGTTCACCTCCTCGTCCCATGAATTCACACAGTGATCGATTGTCTTCACGCGGAGGTGACGGGAAAGTATCCAGAGAGCTCGCCAACAACCTCCCGACCTCCCCGCCGTCCTCAGCAGCGCCGTCACTGCTCCTCTTTGTTTGTGACACATCTTGGTGACATTATCTCCTTCCTGTTTTGGGTTAGCAGGACGCGGTGCGAGGCGGAGGTCAGGTTCAGGGTGTAGTCGGAGAGGTCGGCTCTGACTTTTCTCTGACTCACACGAACACACTGATGTGGTTTCTGGGTGATTCTCTGCAGACGGGATGATGCTGCAGATGTGGAAAATGTGAAGTGGTAAAAAACACAGGAGGGAAAAACAGAGGTCAAAACGTGGCTGTTCATTCGTTTCTTAAAGATGTACGAGCAGGTCATGTGACCTGACAAAAACATGTCATCAGTATCAGGTGTGATGGTCACCTGGTTTCAGTGCAGCAGGTACCTGAGGAGCAGCCTGATCACTATAGTTGGAAACACCTGGACAGGTGATTTCAGCTATATAAACCACACCTGTCTGACTTCTGCCTTTGTTTCTTTCATGCAACATCTCACACACACACACAACACGCTACACGCTGCACTGTTTCCTGGACATTTAACACAACAAGTCATGATTTAATTTGTACTAACTCTGGACAGGCAATGATTCTTTACACAGGTTTAACTTACATCCAGATTTCTCTAATGTGTCTAAATGTATTGTATGTTTACTGTCTCGTGCATCAACACACACCCTCACTACTGAAGTTACTGATAAACACACCTCAGCTTATCCTTATTTTAGTCTTTATATGTGTTTGTGTGGTATTTATTCAGTTTGTGTTTATATGTGTGGTATTTATTCAGTTTGTGTTTATATGTGTGGTATTTATTCAGTTTAATGTTTATATGTGTGGTATTTATTCAGTTTGTGTTTATATGTGTGGTATTTATTCAGTTTGTGTTTATATGTGTGGTATTTATTCAGTTTAATGTTTATATGTGTGGTATTTATTCAGTTTGTGTTTATATGTGTGGTATTTATTCAGTTTGTGTTTATATGTGTGGTATTTATTCAGTTTGTGTTTATATGTGTGGTATTTATTCAGTTTAATGTTTATATGTGTGGTATTTATTCAGTTTGTGTTTATATGTGTGGTATTTATTCAGTTTAGTGTTTATATGTGTGGTATTTATTCAGTTTAATGTTTATATGTGTGGTATTTATTCAGTTTGTGTTTATGTGTGGTATTTATTCAGTTTGTGGTATTTTTTGTGGTATAAGTTGAATATATACAAACAAAATATGAAAGCGTTGAATCATTTAATGTGTTTCTGGTGATTTGAGGAGGAACCTGAGTCAGGAGGAGCTTTGGGCCTGGGAGAGCGTTCGGTTCTGATCCGATCTCACATATCAGATTTTATTCTAATGTTTTGGCTCCATATGTAATAAACAGTATAGAAAATAAACAGCAGTGCTGGCTTTGTGTTTCCTGCTGGGATTGTAGACGGGAAGAGAAGCTGGAGCTCCGAGCCAAGAAATAAATCTCTGCCAAAATCTCGGATCACCTGCTCCGATATTTATACTTCTGAGAAGAGACGAAAACCTCCGTTTGCTGTTAAATGTCACTGATGGAGTTCTGCTTCAGTTTTAGGTTTGCTTCTCCTCCACTCGGCCTCCAGATGCCGATACATCTTGATCAGGGTCACCTCCTCCATCCCCGCCCGGTCGGCCATCTCCGATGTGATCCTCACCGTCGCTTATAGGAGGAAGCTCGGCCATATTGAGAGCTGAGACGTTTCCCAGAGGAGGGATGTATTTTAGGTCAGCTACATGTTCTGCCATCTGTTCTGCTCCACAACTTAAAAGATGTTGAGAGGAGAGAGGGAGAGAGAGGGGAGGACAGGAGGGGGGAGGATTAACCTGAGCGGGAGATGGGACCACAGGGGGGGAGGAGGTGCAGGTGGTGCAGGAGGAAAATAATAGAAAAGAAGAAGAGGAGGAGGAAACCTTTGAGGAGCATCGTGCCAACGGTGAGCTGAAAGAGGAGGAGGAGGAGGAGGGGGTGAGCATATACATTTATCATCCTGGAGCTTCCCACAATCCTTTGGAGTGCGACATGAATGACAGCGGGGGTGGGAAAGTCCCCTGGCAGCGCTCCGTAACATGTGTGAGTTTATGCAAATTCACATGAAACCTGAGCTGAAGGCATTCAGAGTTTCAAGTCATCGACACGCCGAGAGCAAAATATCTGAACACGACCTTTAAACTGAATCATTTAGTCTGAACTTTATTCTGACAAGCAGGACGTGAACTTCCTGTTCCTCCTAAATCCTCTGAAGGAGTCGAGATCGTTGCACACTGTAAAAACTCTGCAGCGATTCAAGCGCAAGAATTTATCCTCAAAATACACGACAGAGCAAACAGTAAAATACTGCAGTATAAAATACAGTAATACACGACACTGATGGTGACAGCAAATATATTCTCAAAGACATGTTGTGTTTTTTTATTCAAATATCTGATCTTACATCAGCAGATACAAAGTTTCAAGTTTCAGACAGTTCAACGTCTGAATTCTTTCATTGGAGAGTAGTAAGTAAAGTAAATAAAAGTAAAGATACGTCACAGAACATAAAATAAATTAAGGTCAAATAAAGATTGGTAATATAATGCAAAATAAAATACTATAAAGGAACAAAGTAATGTTGTGTACTGTGAACTGTGAGCTCTTTCATTTAAAATACAATAATACAGAAAAGAAATAAAGTAATCTAACATAGAATAAAGTAACTTAAAGTTAACTAAAGTAAAATAAAAGAATCGAACCAACACAACTGAAAGTAACTTTACTGTGAACTGTTGTTTCATTTGAATAAAAATAAAGTATCAAAAGTGAAGTATTGTTCAGTTTTCTGTTTTTCAGTTTATTTGCTGACCTGCAGATTTCTGTATGTAGAAACTAACTTTACAATAAACTTTGAACATGTCACCACATTTACTAAAAAGTCTGAACTTTATATTATAATATGACTCTAATACTGAATAAACATGTAAACTTTAATAATTCATTATAAAGTTAATTCATTTTCAATACATTTCAAATAAATTGACGAGTTTGTTTCAATAAATTATTTTCTCCATTAAGAAAACAATCAGCTGATGAGTCATTAATGCATGAGTGACATTTAAATAATGATTATATTCTCTCATACTGAGTGTGTTTAAATCATCTTTAACAGTTTAAAATCAGGACTTTAATAACTTCTAAACATTATATTATATTTATTTACATCATGACAGAATATTCACAACAAACTGACACCAGATCAGATTTCATTCTCTTTAATGACGTTTCATGTGACAGACGTCAGTTTTTACAGCTGTGGTTCAGTTTGAGGTTTGCCATCTCAGAAAACACAAATCTACAATTCACACTCTGATGCCGTTTAATGCCTCTTATATTATATATGATATAATATAAGAATATATTATATCATATATAATATAAGAATATATGATATAATATATTCTTATATTATATATGATATAATATAAGAATATATTATTTGAGAGTTTGATTGTTTCATTTATTGCTGTTCAGTCTTGATTGTAAAGTTTCTTATATGTTTTTTATGATGTAAAAAAACGAGCTAACGTTAGCTTAGAAATGGACTCTGCTAACAACCAGCAGCCACTACAGCACAGAGTCCAAAGTCAAAGCTAACGTTACTCTGAAACATGTCTGACATATTGTGGTTTTAGCTGGATAACGTTAGCTAACATCATCCAGTCTCTTTGGGCTGATCTGGTCTTGTTGTCACTTTGTCGGCTCGTTTTGTGAGGCGGTCTGATACACGCAGCATTGCTGGTTAACGTTAGCTCGATTCTTGCTAACGTTATTGCTATCTAAGTCGATATGTTAGCAGCCGGAGGACATCAGAGGGAAAACCAGAAAACATTTTCTCCATAAAATATGATCCAGTTTCACCAAAATCAGTGAAATAGTTGGTGGTGTATGACTTAGTGCCGTAAAGCGTTACGTACTTCTCCCGACCCGGAGCCCAAAGTTACATAGTGTGAGAACAGACGTACGAATGACAGAGACACCATTCACCTGATCACAGGTCAGTGCAGATCAACAGTTAAACTCTGACTACAAACGTTGTTCGGACTCAGAGTGTCGTTGTTTTAAGGTGGTTTTTTAAGGTGGTTTTTTAAGGTGGTTTTGGTTTTGTATTTAAGAATTTCTTTTGCCGTCTTTTTTTATCCAAATGTTCAAAACTTTATTGTAAAGTGACGGGAGGACGTGGGTTTTATTTTTCTGCTCGTCTTCACACCAGGTTTGAAAAAAAGCTGTCGTCATCCCCCCCCCGAGCCTCCGTGTGTCAGCACTGTGGAAAACATGTGAGCTTATGGATGGACTCACTGATGGAGTCAGAGGGGAGGAGGCAGGGTGAGGAGGGGTGAGGAGGGAGGTGGAGGTGGTGGAGGGTCATTAGCTCCACTGGACGCACTTTAACTCATTTTCATGAACTTCTCTTCAGTTTTGGTTCGATGGGAGCGAGCGGCGAGCTGCAGGTGGGAGTTCCACTTCAGGAAAAGACACATATTGTTTTCCCATCCTCACCCCCCGCTCTGCCTCCCACCCTCCCCCGTCCTCCCCCCTCCTGAAACCTGAAATGTTGCGAGTCGCGGTGATGGATGTCCCGCCTGATGCTGCTTTAATATCAAATACAAATATGTCTTGTTTGGGCAGCGAGCACACGGAGCTCCTGCAGAGCGCGATCTGATGCCGACCAGGGTTCGGCAGAGGCCGGGACACGGGGGACTCGAGGGGGGCCCGGGGCCGAGCTGAGGGGCCCGGGGCCGAGCTGACAGGGGAAAATATTTTGTACTCTCCTGGGTGCAGCTTAGTTCACATTCAGCTCTGCTTTTACTTCCCTCCCAGGACCAGAAACTTGGCTTCAGTCATGATGACTTCTCCAGATGTGCACCTCACTCCTCCTTCTCCTCCTTCTCCTTCTTCTTCTTCTCCTCTTTTTTTCCTCCTCCTGTACTCCATTGTGAATTTTTGAACACCACAATTAACATCTATAAATCATGTCCCGAATACTTCCTGCTCAATCACAGGGGAATATTGGGGAACAGCCCAATAACTCATTACAAATTGGAGGCTTAAAGCAGCCAAAAAGATAAATTGTGTCGTGAAAAAAGCTCGTACAGGACGAGAGTCTCAGCGTTTTAATGACAGCCCGCTCACTTAAATTAGGAGTAGACGATTAATAAAAAGCACCGACAGTCTGTTTCCCCGTCAGAAATGAATCTTTCTTTCTTTTTTTTGGTTCATGATGAAATCCATCACGGAGAGAATTTGCCAGATCCAATTAGACGACTTCCTATTTACATTATAAAATAGTTTGACAAGTCCAGGACGAAATAATAAAAAAAACTTAATTATCTTGGCAATAAACAACTTTTTTTTTTTATGTAGAAAAACAAAGAATCTGCAGGGAAATAGAAACTTAATTTCACCCCAGAATTAATGGTTTCACACAAGTGTTCAAATAAAGAGCAGATTAACCCTTTAAACTCATTTAAACTCATTTAAACACATTTAAACACATTAAACTCATTTAAACTCATTTAAACACATTTAAACACATTTAAACTCATTTAAACTCATTTAAACACATTAAACTCATTTAAACACATTTAAACACATTAAACTCATTTAAACTCATTTAAACACATTAAACTCATTTAAACTCATTAAACACATTTAAACACATTTAAACACATTAAACTCATTTAAACTCATTTAAACACATTTAAACTCATTAAACACATTTAAACTCATTTAAACACATTAAACTCATTTAAACACATTTAAACTCATTTAAACTCATTTAAACTCATTTAAACACATTTAAACACATTTAAACTCATTTAAACTCATTTAAACACATTAAACTCATTTAAACTCATTTAAACTCATTTAAACTCATTAAACACATTTAAACACATTTAAACACATTAAACTCATTTAAACTCATTTAAACACATTTAAACTCATTAAACACATTTAAACTCATTTAAACACATTAAACTCATTTAAACACATTTAAACTCATTTAAACTCATTTAAACTCATTTAAACACATTTAAACACATTTAAACTCATTTAAACTCATTTAAACACATTAAACTCATTTAAACTCATTTAAACTCATTTAAACTCATTAAACACATTTAAACCCATTTAAACTCATTTAAACTCATTTAAACACATTAAACTCATTTAAACTCATTAAACTCATTTAAACTCATTTAAACTCATTAAACACATTAAACTCATTTAAACACATTTAAACTCATTTAAACTCATTTAAACTCATTTAAACACATTTAAACACATTTAAACTCATTTAAACTCATTTAAACACATTAAACTCATTTAAACTCATTAAACTCATTTAAACTCATTTAAACTCATTAAACACATTAAACTCATTTAAACACATTTAAACTCATTTAAACTCATTTAAACTCATTTAAACACATTTAAACACATTTAAACTCATTTAAACTCATTTAAACACATTAAACACATTTAAACACATTAAACTCATTTAAACTCATTTAAACACATTAAACTCATTTAAACCCATTTAAACACATTAAACACATTTAAACTCATTTAAACACATTAAACTCATTTAAACTCATTTAAACACATTTAAACTCATTTAAACACATTTAAACTCATTTAAACCCATTTAAACACATTAAACACATTTAAACTCATTTAAACTCATTTAAACACATTAAACTCATTTAAACTCATTTAAACACATTAAACACATTTAAACACATTTAAACTCATTTAAACTCATTAAACACATTTAAACTCATTTAAACACATTTAAACACATTTAAACTCATTAAACTCATTTAAACACATTAAACTCATTAAACACATTTAAACTAATTTAAACTCATTAAACTCATTTAAACTCATTAAACTCATTTAAACTAATTTAAACTAATTTAAACTCATTAAACTAATTTAAACTAATTTAAACTCATTAAACTCATTTAAACTCATTAAACTCATTTAAACTCATTTAAACACATTTAAACTCATTAAACACATTTAAACTCATTAAACACATTTAAACACATTTAAACTCATTTAAACTCATTAAACTCATTTAAACTCATTAAACTCATTTAAACTCATTAAACTCATTTAAACTCATTAAACACATTTAAACACATTTAAACACATTAAACTCATTTAAACTCATTAAACTCATTTAAACTCATTAAACACATTTAAACACATTTAAACACATTAAACTCATTTAAACACATTAAACTCATTTAAACTCATTTAAACACATTTAAACTCATTTAAACACATTAAACTCATTAAACACATTTAAACACATTAAACTCATTTAAACTCATTAAACTCATTTAAACTCATTAAACACATTTAAACACATTTAAACACATTAAACTCATTAAACTCATTTAAACACATTAAACTCATTTAAACTCATTTAAACACATTTAAACTCATTTAAACACATTAAACTCATTTAAACTCATTAAACACATTTAAACACATTTAAACACATTAAACTCATTTAAACTCATTAAACTCATTTAAACTCATTAAACACATTTAAACTCATTTAAACTCATTAAACACATTTAAACTCATTTAAACTCATTTAAACTCATTTAAACTCATTAAACTCATTTAAACACATTAAACTCATTTAAACTCATTTAAACTTATTTAAACTCATTAAACACATTTAAACCCATTTAAACTCATTAAACACATTTAAACTCATTTAAACTCATTTAAACTCATTTAAACTCATTAAACTCATTTAAACACATTAAACTCATTAAACTCATTAAACTCATTTAAACACATTAAACTCATTTAAACTCATTAAACTCATTTAAACTCATTAAACACATTTAAACTCATTTAAACTCATTAAACACATTTAAACTCATTTAAACTCATTTAAACTCATTTAAACTCATTAAACTCATTTAAACACATTAAACTCATTTAAACTCATTTAAACTCATTTAAACTCATTAAACACATTTAAACTCATTAAACTCATTTAAACACATTTAAACTCATTTAAACTCATTAAACTCATTTAAACTCATTAAACTCATTTAAACACATTTAAACTCATTTAAACTCATTTAAACTCATTAAACTCATTTAAACTCATTTAAACACATTAAACTCATTTAAACTCATTTAAACTCATTTAAACTAATTTAAACTCATTAAACTCATTTAAACTCATTAAACACATTAAACTCATTTAAACTCATTTAAACTCATTAAACTCATTTAAACTCATTTAAACTCATTTAAACTCATTTAAACACATTAAACTCATTTAAACACATTTAAACTCATTAAACTCATTTAAACACATTTAAACTCATTAAACTCATTAAACTCATTTAAACACATTTAAACTAATTTAAACTCATTAAACTCATTAAACTCATTTAAACTAATTTAAACTCATTTAAACTCATTTAAACTCATTTAAACACATTAAACTCATTTAAACACATTTAAACTCATTAAACTCATTAAACTCATTTAAACACATTTAAACTAATTTAAACTAATTTAAACTCATTAAACTCATTAAACTCATTTAAACTAATTTAAACTAATTTAAACTCATTAAACTCATTTAAACTCATTAAAGTCATTTAAACTAATTTAAACTAATTTAAACTCATTAAACTAATTTAAACTAATTTAAACTAATTTAAACTAATTTAAACTCATTAAACTCATTTAAACTCATTTAAACACATTTAAACACATTTAAACTCATTTAAACTCATTTAAACACATTAAACTCATTTAAACTCATTAAACTCATTTAAACTCATTTAAACTCATTAAACACATTAAACTCATTTAAACACATTTAAACTCATTTAAACTCATTTAAACTCATTTAAACACATTTAAACACATTTAAACTCATTTAAACTCATTTAAACACATTAAACACATTTAAACACATTAAACTCATTTAAACTCATTTAAACACATTAAACTCATTTAAACCCATTTAAACACATTAAACACATTTAAACTCATTTAAACACATTAAACTCATTTAAACTCATTTAAACACATTTAAACTCATTTAAACACATTTAAACTCATTTAAACCCATTTAAACACATTAAACACATTTAAACTCATTTAAACTCATTTAAACACATTAAACTCATTTAAACTCATTTAAACACATTAAACACATTTAAACACATTTAAACTCATTTAAACTCATTAAACACATTTAAACTCATTTAAACACATTTAAACACATTTAAACTCATTAAACTCATTTAAACACATTAAACTCATTAAACACATTTAAACTAATTTAAACTCATTAAACTCATTTAAACTCATTAAACTCATTTAAACTAATTTAAACTAATTTAAACTCATTAAACTAATTTAAACTAATTTAAACTCATTAAACTCATTTAAACTCATTAAACTCATTTAAACTCATTTAAACACATTTAAACTCATTAAACACATTTAAACTCATTAAACACATTTAAACACATTTAAACTCATTTAAACTCATTAAACTCATTTAAACTCATTAAACTCATTTAAACTCATTAAACTCATTTAAACTCATTAAACACATTTAAACACATTTAAACACATTAAACTCATTTAAACTCATTAAACTCATTTAAACTCATTAAACACATTTAAACACATTTAAACACATTAAACTCATTTAAACACATTAAACTCATTTAAACTCATTTAAACACATTTAAACTCATTTAAACACATTAAACTCATTAAACACATTTAAACACATTAAACTCATTTAAACTCATTAAACTCATTTAAACTCATTAAACACATTTAAACACATTTAAACACATTAAACTCATTAAACTCATTTAAACACATTAAACTCATTTAAACTCATTTAAACACATTTAAACTCATTTAAACACATTAAACTCATTTAAACTCATTAAACACATTTAAACACATTTAAACACATTAAACTCATTTAAACTCATTAAACTCATTTAAACTCATTAAACACATTTAAACTCATTTAAACTCATTAAACACATTTAAACTCATTTAAACTCATTTAAACTCATTTAAACTCATTAAACTCATTTAAACACATTAAACTCATTTAAACTCATTTAAACTTATTTAAACTCATTAAACACATTTAAACCCATTTAAACTCATTAAACACATTTAAACTCATTTAAACTCATTTAAACTCATTTAAACTCATTAAACTCATTTAAACACATTAAACTCATTAAACTCATTAAACTCATTTAAACACATTAAACTCATTTAAACTCATTAAACTCATTTAAACTCATTAAACACATTTAAACTCATTTAAACTCATTAAACACATTTAAACTCATTTAAACTCATTTAAACTCATTTAAACTCATTAAACTCATTTAAACACATTAAACTCATTTAAACTCATTTAAACTCATTAAACACATTTAAACTCATTAAACTCATTTAAACACATTTAAACTCATTTAAACTCATTAAACTCATTTAAACTCATTAAACTCATTTAAACACATTTAAACTCATTTAAACTCATTTAAACTCATTAAACTCATTTAAACTCATTTAAACACATTAAACTCATTTAAACTCATTTAAACTCATTTAAACTAATTTAAACTCATTAAACTCATTTAAACTCATTAAACACATTAAACTCATTTAAACTCATTTAAACTCATTAAACTCATTTAAACTCATTTAAACTCATTTAAACACATTAAACTCATTTAAACACATTTAAACTCATTAAACTCATTTAAACACATTTAAACTCATTAAACTCATTAAACTCATTTAAACACATTTAAACTAATTTAAACTAATTTAAACTCATTAAACTCATTAAACTCATTTAAACTAATTTAAACTCATTTAAACTCATTTAAACTCATTTAAACACATTAAACTCATTTAAACACATTTAAACTCATTAAACTCATTAAACTCATTAAACTCATTTAAACTAATTTAAACTAATTTAAACTAATTTAAACTCATTAAACTCATTTAAACTCATTAAAGTCATTTAAACTAATTTAAACTAATTTAAACTCATTAAACTAATTTAAACTAATTTAAACTAATTTAAACTAATTTAAACTCATTAAACTCATTTAAACTCATTTAAACTCATTAAACTCATTTAAACACATTAAACTCATTTAAACACATTAAACTCATTTAAACTCATTTAAACTCATTTAAACTAATTTAAACTAATTAAACTCATTTAAACTCATTAAACTCATTTAAACTCATTAAACTCATTTAAACACATTAAACTCATTTAAACTCATTTAAACACATTAAACTCATTTAAACTCATTTAAACTCATTTAAACTAATTTAAACTAATTAAACTCATTTAAACTCATTAAACTCATTTAAACACATTTAAACTCATTTAAACTCATTTAAACTCATTAAACTCATTAAACTCATTTAAACTCATTAAACTAATTTAAACTCATTAAACTAATTTAAACTCATTAAACTCATTTAAACTCATTAAACTCATTTAAACACATTAAACTCATTTAAACTCATTAAACTCATTTAAACACATTAAACTCATTTAAACTCATTTAAACTCATTAAACTGAGAATTAAGCTAACCAGCTAGCTTAGCATAAAGACTGGAAACGGGGGGAATAGCTAGCCAGGCTCTGTCCAAAGTTCACTGATGTTTTATCTCATTATTATTATTCTAGAAGATTTCTTTTAATTCACTTAATTTATTTAGTTGAATTCTTCTTTCATGTGTTCGTCTTCAGTGTTTCATGTTCATGTCATGCACATTTTTATTTCTCATGTTCATAAATAACATTTGTTTGCACTTCAATGGAAAAATATAATTTTACTGTAAACTCTCAAACTGTTCAATATTTTATAATGCAATAAATGTATTAATTAATAAAACAAATGAACACTTAAGATATATAATCAGTACATAAACATGAACAGACGATCAATGACAGCGGTAATCATCTAAAATATTTCTTTATAGAATTATAATTAGATGACTTAATGTTCTTATATGTGTTTAAAACATTATAGTCTGTTATAATACATTTATTACGTTTATCTGCTGATTATGAATCTTTACAGGTAGAAAAATAATCAACGTGTTTGTTGGTGTTTTATCTTCACATGAAGTCATCTGTCATGTTTTCTCTTTCTTCACCAACTAAAAAAGAAATGTAATACTGACTCATGATTAAAGGTCAAAGGTCAACAGGATGAACCTCAAAGAAAAATGTGACTAATGTGTTGAAATGTGTTCGTGTCGCTCGTCTCTCCATCAACACGCCTGTCAGCTTTATTTTCCCCGAGACACGTTGAAAGACGAAGATGAAGAAGAGGAGGAGGAGGAAGAGGAGGAGGAGGAGGAGGAGGAGGAAGGATGGCACGTGGGCTGGAAGTGATGTGATAAATAAATAAGCTTCGTTCCGTCATCTCCAAGGTTGTTTCCTGAAATCTGGCCTCGGCCTGCAGGGATTGGTCCGTTTGTCAGGTTTTCTGCAGCTGATCGATAAACTGGAGGAAAAAACAGAAAGAGAAAAAACTCTGCAGCTCTAATGTGAAGCTGCCGTCAGTCTGACGTCCTCTGATGATTTCAAGGACGTCGCTGCTTTCAGGCTCAAATCAATTCTTCTTCTTCTGCTGCTGCTAAAATACAACATCTTCAATAACACTTGACTCTGTTTCCAGAGGTGTTCTGTATATTTTATGATTATTATTTTTATTTAACTTTTTCACTTTCAGCAAAAATACTTTTATTGTTTTTTCTGTTTCAAGTTATAAAACAGGAAACACGTCAAAACAAAAGAACATTAAAAAAATCAATTATGTTCAATTTAAAAATAAAATGTGAGAAATCATTTACTCTCACCAAACAGTAAACGACTGTAATTAATTAATTAATTAATTAAGAGCTTTGATACTAAAAGGATATTATTTATAATATGTGGGAATATCTTGTTAAATAAAATGACGTCAAAATAAACTGATGAATGATTAATGAGGTGATGAGTGAGTTAACAAACATCGTTTATTATTTTTAATATATTATTGTTTTTCTTTTACATCTCTACACCTGCACGCTGAGTATGACATCACTTCATCGTCACGTGAATTTAAAAAACTTTATTTATAGTTGAACATCACTGATTTTTAATGAGTGTAAGTGTACCTGACATCATGGAAGTGACCATATTTGGTAATACAAACAATCTTTCCATCTCTGCCGTCACATGACCTGAACAGCTTCCTGGATGTCGTTAAAAGGTGAACTCACGGAGACGTCACCTGCTCGTCTGGGATTTGCATTTGACATGCTAATTTTAGCATCTTTACATGCTAAGTGTCATGCTAAATGTTTGTTCATTTGAATTGTCATTATGCTAACTTGCACATGTAAAAATGCTAAGATGCTAAATGTTGTATGTTAAATGTTAGCATGCTCAAACGTTGTTGGTTTGTGGGCAACTGAAGTTTCCATCTTGTTTTTTTGGAGCCAGAAGTGACCATATTTGGACGACAGCGTGGAGCTGGTGGGTGGTCTCAAACGTTCTCGTGTTCCAGTGAAACAGGAAGTAAAATCTGTTTTTCAAACATGTGAGGAGAGAAAGAGTCGATGCAGGAGCAGATTCTGATCAGCGCTGTTTGATCTGAGTTTGTTGAGCCTCACCGTAAAGCATCCCTCTGCTTTATGGTCTATTTTTCTCTCAATGAAACATAATTTACTGAATGAACATCACGCCGTGTGGAAGAAGACTTCAGACTTCAGACTGAGACCAGAAACTGACGAGGAAACAATAAACCAGCTGAGAAGTCAGCTCATTTCTCCATAAGTCTCTATACGATCTGACCTTATTGTTGCAGCCAGTGGAGTCGCCCCCTGCTGGCCGTTAGAGAGAGTGCAGACTGGAGCTCAGTCAGAGGTTTAAACATCTGTGATCTGTGTGAAGAGATTAAAGATTAAAAATCATAATTTTATACACAAATAATTAAAATGTGAAAGAACGCATTTATTTTAAATCAGCGACTTCATCAATGATTCATCATCAGTATTAATGATGTTTGCTTTGAATGTGACTGCAGCCATATGTGCCTCTACAACCTTATCAAACAGATTTCATGTATCTACACACGAGTCCTGATGCTTTTCATTATTAGCACTATTATCCCCGGCAGAGCTGGACTGGAAACTTTCTGGCACTGCTTCGTGTTTTGGCAGCAGCTCCCTCAGCGGACACGTAAATAATGTACAACGTATCGGCTGTTTGCAGCCTCGGAGAGTTTCCTCTGAGCCGTGAGCGAAGACTTCAAGTCCATCTTCTTCTGTGGTGACCTTCAGTGCAGAGATTCAACTACCTGAGCTGGGGTCACGTTCTGGGAAGGTTTGGGGAACGTTTGTGTCAGGAGGGATCGAAGGCGGCGAGCGTCCACGTCATCAACGTCATGTGAGTCCAGATTTCAAAAATATTCTCCAGAATTTAAAAATGAAACATGATTAAATCACATTAATATTCACTGCAGATAAAAAGTGACGTTTTCTTCTTTTAATACATCATGTAGCTGGTTAGCTTAGCTTAGCATAAAGACTGAAAACAGGGGAAACAGTTAGCCTGGCTCTGATTTTGTAAAAACATGACAATCTAAATTCTTGAAATATTTCTGTCTCCAGTCATGCTAGCATGCTTCATTTATTTATTTATTTGTTTGTTTTATAATATCAATGAAAACTCAGCTTGGTCGTGACTAACAAAAGAAATCTTTATTTTATTTCCTTTTTGTGGAAACATTCGTGTCACAGCAGAGTCACATGTTAAGTTAAAGTTTTATATTTTTCATTCAAAATAATAAAATAAAATCACTGATATCTTCATTCTTCATCTTCAAATCTTCTGTTCAGTTCTTTCATTTAAACTTTTCACTGTCTGATATTTTCTCATTATATTTAATAATCTGAATATATTTACGTGCTTTGAACATTTAATTATGACAGAAGAAGAAAACCTGTCAACACTTTTTGTTTTTCTGGATCATTTCTTTAATGTTTGTGCGTCTCTCGATGCTGTTTGATTTCCTGTCGTCTCTCATTGGTTCCTGCTGAAGGTGTCGATCTTTAAAAACATCTCACAAATATAAAGTTTCATTTTGAAAAACAACAACAATAGATTTGTTGGGGACTATTTTCAGCGGTGGATTGATCCACCTTTGGTGCTCGAGGGTGGTGTGTAAATAAACTTGATGCGTGGCCCGTTGACGTGTTTTTAATAATAAAAATAAAGAATTTAAAGAGACGTATCCTGAATTATATCAGTATTTTATTGTTTTGATATTTGTAGTGCAGCACAGATACTTCCTTCAGTGCTGCAGCCTCTCAGAGTGGATTACGTGAAGCCGAGCTGCAGATTTATTTGATTCCTCTCTGCTCTGGTTGTCAGCAGCAGCCTGACAGCAGAGTTTTTCGCTCGTGGCTAAAACAGTGAAGTTCATCCCATCACACTCGTCTAATTGCCATCGAGGGGAAACCGAGAGCCGACTCTCTCATCTCTGAGCGATCGCTGCCCATGATAATGACCCAGCACATTTCTCTTCTCTGAGCTTCATAACAAGACTGTTCAAGGCCACGTTAAAGCCGTTATATGAAGCTTTGCACCATGAAATGACCACAAATTAACAGAAAAAAAAATGTTTTTACACTTTAATATCACATCTTTTTTAATTTGGATTTCAGTCACAATAACAGAGAAAGGTTTGAGGATGCATTTATCCTTCCTTCTGTCAGACAATGAATCCTCATCAAACCAGGAGTTTCAGTCGGACTACAAATTTCCTATTTGGGGAACGCAGCTCTGCAAGCCAATGGGAAACTGCAGCTCTAAGGTTCATCGCTACATCTGGAGTCCTCACAAGGTAGGTTCATCACTTCCTTTAAGGTCCTCACAAGGTAGGTTCACCACTTCCTTTAAGGTCCTCACAAGGTAGGTTCACCACTTCCTTTAAGGTCCTCACAAGGTAGGTTCACCACTTCCTTTAAGGTCCTCACAAGGTAGGTTGTGTTATATAGCTGCTAGCATACGTTCTGTGTTATATAGCTGTTAGCATACGTTCTGTGTTATATAGCTGCTAGCATACGTTCTGTGTTATATAGCTGCTAGCATATGTTCTGTTATATAGCTGCCAGCATACGTTCTGTGTTATATAGCTGCTAGCATACGTTCTGTGTTATATAGCTGCTATGCTACGTTCTGTGTTATATAGCTGCTAGCATACGTTCTGTGTTATATAGCTGCTATGCTATGTTCTGTGTTATATAGCTGCTATGCTATGTTCTGTGTTATATAGCTGCTATGCTACGTTCTGTGTTATATAGCTGCTAGCATACGTTCTGTGTTATATAGCTGCTAGCATATGTTCTGTGTTATATAGCTGCTAGCATACGTTCTATGTTATATAGCTGCTAGGCTACGTTCTGCTATCAACATTTTTAGAGTGCAAGTTAAAATTCAAATTATAAAATTTTTGCACTCTAAAAAAAGAAAAACATGTTAATTATTCAAACTGTGTGCTGAATGTTTTTATCTGAGCGAGCATGTTTCATATTTATGTTTCATGTTTTTCTTTATTACATGTCTTTAAGACTCTCTCTCTCTCTCTCTCTCTCACACACACACACACACCTCACCTGCACAGGTGAATGCGAGCATAATGAAACCTGTTTAGAGTCTAATTGTCTTCAAACTGTCATCATTCTGGGTGTGTTCGTCTGCTGTTGCCATGGCGCTGAGAGTCAGAACAACAAGTGTCAGGTGTCTCTTATTGGCTGAAAAGGTGTAAACAGGCTCCACCCACCCAGCTGGTCACCTGTTTTCTGCTGCGTTCACATGCTGTGGGAAAATCCAACATCTGTGATTTACTGCTGATAGAACAACCTGTTGAAGATGTTTGGGTAGAAATCTGAGAATTTAATATATTTAAGATATTCATTTATTTTAACAAAATGTTTTTTACACTAAACTTTTTACTAGTTTCAGACTGTTGAAATTCTGGTTTTATAGTTTTTTACAGTTCATAATTTCTGATGAGACTCAAACAACAAAAGCATTAATTAAATTATTTTATTATTAAATCAAACATAGCAGTTGTTGCAAATGTAGCGAGAAGGATAAAAAATATGACCAAAGTTAAAGAAGAAAACGTGTTTCATGTCGCTCGGATGAACTCACGTTGTTCTTCAGTTATTTCAGGTTTATCGTCACTGCGGCACCTAGCTTGGTCAACGCTGTGAATAATTCTATAAATAAATAATAAGAAACTGAACATGTGACAGGAAGTCAAAACATGAAACATAAAAATGAAAGAACAAAACTAATCTGAAATGTTGACGATGAAGTTTTTATTATTTTATTATTATTTAACGTCTGCAGGATTTAGTGGCTTCACAGCATGAAGAATCTTCAAACACGTCTGTGGATATAAAGTCTGATTATCAGCTGATGAAAGTTAGACGATTATATTTGTAAATCTGAAACACTAATAAATAATATATTTATAATATATTCTTTCATGTTTTATCTTTATTCATTTTGATTTATCTTTATTTATTTATTTTTATCTTTATTTATTTTGATTTATCTTTATTTATTTTTATCTTTATTTATTTATTTTTATCTTTATTTATTTATTTATTTATTTTTATCTGTATTTATTTTGATTTATCTTTATTTATTTATTTTTATCTTTATTTATTTATTTTTATCTTTATTTATTTATTTTTATCTGTATTTATTTAGATTTATCTTTATTTATTTTGATTTATCTTTATTTATTTTGATTTATCTTTATTTATTTATTTATTTTTATCTGTATTTATTTTGATTTATCTTTATTTATTTATTTATTTTTATCTGTATTTATTTAGATTTATCTTTATTTATTTAGATTTATCTTTATTTATTTAGATTTATCTTTATTTATTTTGATTTATCTTTATTTATTTATTTATTTATTTTTATCTTTATTTATTTTGATTCATCTTTATTTATTTATTTTGATTTATCTTTATTTATTTAGATTTATCTTTATTTATTTATTTTGATTTATCTTTATTTATTTATTTTGTGATTTGGATTGAAATCAAACAGCTGACTTCAGTTTTCAGAATAATCTGTTGGTTTAATAATTCTTTATCTCCGTTTTCATGAATAATCTTGTTAAACATAATAAAATGTTTTTAAAGATAAACAGTTTTTAATATCTGAAATGTTTCTTCTTCTCTTGTTTGCAGTGGTTACAGTCACTTCCTGTTCGTCCTCTTTGTTCTCACAGTTTGCCGCCCTGCGAGCTGCGAGGTGAGGCGCTCCATATTTCAGCGGGTGAGGCGGCGTGGTGTTTCAGTCGGGGTGATAATGGCTTGTTAAGGTGGAGGAAGGCGGAGCTGCTGCTGCTGCGTCTGCTCTCTCTAATCACTCTGGATGCTTTGATTAGCCGGAGCGTTGGAATAATGGGTGGCATTTTCCGAGGCCTGTCGGGCGGCGGAGGGAAATGATTTAACGGCCTCTCTGCTCCTTCCTCCTCCTCCTCCGCCTCCTCCTCCGCCTCCTCCTCCCAGTGGTTTTGATCTATTTTTTACTGCCTGTCTCAGTCATTTATCAAGAGCAGAATGGCTACTAAAGTAATCTGACATTAGCACCCAGTGACTAATACCTCAGGAAAGAAGAAGAGGTTTGTCATTTGAATAAATCATCGAGCACGTCTCCATTAAAAATGGAAAAAAGAAAAACTGAACGCTCGAGTTAAACGACGACTCACACCACCAGCTTCATTCTGTCATTTTACAGAAAGTCCACTTTGATAAAACATTAATTATTGAAGAAAAACGTTTAATTTGATCAAAGTCGGCTTGAGTGAGCTCACATTTATGTAATATTAAAGATTTTCATAAACAGTCACATTTGTTCATTTATTGATCCGACCTGTTCAGTCGTCTCGTGTCAGATGATCAGAGCTGTTCTGATTTCTTCATCTGTGACGTAAAGTTTGTATGTGAATGTGACGGAGGAGACGCTGACGGAGGAGACGCTGACGGAGGAGACGCTGACGGAGGAGACGCTGACGGAGGAGACGCTGACGGAGGAGACGCTGACGGAGACAAATCTGTCAAACTTTTAGGAGATCAGAGGAGACAGAAGCTAACGTGAACCAAAAGTCTTAGAGACTTAATGAACGTCAGTCTTGGTCTCAGTTTATGCGGTGTCGATGAAACAAACATATTTTATTCTGCAGATCGTTCATGTTTCATCTTTTTATTATTTTGTGTATTTTAAATGTTCTTTTTGACACCGTTGAGGAAATGAAGTCGTAAATGATGACTCATGCTCCCCAGAGGTTAACTCCAATGTTTGTGTTGTTGGTTAGCTCACCTGGTAGAGTCTGCGCCCCATGTACAGAGAAACAGCGGATAAGGGTTCGAATCCCACATGAGGCCGTTTGCTGCATGTTCCTGTCCAGTCTTCATCCAGAACTTTTACAGACAGACAGATTTGAGGTTTCATCTCCAACAAAGAAACTAAAACAGTCGATGTGGTCAAATAATCCTGCAGCACCTCAGAGCACCTGAATCGATCCACCTGTCTGTCTGCCTGCCTGTCTGCCTGCCTGTCTGCCTGCCTGTCTGTCTGTCTGCCTGCCTGCCTGTCTGCCTGCCTGCCTGCCTGCCTGCCTGCCTGCCTGTCTGTCTGTCTGTCTGTCTGCCTGCCTGCCTGCCTGCCTGCCTGTCTGTCTGTCTGCCTGCCTGCCTGCCTGCCTGCCTGCCTGCCTGCCTGTCTGCCTGCCTGCCTGCCTGCCTGCCTGCCTGCCTGCCTGTCTGCCTGCCTGCCTGCCTGCCTGCCTGCCTGCCTGCCTGCCTGCCTGCCTGCCTGCCTGCCTGCCTGTCTGTCTGCCTGCCTGCCTGCCTGCCTGCCTGCCTGTCTGCCTGCCTGCCTGTCTGCCTGCCTGTCTGCCTGTCTGTCTGTCTGCCTGCCTGCCTGCCTGCCTGCCTGCCTGTCTGTCTGCCTGCCTGCCTGCCTGCCTGCCTGCCTGCCTGCCTGTCTGCCTGCCTGCCTGCCTGCCTGTCTGTCTGCCTGTCTGTCTGCCTGTCTCCCTGTCTGCCTGCCTGTCTGTCTGTCTGCCTGTCTGCCTGTCTGTCTGTCTGTCTGTCTGCCTGTCTGTCTGTCTGTCTGCCTGTCTGCCTGTCTGTCTGTCTGCCTGTCTGTCTGCCTGTCTGTCTGTCTGCCTGTCTGTCTGCCTGTCTGTCTGTCTGTCTGTCTGTCTGTCTGTCTGTCTGTCTGTCTGTCTGCCTGTCTGTCTGTCTGTCTGCCTGTCTGCCTGTCTGTCTGTCTGCCTGTCTGTCTGCCTGTCTGTCTGTCTGCCTGTCTGTCTGCCTGTCTGTCTGCCTGTCTGTCTGTCTGCCTGTCTGTCTGCCTGTCTGTCTGCCTGTCTGTCTGTCTGCCTGTCTGTCTGCCTGTCTGTCTCCCTTCTGTCTGCCTGTCTGTCTGCCTGGTCTGCCGTTGCCTGTCTGTCTGCCTGTAGGGGTTTGGGGGTCCGGGTGGTCAGTCAGGATGGACGGGCTGACCCCCCCCCCCGCTCCCACCTCGACCCCGAGACGGCCAATCAGCTGCAGGCCAGCGGTCAAACTGTGCGTCTGCATTATGCATGAAGCTTCGAGTCCTGAGAGGCCGACAGAGAGTCGACTGCTCTCATAATGTTTACACATTTACACAGTGTGTGTGTGTGTGTGTGTGTGTGTGTGTGTGTATGTGCTGCTCGGGGGTCTCGACATGAACCTTACCGAGGGGAAACAAACCTCTTCCTCAGTCCAACTCCTCATCATCCACAAGCTGCATTCACACAACAACAACACTAAAAACAATAGAACTAATAATAATAACAATAATGATGATGATCAAATAAAATTATTTTAACAGTCGAGAAAGTTAAAAAAACAACCGCTAACTGTGGTTAGCTCGGTCAGCCGTGTAGCTAACTGAACTGACTCAGCCCGGGATGCCAGGAGCCAAACCCGGCAAGAAAACCACCTCGGTAGGCTGCTGTATTCACTGTTAGACTGGACACTGCTGGTTCAGAGGTTCTGTTGCTGTATTCACTGTTAGACTGGACACTGCTGGTTCAGAGGTTCTGTTGCTGTATTCACTGTTAGACTGGACACTGCTGGTTCAGAGGTTCTGTTGCTGTATTCACTGTTAGACTGGACACTGCTGGTTCAGAGGTTCTGTTACTGTATTCACTGTTAGACTGGACACTGCTGGTTCAGAGGTTCTGTTACTGTATTCACTGTTAGACTGGACACTGCTGGTTCAGAGGTTCTGTTACTGTATTCACTGTTAGACTGGACACTGCTGGTTCAGAGGTTCTGTTACTGTATTCACTGTTAGACTGGACACTGCTGGTTCAGAGGTTCTGTTGCTGTATTCACTGTTAGACTGGACACTGCTGGTTCAGAGGTTCTGTTCAGCATGTAGTGATGAAGACGATGAGTCATGTTTATAGATAGATAGATTACTTTATTCATCCCTGAAGGGAAATGAGGTCGTCATAGCAGTCCGGTATTTGAATACAATTAAATACAATAGAATAAAATACTGAGGTAGAAAAAATAAAAATAAAAACAGAATGAGACAAGGACACTTAAAAACAGATGAACAGGTAGATAAGGTGATGATGGTAATGTTATTGTTACTAACAGTATATAATAATAGTACAGTATATATAGTATATAATATAATATATAATAATAATAATAATAGTAATATATATACACATAGAAATGTGTCATATATTTAGCCTGTGCAAGGTGTGCATATGTACATAACTGCAGTATATAATGTACACATGTATAAATATATGTATATACTGTATATATATATACAAGATATGATATAATATGATATATAGTATATGTACAATATATGCATAATAAATACTTGACTATACAAGATATACATACTATAAATAATATACTATGAGTATAAAAATATGTAACTAGAAAGACAAGAATATTGTATAAATATGATATATAATATTAATACGGTTTACATATCATGTGATAAGAAGTATATGTTCCAGTATTTGGAGTGGAGTGTTGTACAGGGTACACAGTGCAAAGGTGACAGGTAGATTTAGTGCAGTTCTGTGATAGTGGCTCTGACAGAGGCAGATGAGTTGTAAAGTCTTGTTGCAGTAGATTTTCTGTATCGTTCCTTAGAGCAGCAGGTTGATGAGTCTGTTGCTGAAGCTGCTCTTTAGCTTGTCCAGTGTTTTGTGGAGGGGTGAGAGGGATTGTCCATGATTGCCAGCAGTTTTGCCAGCATCCTGTCCTCAACCACCTCCTCCAGGGTGACAAGCTTAGAGCCAACAACAGACTCTGCTTTCTGATCAGTTTGTTCAGTCTGTTGGCGTCCTTTGCCTTGATGCCCGCACCCCAGGACACCACAGCAAAGAAGATGGTGCTCGCCACAACAGACTGATAGAACATCTGCAGCATCTTGTTGCAGACATTAAAGGACCTGAGCCTCCTCAGGAAGTAAAGCCGGCTCAGGCCCTTCTTGTAGACGGCCTCTGTGTTGGTGGACCAGTCCAGTTTATTGTCCAGCGTGACACCCAGGTACCTGTATGAAGCCACTAAATCCACATCCGTCCCACCGATGCAGACAGGAGAGGGCAGGGGCTTGGTCCTCCTGAAGTCCACCTCCATCTCCTTCGTCTTCGCCACGTTCAGCTGCAGGTGGTTCTCCCCACACCACTTCACAAAGTGGTCGACCAGGTCCCTGTACTCAGCCTCCCTCCTGCCCTCAACACACCCCACAATGGCCGTGTCATCAGAGAATTTCTGCAGATGACACGACTCAGTGCAGTACTTACAGTCAGCATTGTAGGTGGTGAAGAGGAAGGGGGACAGCACAGTTCCCTGGGGGCCGATGTTACTGAAAATGTTAAAGAAAATCAACTTTAGTTTCTATTAAATAAGAAACTAGCTCACTTTATTGAAGCCAGCTAGCTTTACTTACCTTTGACTTACCTGTTCTTTGTTCCCTTGATGGTCGTCTGTGTTGAAATACACACACACACACACACACACACACACACACACACACACACACACACTTCCGTCCTTCCCCACTGGACCATCTTCAGTACTGATGAAGAAGAAGAACCAGGATCAGATTGAGGGGAGGAATCATGCTGAAGATTCTCCTCCATCAGTCCTGATAGAGCTGCTGAAGAACATTTCTGTTCTTCACTTTGTTTGTCTCATCATGTAGAAGGAGAACCACGTCTCCATGTCCTTTTGGACCACATGGTCCACTGCTCACTGCTCCTCATATCCTCCTACATCTTCACTGGTCCAGTGGGTTACTGTCAGGGCACAGAGGAGCTTTTAGATCCACAGGTTGTGAGTTCAAATCCCGCTCAGAGTAGAAATGAAGGTGACTCTCACAGGTGATCTGAATCTGCTGATGAGACTCTGAACTGACTCCAGGAGACAAACCAGCTCAGAATGCTGCTGTCTGCTGGTTCTGAGGTTGAGTTTGGTTAAAGAATGTTTCCTCCATTTGGCAACATTAAGTTCAATTAGGCAAACAACCTGTCTGCTCGTTAACCTCGACCAAGCCGCTGCTGATCAATACACCATCAAACCAACGCTAACAAGACCCCGCCCCCGCCCAGAGCACCACTGACCCCCCACAGGACAAGACCGGACACAGACCAGAACCTGAACAGACCTTTAAAGTCCAGAAGAGGCTGAGAGATGATGTGTGCACTAGAGAGGAGGAGGTGGAGGAGAAGGAGGAGGAGGTGGAGGAGGAGGATCCCCGGAGCCCGGCACTACTCCAACTTAATTATTAAGGTGGGGGTGTCTAATGAACTGAAGGATTACAGAGGTGATAATCGCCTTCGTCTTGGTCGGTGCATTAAAGTCTTGCTCTGTGTCATTAGGTTGAGCCTGACAGACGACGAGGAGGGAGACAGAAACACAGACACAACACGCCGCTGCACAGGAAGTACAACAGAAAACAGGAAGTACAACATGACACAAATGATTTGAACTCTTTCTCTGGATTCAGTTCTTCGTCTCTCCGTGAACGCAGCGTCGAGCTGATCTTTTTCTTCTCTGGTTTTTATTCACTTCCTGTCAGGCGGTGGCGGTGGCGGTGGCGGTGGCAGCGGCGGCGGCGGAGGCGGGGCCTCTCTTCAGGGGCCTGACATTTCATCTCAGCCTTTTTTCGGCCCCTGTGATTTCCACACACAACTTCCCACGATGCCTCACTGCTCTCCCTCCCCCCCTCACATGTCTCGTTTACCCATGATCCCTTGCTTGCTGCTCCAGCGCTCGGACGGCGTTGTGTTCTTGACGTCCGGGGGGCGCCGAGCCCGATTTATCATGTTTTAAGGTGACGCCTCCCATTCATCACCGACAGACACTCAGACGCTTCGTTAGCCGACATCAGACTGTGAGCATGAAGCTAATTAAACTCTCACACACACACACACACACA
>OX336893.1:545000-557500 GCA_946959425.1 Argyrosomus regius | reverse complement strand
CACAAAGACTCCAGTTTGTCCACATAGAGACAATAATTGACTCATAGACGTCCAACCAGGATTCAGTGGAGCCTTCATGTGTCCACACAGAGACAAAGGACTGTCCAGATACAGACCTCAATGAACTCGCACCTGAGACTCTGTTCTGTCTCTTTCAGGTGTCAGGTGTCCTCATAGAAAAGATAATGGACTCGGACTCTCTTTGACAAGTGGACATGTAATAGGAGACAGTAATGGACTCCCAGAAGTCCATTGGACTCAAAGTTGTCCAGATATAGACCACAATGGTCTCGTAGAGACAGAATAGAGTCTCAGGTGTCCTCGTAGAGACAGAATAGAGTATCAGGTGTCTTCATAGAGACAGAATAGAGTCTCAGGTGTCTTCATGGAGACAGAATAGAGTCTCAGGTGTCCTCGTAGAGACAGAATAGAGTCTCAGGTGTCTTCATAGAGACAGAATAGAGTCTCAGGTGTCTTCATAGAGTCAGAATAGAGTCTCAGGTGTCTTCGTAGAGACAGAATAGAGTCTCAGGTGTCTTCGTAGAGACAGAATAGAGTCTCAGGTGTCTTCGTAGAGACAGAATAGAGTCTCAGGTGTCCTCGTAGAGACAGAATAGAGTCTCAGGTGTCCTCGTAGAGACAGAATAGAGTCTCAGGTGTCTTCATGGAGACAGAATAGAGTCTAAGGTGTCTTCATAGAGACAGAATAGAGTCTCAGGTGTCTTCATGTAGACAGAATAGAGTCTCAGGTGTCTTCATGGAGACAGAATAGAGTCTCAGGTGTCTTCGTAGAGACAGAATAGAGTCTCAGGTGTCCTCGTAGAGACAGAATAGAGTCTTAGGTGTCTTCGTAGAGACAGAATAGAGTCTCAGGTGTCTTCATGGAGACAGAATAGAGTCTCAGGTGTCCTCGTAGAGACAGAATAGAGTCTCAGGTGTCCTCGTAGAGACAGAATAGAGTCTCAGGTGTCTTCATGGAGACAGAATAGAGTCTCAGGTGTCCTCGTAGAGACAGAATAGAGTCTCAGGTGTCTTCATGGAGACAGAATAGAGTCTCAGGTGTCCTCGTAGAGACAGAATAGAGTCTCAGGTGTCCTCGTAGAGACAGAATAGAGTCTCAGGTGTCCTCGTAGAGACAGAATAGAGTCTCAGGTGTCTTCATGGAGACAGAATAGAGTCTCAGGTGTCCTCGTAGAGACAGAATAGAGTCTCAGGTGTCCTCGTAGAGACAGAATAGAGTCTCAGGTGTCTTCATGGAGACAGAACAGAGTCTCAGGTGTCCTCGTAGAGACAGAATAGAGTCTCAGGTGTCTTCATGGAGACAGAATAGAGTCTCAGGTGTCCTCGTAGAGACAGAATAGAGTCTCAGGTGTCCTCGTAGAGACAGAATAGAGTCTCAGGTGTCTTCATGGAGACAGAATAGAGTCTCAGGTGTCCTCGTAGAGACAGAATAGAGTCTCAGGTGTCCTCGTGGAGACAGAATAGAGTCTCAGGTGTCCTCGTGGAGACAGAATAGAGTCTCAGGTGTCCTCGTAGAGACAGAATAGAGTCTCAGGTGTCCTCGTAGAGACAGAATAGAGTCTCAGGTGTCCTCGTGGAGACAGAATAGAGTCTCAGGTGTCCTCGTAGAGACAGAATAGAGTCTCAGGTGTCTTCATGGAGACAGAATAGAGTCTCAGGTGTCCTCGTAGAGACAGAATAGAGTCTCAGGTGTCTTCATAGAGACAGAATAGAGTCTCAGGTGTCTTCATAGAGACAGAATAGAGTCTCAGGTGTCTTCATGGAGACAGAATAGAGTCTCAGGTGTCTTCGTAGAGACAGAATAGAGTCTCAGGTGTCTTCATGGAGACAGAATAGAGTCTCAGGTGTCTTCGTAGAGACAGAATAGAGTCTCAGGTGTCCTCGTAGAGACAGAATAGAGTCTCAGGTGTCTTCGTAGAGACAGAATAGAGTCTCAGGTGTCTTCATGGAGACAGAATAGAGTCTCAGGTGTCCTCGTAGAGACAGAATAGAGTCTCAGGTGTCCTCGTAGAGACAGAATAGAGTCTCAGGTGTCTTCATGGAGACAGAATAGAGTCTCAGGTGTCCTCGTAGAGACAGAATAGAGTCTCAGGTGTCTTCATGGAGACAGAATAGAGTCTCAGGTGTCCTCGTAGAGACAAAATAGAGTCTCAGGTGTCCTCGTAGAGACAGAATAGAGTCTCAGGTGTCCTCGTAGAGACAGAATAGAGTCTCAGGTGTCTTCATGGAGACAGAATAGAGTCTCAGGTGTCCTCGTAGAGACAGAATAGAGTCTCAGGTGTCCTCGTAGAGACAAAATAGAGTCTCAGGTGTCTTCATGGAGACAGAACAGAGTCTCAGGTGTCCTCGTAGAGACAGAATAGAGTCTCAGGTGTCTTCATGGAGACAGAATAGAGTCTCAGGTGTCCTCGTAGAGACAGAATAGAGTCTCAGGTGTCCTCGTAGAGACAGAATAGAGTCTCAGGTGTCTTCATGGAGACAGAATAGAGTCTCAGGTGTCCTCGAGAGAAGAATAGAGTCTCAGGTTCCTCGTAGAGACAGAATAGAGTCTCAGGTGTCCTCGTAGAGACAGAATAGAGTCTCAGGTGTCCTCGTGGAGACAGAATAGAGTCTCAGGTGTCCTCGTAGAGACAGAATAGAGTCTCAGGTGTGTTCGTAGAGATAGTAATGAAACGTCTCTCAGTGTTTTTAGTGAAGTATCTTGTTGTGTTTTATTTTCTGTGTGTTCAATAAGCAACATGTTGCACACACACACACACACACACACACACACACACACAGTAAACCCCCCCCCCTGTACATAAAGACAATACTAACTCCCCCCCTCCTCGCTCCCTCGCTCCCTCCCTCCTCGCTCTCAGAGCCTCCCTCACTTGTTTGGCCTCCCTCAGGACCCATAGGCGTTGTCGGAGCCCGGCGCTCTCCCCCGGCGCTGCAGTTCACCAGGTGTTGTCTGCAACAGGCAATTAGTAGAATAGGTGTAGCTGTCAATCAGCCGGCTGGAAGATTAGCTGCTTGGCCGTAATTAGCGGGTTAGAGGCTTCTTGGCCCAGAGGATAAAGGCTTTGCCAATAATGGGCCCTGGGGTATTAATTACTGAAGGTCGAAGCTGCCGAAAAGGCCAGGATCTTAGCAGCAGCGCACGTAAGATGATTGTTTAAATTTCAAAAATAATACTGGTCTGACAGTTGTTGGAGTCCCGCGAGGCGACGGGTACAAGGTAGCCGAGGTAATTAGTTTGAAGAGGGAAAGGGCATGGTTACAGGCGTGTTTGTGAAGAGCCAGGGAGGACGGGGGAGGACGGGGGAGGACGGGGGAGGAAAATATAAATGTGAGGAGGGAGAGAGGAAATACAGAGAAATGTGAAAAAATAAAAACATTATCGAGAGAGGGAGGAGGAGGAGAGGGAGGAGGAGGAATCTGAAGGGATGTGAAGAAGAAATGTGGAGGAAATAAAAACATAAGAGGGAGAGGAGAGGAGAGGAGAGGAGAGGAGAGGAGAGGAGGGATTAGGAAAGAGAAATAAAATGTCAGGTGAGAAGGAGGGGAGGAGGAAAGGAAGGAAGAAGAGGAGATACAGATAAATGTGAACAAATGTGAAACAGGAGGAGGAGAAGGAGGGATGGAGGGGAGGAGGATATAAGAGGAGTGTAAAAAACAGGAATGATTGAAGGGAGGAGAGAGAGGGATTAAGAAAGAGAAATCTAAAGGGAGGAGGAGAAGGGAGGAAGAATGATGGGGAGGAGGATGGAGGAGAGACAGAGGGAGGAGGAGGAGCAGGATGGAGGAGGATGGAGGAGAGACAGAGGGAGGAGGAGGAGGATGGAGGAGGATGGAGGAGAGACAGATGGGAGGAGGAGGAGGAGGATGGAGGAGAGACAGAGGGAGGAGGAGGAGGAGGATGGAGGAGGATGGAGGAGAGACAGAGGGAGGAGGAGGAGGATGGAGGAGGATGGAGGAGAGACAGAGGGAGGAGGAGGAGGATGGAGGAGGATGGAGGAGAGACAGAGGGAGGAGGAGGATGGATGGAGGAGAGACAGAGGGAGGAGGGAGGAGGAGGATGGAGGAGGATGGAGGAGAGACAGAGGGAGGAGGAGGAGGATGGAGGAGGATGGAGGAGAGACAGAGGGAGGAGGAGGAGGATGGACGAGGATGGAGGAGAGACAGAGGGAGGAGGAGGAGGAGGAGGATGGAGGAGAGACAGAGGGAGGAGGAGGAGGATGGAGGAGGATGGAGGAGAGACAGAGGGAGGAGGAGAAGGATGGAGGAGGATGGAGGAGAGACAGAGGGAGGAGGAGGATGGAGGAGGATGGAGAGAGATAGTGAGGACGAATAACAGAGGTGTGAAGAGGAGGAGTGAATAAAGAGAGAACATGACAGAATGAAGGAGGGATGAAGAGGTGGAGGAACATTCAGGCAACATTCAGGGAACATTCAGGTAACATATAAATAACATTATATAAATATATAAAATGTCTGATTAAACAGTCTTTGATGATGTCATGATACAGTGTGGGATCATGGGAGTTGTAGTCTTCATACTGATGTACCACGTTTGTGTTTCCTGTTTTATTTTGTAGTCTGTGTCTTTGTATTTCCACTTCCTGTCTTTGTTCTGTTTTCCCGCCAGTTTTTGAATCTGCTCCACTGAAATCAGGACGATCACACTCACCTGCACTCACCTGGTTTTCATTAGCTCAGTCACTCTTTGAGCTCAGAGCTCATATACTTATTGTGTTCAGTCTCTGTTTACCTGAGAACCTGAACCTGTCTGTACACCTGTACCTGAACCTGTTTCCTGTCTGTACACCTGTACCTGAACCTGTCTCCTGTCTGTACACCTGTACCTGAACCTGTTTCCTGTCTGTACACCTGTACCTGAACCTGTCTCCTGTCTGTACACCTGTACCTGAACCTGTTTCCTGTCTGTACACCTGTACCTGAACCTGTTTCCTGTCTGTACACCTGTACCTGAACCTGTTTCCTGTCTGTACACCTGTACCTGAACCTGTTTCCTGTCTGTACACCTGTACCTGAACCTGTCTCCTGTCTGTACACCTGTACCTGAACCTGTTTCCTGTCTGGTTTTTGGATTTTGGATTTGTTTACCTGTGCTACTCTCTGCTGCTTCCTGCCCACCTGAACCTGTGCTGAGAATGAAACTGTCTGCTGTCTGAGGTGAGTCCACGTTACGTTTACGCGTCTGTGAAGTGAAACACAAACTGCAGTTCCTCTTGTCGTCCACTTGAGGCTGGCTCCAGAAGTGAGTCAGTCTCCATAAGTCCCCATGTTCAAATGTTCAACTTCACAGCAGAAATAAACATGTTTACAGCCTGGTACAAAAAACAGTTTTGGTCTCTATAGCTAATTTCCCCGTTCATGACAACTGTACTGAGGGTGAATTTATATACAACTCACCTGTTCAGATTATATTAAGGCTTAAAGTTATGCAGGATTAAGAGCGTGGACGCTTTGATTGACAGGTGGGGGACGTCACAGAGACTACGTCCAGGTTTTAGACAGTCTGTGGGGACGTCATGGAGACTACAGAGACCAGAGGGCGAGTGTTAGTACCACAGGCGTTTTGGACCTCCGGGATGAAGAGGAGGTTTTCAGGCCCAGGGCGCTGGTGTTGTGCCAGAACCCGAGCTGGGCGAGCAGGCAATGTAACCGGGCTCAGCAGCCTCTATGGAGATAATGGCAGAGGAGAAGAGGACGCTGTTATTTGGATGTTTGTGTCATAATCCAGTTGTTGTTATTCATCAGATTATTCGTGCTGATGGTTTTTCCGTCCTCGGCGCTCTCAGATGTTCTGATGTGCTGAGTTTATCTTCCAGCTGCTCTTTCCATCGAGGTGAAAACAACCTGAGCTGCTGATGTATTTAAGCAGGTGATGTTCTGGTTTCACAGCGACAAACTTCACAGGACAGAAGAAGAAATATCTCTGAGCTGTTTTATTGCTGCTGAGTCGTCTGGAGGGGAAAAAGATTCGCTCAGGTTCAAAGTTATGACAGGAAACAGACTGAGAGTCGTCAGGTGACCGACAGGAGACGAGCAGCGAGCATCAAATCAAAGCTGAGCTCGTAAACACAGAAGAAGGAACTGTTTTCAAATGTTTCAACTTCAACTTCAGACTTTTAGAATATATATATATTTTATATATTATTCTATTTTCTCTTAAAGAAGCTTTGAGTCTGTAATTATCAGGAAAAGTCGTAAATTTGCATTAAATTCAGAACTTTATTAATCGTGCTTGGGGAAATAATTTGTGCACACACAGGAGCTACAACACTTAATTAAAAGTACAAAATCTAATTATTGATGCATGAATGAGTTCATCACTTTAAAGCTGCAGCAGGTGAACGTGGAGCTCGTTTAATCAATAATAATACATCATCAATTATTTTGTGTTAATAATCAAAAGTTCACAAATAAAAAGAAGAGAAGTAAAAAAGTTCAACATCTGTGTTAAAGTGCAGAGCCAGAGCAAACGTGTCACATTAATCATCATCAGGTTCACCACGTCTCTACAGGAGCCCAGAGCGGACAGACTGAACGGAGGATGGAGATTTTAGATTTGACTGTTTCAACACAGAACAGAGGGTGAAGCGAGGGGGCTTCAGTCAGCAGCTGCATCCTACAGACTGGACCTTTAAGTCGAAGCGCTGAGCTGAACAAGCTTTGAATATTGGAGATGTCAGAAGTTCCAGATTGCAAACAACTGAAGACCACTCACCTCACCCCCCAGTTCCAAACGTGAAAGAGAAACAATGGTGGAGATGAAAGCCAAAAAACAGCTGACAGGTCCTGAAGAGGACCAGCTCCCTGTGTGACCTCATGAAACATAAAAAACAATAATTCATATTTCAGGTTAAACTGAAAACAGTGTCGGACCTTTTAAATATAAACATAATGAATGCATGCAGATTAAAACACATCAGAAGTTTTTATTTATTTTCATTTGACAGATTTTTGTCACTCTGATGATCCTCGTTATATTATATATATATACGTATTAATATAATATAATTTTCCTCTGAACATGAAAAAGAAACAAAGTGAAGTAAAAACTTGCTGATGTTCGGTTACAGTTATAATATAATATATAATATATAATATACAGATACTGACTGTAACTGAGCACAGTCCCCCGTCTCCCCTCTCGTCTCCCCCGTCCCCCCTGACTCTCCCCTCTCCATGGCGACCATACAGTAAATCTCTCCTCATGTAAAACTCTGCACCTGTGGCCCCCGGCGGCTCCTGATCCGAGGGCCACAATAAACATGTCAGTCCGGCCTGCCTCCCCCACCGGCCCCCATAAATAAACATAAAACACAGCAGCAGTGCATGCTGGGAGGAGCCAGGGGTCATTACTGTGTGTGTGTGTGTGTGTGTGTTGTGGGACTTGAACCCGCGGCTGAAATCACCGTCAGGAGACCGGAGCAGGTCGAGCTGACGAGCTGCAGACTTCATCATTTTTATCTCCTCTGCAGGTTTCAGCCGCCGTCACTGTTCAAAAAACTTTATTAGAAACACAAACGACGACGAAGATTTCCTGTGAAACAATCCAAGTTAAATAAAACAGAAAATACACTGTAAAAAAAAAAAGAACATTTAAAGGAAAATATCAAAATTCAACTTTCAGGATTTACAGAGAAACTCTGTAATTTAGATTTAAACTGATTTATTACAAAAAAGTGACTGATAGAGTCATGTGAATATAAACATTTATATAATAAGTTTAATTACAGATCATTATTTTACATTCATTTGTACGTAATTAAAAAAACAGAAAAATACTGTATAAATAATTTTCTGTAGAAAAAAGAGAAATGAAAGTAATTTGTTATTAATAATCATTATTAATTATTAATGGAGTGATTTTTATTTTACAGTGTATTAAAAATGTTCTTTAACATGTAGAAATAATTCGGCTTCATGTTTGTCACATGACTCATCTTCAGAAATCTTCAAAAATCATAAAATGTAAAAATGCGTCAAATAAAACATTCAAACTATTTTTTATTATTTCACAGAAAATAATTTAAAATTTGATTGTTTTTATTTTAAATCTGATGATGTTAATGAATCAAATTAAAATGTACATTAATGTTTAAAACAGTTTGTCTCACTCTTTGATTTACAGGTCTGTAACTCAGTACTGAACATGAGTACAAGGTTGAGGTACTTGTACTGTAATATTTCCACTACTATACTTCAACATTTAAATATTTAAACGATTTATAAATGATTCTTAAAGTTTCTGTTCTGACTTCAGTGAAATAAATCATATGAAACAAACAAACATCACGTGAACGCGATCAGAGAAAACTTGTTCTTCTTCGTCTCCTGTCATTCGTCTGACGACCCCTCAGATTTATGTGGTGACCTTTGGAGGGACCGCACCCCTCAGGTTGGGAACCTCTGGACTGAGCTGTCACGTTCAGAAATGTAATTATATTTCCTGTATATACAGATATTTATATAAATCCAGTGTCAGAGGAAAGTTGAAGGTCATTAGTGAGTCAGCTGACTGCAGGCGGACGCTTCATGTAAAATGGATCAGCTGAAGAAGACGACGTCCTCGTTAACCTTTGACCTCCAATTAAAAGAGAAAAATGAAATGCAGTGAAGATTTTAGAGTGTTTAGTAATGAGCGATGAGAGCTGCATGATCTGCACGCACAAACACGGAGGACCAACTCGTCATGTGATCACACTGTGCACGTCTGATTGGCAGATTAGAGACACGTTCACATGCTGCAGTCTAACAGTGAATACAGTACCAGAACCTCTGAACCAGCAGTGTCCAGTCTGACAGTGAATACAGTACCAGAACCTCTGAACCAGCAGTGTCCAGTCTGACAGTGAATACAGTACCAGAACCTCTGAACCAGCAGTGTCCAGTCTGACAGTGAATACAGTACCAGAACCTCTGAACCAGCAGTGTCCAGTCTAACAGCGAATACAGCAACAGAACCTCTGAACCAGCAGTGTCCAGTCTAACAGTGAATACAGCAACAGAACCTCTGAACCAGCAGTGTCCAGTCTGACAGTGAATACAGCAACAGAACCTCTGAACCAGCAGTGTCTCAGCAGCACCTCTGTGCTCCAACCCGGTCCGGTCCGGCTGCTGAGCCCGGTTCTGTTAGCATGCTAACGGCAGATTCAGTTAGCAGCAGTTAATTAGCAGTTAGCTTAGCTTTACTTTAAGCCTTTGAACAGTGTGTCATCTGTTAGCTGTCCTGCTGCCGTGAAACAACTTTTACAAACGAATCCTGACAGAGAAACAAACATGATGTGTGTGTGTGTGTGTGTGTGTGTGTGTGTGCGTGCGTGCGTGTGTGTGTGTGCATGTGTGCGTGCGTGCGTGTGTGTGTGTGTGTGTGTGTGCGTGCGTGTGTGTGCGTGTGTGTGTGTGTGTGCGTGTGTGTGTGTGCGTGCGTGTGTGTGTGTGTGTGTGTGTGTGTGCGTGTGTTGTAAACCTCCAGCTGGTGTCGAGCTCCCAGCAGACGAACCCACAGCGGGCTGTGCACCTTGTTTAGGAGGAAACAAATGAAAAGACATTAAGATACACGTTAGGCACAGGAGGAGTAATAACCTGAGGAGGAGGTGGAGGAGGAGGAGGAGGTGATGGAGGTTTGACTGGACGGTGGTTCTGCTGTCGGCTCTGATTGTAAATATACTTATACATTGTAAATACGCTACGTACTTCATTTGATTCTCTTTTTTCTGTTTTAACCACCGGCAGTTTGCACGAGGTATTTTATTTTGAAAATCCACAGGATTCTCCGTGCTGTTTCTGTATCTGGCTTCCTGTCAGCTCGAGCTGCTCTGTGGAAATTGACGCAGGCTGCTCGCGGCGTCCGTCAAAAATAGAACAGAGCCGAGTGGAGGCCCGCTTCTGGGACACTTCTGAACCGGACCGCGACAGAGCCGGTGGAGTTTGAAACATTGACTAGAACGGCTGCGTATCACCGTGATACGGTGGTCCAGTGGAATTTGGGGTTTGGATTACTGCAGAGTCTCCGTGCAGTCGACCGAACACGTGAATCACAGTCAGTATTGATTATGATCAATAGTCATTGAACTGTTTAACAGCTGAGCGAGGACGGCAGGTGATGAACGCCTTCAGGCTAACACTCAAACAGCTGATGATGAATGAACGCTTCCTGCAGCCTCCATGAAAAACACAAAACATCCTGATGTCCCGAGGTCATCACACACACGCCGGACTGAACAGAACCTCTGAACCAGCAGTGTCCAGTCTAACAGTGAATACAGTAACAGAACCTCTGAACCAGCAGTGTCCAGTCTAACAGTGAATACAGCAACAGAACCTCTGAACCAGCAGAGTCCAGTCTAACAGTGAATACAGTAACAGAACCTCTGAACCAGCAGTGTCCAGTCTAACAGTGAGTACAGCAACAGAACCTCTGAACCAGCAGTGTCCAGTCTAACAGTGAGTACAGCAGCCTACCAAG
The DNA here is from genome assembly GCA_946959425.1 of Argyrosomus regius. NCBI lineage: Eukaryota > Metazoa > Chordata > Actinopteri > Sciaenidae > Argyrosomus > Argyrosomus regius. The sequence continues at coordinate 546,996 of OX336893.1, read as the reverse complement.
GTGGTTTTCTTGCCGGGTTTGGCTCCCGGGGCTGAGTCAGTTAGTCGGTGGTGTAAGCACCAACTGTGGAGTAGGAAGTAGGAGCAAAAAGTTCTGGTTCTGGTGTTAAAGTTCTGGTTCTGGTGGTGACCCGGCCTCCTGTTAAAGTCTACTAACAGCTGAAGTAAGTGCAGAACAAACTGATGAAATAAAGATGAGGTGGAGGAGGAGGGAGCGTTCAGAGTCCTCGAGCGGAGGCCGGTTGGAGGAGGAGGGAGCGTTCAGAGTCCTCAGGCGGAGGCCGGTTGGAGGAGCAGTTCGGGGACTTTGGATATTTGGAGTCGTCAATAATGAAACACAGAAACCAAATCTGATCCACGAAAACACATGCAGAGCGTTTCCCCTCCGCCCGACGGCCTCGCCTCCGCCCGCACGCCGCGCTCAGCCTCCAACATCGACGCTGTAATGATTTCCTCCGAGCCTCCGCCCGCCCTCCCTTCACAGAGGGATTGTGGGATACAGACCCTTACTTCCATCCTGAGCCGCCTCAGGTGGAGAGCTGAACATAACATTAGCATGCATGCTAAGTGTAGCAGGTGTAGAAACATGGTGATGTTCAGCCTCAGGTGTAGCTTCATCACAAACAGATGAAGATCCAATAATCAGGATCAATAATTAAAAAGTTTGACTGATCAACAAACTTCAGATCAACCTGCAGACATCAACTAGCTCCATGGTTAGCTTTGTTAGCTCCATGGTTAGCTCCTTGGTTAGCTTTGTTAGCTCCATGGTTAGCTTTGTTAGCTCCATGGTTAGCTCCTTGGTTAGCTTTGTTAGCTCCATGGTTAGCTTTGTTAGCTCCATGGTTAGCTCCTTGGTTAGCTTTGTTAGCTCCATGGTTAGCTCCTTGGTTAGCTTTGTTAGCTCCATGGTTAGCTTTGTAAGCTCCATGGTTAGCTTTGCTAGCTCCATGGTTAGCTCCTTGGTTAGCTTTGTTAGCTCCATGGTTAGCTCAGTTAAGTCCATGGTTAGCTTTGTTCGCTCCATGGTTAGCTTGGTTAGCTCAGTTAGCTCCACAGTTAGCTCTTTTAACCCTGTTAGCTGTGACTACCTGAGCTGGTCTCCGTCAGTCCTGTTCTGGTCTCTGCTCCATGTTTCAGGGTGGAGCCGGTTGAAGCTGGTAGAGACGTGAGCGTGGAGGATGAGGACAAACAAACAGAGAAGAAAGGAGTCATTGATTATTACTGAATATTTATGTAACATATAATCTATATATTTATATTGCTATATTGAACATGACGTCATCAGATCATCAGGCAGTTTGATAGTTTCCGCTGTAAACGTCTCACAGAGTCGTCGAGCTGTTTGTTTGAAATGTTTGTAATGTTTGTAATGTTTGTTTGAAATGTTTGTAATGTTTGTAATGTTTGTAATGTTTGTTTGAAATGTTTGAAATGTTTGAAATGTTTGGAATGTTTGAAATGTTTGGTTTGAAATGTTTGAAATGTTTGAAATGTTTGTAATGTTTGTAATGTTTGTTTGAAATGTTTGAAATGTTTGAAATGTTTGGAATGTTTGAAATGTTTGGTTTGAAATGTTTGAAATGTTTGAAATGTTTGTAATGTTTGAAATGTTTGAAATGTTTGTAATGTTTGTAATGTTTGAAATGTTTGAAATGTTTGTAATGTTTGTAATGTTTGAAATGTTTGGAATGTTTGAAATGTTTGGAATGTTTGAAATGTTTGAAATGTTTGAAATGTTTGTAATGTTTGAAATGTTTGGAATGTTTGTAATGTTTGGAATGTTTGAAATGTTTGGAATGTTTGAAATGTTTGTAATGTTTGAAATGTTTGAAATGTTTGGAATGTTTGAAATGTTTGGAATGTTTGAAATGTTTGGAATGTTTGTAATGTTTGGAATGTTTGAAATGTTTGAAATGTTTGAAATGTTTGTAATGTTTGAAATGTTTGAAATGTTTGTAATGTTTGGAATGTTTGAAATGTTTGGAATGTTTGAA
>OX336893.1:502500-540000 GCA_946959425.1 Argyrosomus regius | reverse complement strand
ACTGTTTAGCCACAAACAGCTAGCATACCCAATATGGTAACGAGAGCATGAGCACGATATTATGCTATTATTGTGCTAGCTATTTGTGGATAGACTTGCGTCCAGTTTTGATGCTAAGCTAGGCTAAACACAACTTAGGTAACTTAGGTAGTCATGTTAGCCTAATGTTGGACATGCTAATTGATCGAAGCTGCCACAATCACATAACAAAGTGTTGATATGTTAGCTTGAGAGCAGCTAAGTCATGTTAGCTCTCTAGCTAAGTAATGCTGGCTAAGCTAAGCTACACACACTGTATGTCCTGTAGTCGTTTATTACAGACTCCATGCCAAGTCTTTAAAGCACGTGGAAACTGAACTGACTCAGCCCGGGATGCCAGGAGCCAAACCCGGCAAGAAAACCACCTCGATAGGCTGCTGTATTCACTGTTAGACTGGACACTGCTGGTTCAGAGGTTCTGTTGCTGTATTCACTGTTAGACTGGACACTGCTGGTTCAGAGGTTCTGTTCCTGTATTCACTGTTAGACTGGACACTGCTGGTTCAGAGGTTCTGTTCCTGTATTCACTGTTAGACTGGACACTGCTGGTTCAGAGGTTCTGTTACTGTATTCACTGTTAGACTGGACACTGCTGGTTCAGAGGTTCTGTTGCTGTATTCACTGTTAGACTGGACACTGCTGGTTCAGAGGTTCTGTTCAGTTCTGGTCCAGTCTGACTTATTTGATGTTATAAATGGAGGTTTCCCGTTGTGACTGAGTCGTGGTTCGTTGGGTGGGAACTCCGACCTCAAACACGATGTTTTGTTTTGAGTCCAGTTCATCTGTTCGAGACCGTTCAGAGTCCAGTTCATCTGTTCGAGACCGTTCAGAGTCCAGTTCATCTGTTCGAGAACATTCAGAGTCCAGTTCATCTGTTCGAGAACGTTCAGAGTCCAGTTCATCTGTTCGAGAACGTTCAGAGTCCAGTTCATCTGTTCGAGACCGTTCAGAGTCCAGTTCATCTGTTCGAGTTCAGTTTGTTCATTCTGAGCTCAAAAACTCCAACATGTGGTCACACGTCCTCAGTGATGCATTCAAGTTCCCCTCCAGTCTGTGTGCTAAGCTAGGCTAAAAATCTTTTTATTTCACTGTTTAGCCACAAACAGCTAGCATACCCAATATGGTAACGAGAGCATGAGCACGATATTATGCTATTATTGTGCTAGCTATTTGTGGATAGACTTGCGTCCAGTTTTGATGCTAAGCTAGGCTAAACACAACTTAGGTAACTTAGGTAGTCATGTTAGCCTAAGGTTGGACATGCTAATTGATCGAAGCTGCCACAATCACATAACAAAGTGTTGATATGTTAGCTTGAGAGCAGCTAAGTCATGTTAGCTCTCTAGCTAAGTAATGCTGGCTAAGCTAAGCTACACACACTGTATGTCCTGTAGCTTACAGTACAATATGTAGTATATGTAGCACATATGCTAACTACCACTGACACTCGTCTGTCCTGATGTTATTACAGACAGTGAACTCACCGCAGGTCCCAACTCCCTCTGCGTTGACTGACAGGCGTGTTCACATGCTCACATTCGTTCTCGCCCTCAGCAGCAGAACGCCGGCTCGCCGCCCGTTAATCTGTTTGCACGTTTGCGGCGCTAACAATGTGATGACAACACGCTGACATCACCCAGATGTCAGAAGCATCTGCGTCCTGCAGCCGACCACGACCGACCAATCACAGCTCCTCCTGCTGCTCTGCAACATACAAACACGTTAAGAAGACTGTCTAAGACCTGGACGCAGTCTCTGTGACGTCCCCGCAGACTGTCTAAAACCTGGATGTAGTCTCCGTGACGTCCCCGCAGACTGTCTAAAACCTGGACGTAGTCTCCGTGACGTCCCCGCAGACTGTCTAAAACCTGGACGTAGTCTCCGTGACGTCCCCGCAGACTGTCTAAAACCTGGACGTAGTCTCTGTACTGAACACACACGCCTCACTCTAACAGATAAAACATTAAATGAAGCTTCCTGTTGTCAGCGTCCAATCAGAGCACTCGTATCCTCATTGATCTCTCTTAATGAAGGTGTCGGCTCATTGAAGGGCGTCCCTGTAATTAATGTGGGAACGAGGCCGGAGCTAATCCCTGTTTAATGTTGGTCTCTGCTAATGAAGCTGAGACTCTTGTCTGGTTTGAGCTCCGTGTTTCTTCAGTTTGACGTCGGTCTGCGATCCAGACGACCTGAACACGTTTAATATTCAGATCAGAGAGGCGGGAAATCCTCCGTCTGAGACGCTCACTGGAATCCTGAAATTAGGATTTACACTTCCTGTCTGATGGAGTCTGTGCCATCAAGTCAGATTGCACACAGAGCTGCCTACGTTTCCCATAATGCAACTGGGTAGTGTCGTTTATTACAGACTCCATGCCAAGTCTTTAAAGCACGTGGAAACTGAACTGACTCAGCCCGGGATGCCAGGAGCCAAACCCGGCAAGAAAACCACCTCGATAGGCTGCTGTATTCACTGTTAGACTGGACACTGCTGGTTCAGAGGTTCTGTTGCTGTATTCACTGTTAGACTGGACACTGCTGGTTCAGAGGTTCTGTTCCTGTATTCACTGTTAGACTGGACACTGCTGGTTCAGAGGTTCTGTTCCTGTATTCACTGTTAGACTGGACACTGCTGGTTCAGAGGTTCTGTTCCTGTATTCACTGTTAGACTGGACACTGCTGGTTCAGAGGTTCTGTTACTGTATTCACTGTTAGACTGGACACTGCTGGTTCAGAGGTTCTGTTGCTGTATTCACTGTTAGACTGGACACTGCTGGTTCAGAGGTTCTGTTCAGTTCTGGTCCAGTCTGACTTATTTGATGTTATAAATGGAGGTTTCCCGTTGTGACTGAGTCGTGGTTCGTTGGGTGGGAACTCCGACCTCAAACACGATGTTTTGTTTTCATGGTCGTACAGTGGAGGAAGTTCTGTGTCCGTGTTGATGAAGTTCAGCTCTGCCCTGAAGCTGTGAGACTAATGTGATGGAGGAGAAACGTTCCTGTAACGCTGTGTGAACGTTTGCAGACTGCAGTTCATCGTCGTATTAATGAAATGTTTTGTCTGTTCAGCAGTTTGTGTCCCGTCAGCTGTTCGCTGGACGTGTCAGCAGATCGGATGTTTACAGGTGAGAAAATCACACGGTGAGTGTTGATGATGTTTTAACGTGTTTTTAACGTGTCTGCGTGTCGTTCACAGTCAGACGAGCTCCGACATGCTGATCATCAAACATGTCGTCACAGACTTCATTAACAGGATGAGACACCTGAGCAGCAGGTACGCTTCAACACCTCAGGTGAAAACGCAGCTTTATGTTAAACATACAGAACGTTTAAAGAACGTTCACACAGCGCTGCACACGTCTCCATTTATTCATTATTACATTTATCTCAGTGTGTCCGTGAACGACTTCTTTTCATTCTCTTCATGGTGTTTGGACGAGGAGGGGGGAAGTCTCCGGAGCTTTCAACCATCTTCCTCCTTCTCTTCTTCACGGACGGTCGATAACGTGTCTGTGACCTTTATTTTGAAAATATTTGAATAATTTAATGTTGAAGATAAATCATCTTCTGTAGCAGCGACACAAACTGTTGATACACTGACAGCAGATTCAGTCTGTAAATGTCACGTTCATGTTGCCCGTCCACTGGAGGGCGCTCCAACATTACCGATAAGAAATGTCACAGTGCATTGCATTCTGGGTAGTGGTCACCATATTTTAGGACACACCTCGTCGGCGCTACGTGACATTCACCACGCCGTTCAACCGCCCCTCGCCGTTAGCTTGTTACGTGTTAGCGGAGATAGCATGAAGTGGAGCGCTAAGTGTTAGCTCTGTTAGCTTTTCTTTACGGTATTTTACCGTGTTTCTTTTTTTTGTGTTCCTGTTGAATCTTTTTCATAATTTCACTTCCTGTTTCAGACTCAACTGAACGTAAAAAACATTTTTAGACTTTTAAATCTGTCGTCGTCTTCTCGTGTTTCTCGTCAGTTCGATCTCCACCCTCCGATCATCCTCCTCTCAGATCGTCTCTCCATCCTCTGTCGTGAACTCCCTCCTGTCTCTCAGTGAATATTTAACCCTACGACTCGCTAAAGAGGTGTCACCCCTCCACGCCGCCGGCGTTGCTTTCATAACACTCCGGGTCTCTGGTAGACACAGCAGAGGGCTAATTAACCCCTCTGATTACTCCAATTAACCCCGACACATTAGAGCTCATCACAGCAGAGTGACAAGTTTTCCTCCAGAGCCTGAACTCAACACTGACGTGTCAGAGAGTCTCTGCAGGCCGCGCAGGCAGCAGGAAGTGATGTCAGAGAGTCTCTGCAGGCCGCGCAGGCAGCAGGAAGTGATGTCAGAGCTGCAGTCTGTCTGAACACACCCACAACAACCTGAGAAGCCAATGAGAGGTCAGACAGAGGTTTGTCCTCATTAACATTCAGGTATGAATATAAAGTCTAATAATAATGAAATACAATAAACCCCAGCTGTGGAATTATGTAAATAAACACAGTATGATACCGTAAATAAACACAGTATGATACCGTAAATAAACACAGTATGATACCGTAAATAAACACAGTATACCATAAATAAACACAGTATGATACCGTAAATAAACACAGTATACCATAAATAAACACAGTATACCGTAAATAAACACAGTATGATACCGTAAATAAACACAGTATACCATAAATAAACACAGTATGATACCGTAAATAAACACAGTATACCATAAATAAACGCAGTATGATACCGTAAATAAACACAGTATGATACCGTAAATAAACACAGTATACCATAAATAAACACAGTATGATACCGTAAATAAACACAGTATACCGTAAATAAACACAGTATGATACCGTAAATAAACACAGTATGATACCGTAAATAAACACAGTATACCATAAATAAACGCAGTATGATACCGTAAATAAACACAGTATACCATAAATAAACACAGTATAATACCGTAAATAAACACAGTATGATACCGTAAATAAACACAGTATACCATAAATAAACACAGTATGATACTGTAAATAAACACAGTATGATACCGTAAATAAACGCAGTATGATACCGTAAATAAACACAGTATACCATAAATAAACACAGTATAATACCGTAAATAAACACAGTATGATACCGTAAATAAACACAGTATAATACCGTAAATAAACACAGTATGATACCGTAAATAAACACAGTATACCATAAATAAACACAGTATGATACCGTAAATAAACACAGTATGATACCGTAAATAAACACAGTATGATACCGTAAATAAACACAGTATGATACCGTAAATAAACACAGTATACCGTAAATAAACACAGTATACCATAAATAAACACAGTATGATACCGTAAATGAACACAGTATACCATAAATAAACACAGTATGATACCGTAAATAAACACAGTATACCATAAATAAACACAGTATACCATAAATAAACACAGTATGATACCGTAAATAAACACAGTATACCATAAATAAACACAGTATGATACCAAAAAAACACAGTATGAACCGTAAATAAACACAGTATAACCGTAAATAAACACAGTATACCATAAATAAACACAGTATGATACCGTAAATAAACACAGTATGATACCGTAAATAAACACAGTATGATACCGTAAATAAACACAGTATACCGTAAATAAACACAGTATACCATAAATAAACACAGTATGATACCGTAAATGAACACAGTATACCATAAATAAACACAGTATGATACCGTAAATAAACACAGTATACCATAAATAAACACAGTATACCATAAATAAACACAGTATGATACCGTAAATGAACACAGTATACCATAAATAAAGGCAGTATGATACCGTAAATGAACACAGTATACCATAAATAAACACAGTATGATACCGTAAATAAACACAGTATGATACCGTAAATAAACACAGTATACCGTAAATAAACACAGTATGATACCGTAAATGAACACAGTATACCATAAATAAAGGCAGTATGATACCGTAAATGAACAGTAGTACTGTAAACTTGAAACCGTCCAAACGTCTCTGTGAAGGATCACACTAAATATATTCGAGTGTTTATCAGACCAAAGCTTCTGTGTGTGTGTGTGTGTGTGTGTGTGTGTGTGTGTGTGTGTGTGTGTACATGTTTTCTGCCCCCCGGTGGTCAGATGTCATCATCACAGTGACATCAGCAGTCAGCTGTTGGTCCACAGACGTCCTCTCTGTAAATGTTCGTCCGTCCTCTCAAACACACTTCTTATAAACTCTGTGTGTGTGTGTGTGTGTGTGTGTGTGTGTGTGTGACTTTAAATCTAATAATTATTATCAATATTTCATGACCTCGTCAGTGTTGTGTTGATAATTAACCTGTGTTGTGAGGAGGCTGTAGCAGGTTCCAGGCTTTCTTCAGGTGTGTGTGTGTGTGTGTTTTCAGGTGTGTGTGTGTGTGTTTTCAGGTGTGTGTGTGTGTGTGTGTGTGTGTGTGTGTTTTCAGGTGTGCGTGTGTGTGTGTGTTTTCAGGTGTGTGTGTGTGTGTGTGTGTGTGTGTGTGTGTGTGTGTGTTTTTCAGGTGTGCGTGTGTGTGTGTGTGTGTGTGCGTGTGTGTGTGTGTGTGTTTTCAGGTGTGTGTGTGTGTGTGTGTGTGTGTGTTTTCAGGTGTGTGTGTGTGTGTGTGTTTTCAGGTGTGTGTGTGTGTGTGTGTGTGTGTGTGTGTGTGTGTGTTTTCAGGTGTGCGTGTGTGTGTGTGTGTTTTCAGGTGTGTGTGTGTGTGTGTGTTTTCAGGTGTGTGTGTGCGTGTGTGTGTGTGTGTGTGTTTTCAGGTGTGTGTGTGTGTGTGTGTGTTTTCAGGTGTTTGTTTGTGTGTGTGTGTGTTTTCAGGTGTGCGTGTGTGTGTGCGTGTGTGTGTGTGTGTTTTCAGGTGTGTGTGTGTGTGTGTGTGTGTGTGTGTGTGTGTTTTCAGGTGTTTGTTTGTGAGGCGCTGTGTTTCCCCCTGAAGGCACTCAGACAAATAAAAGGAGCGAGCGAGGCAGAGTGTGTGTGTTAACAGAGAGAGAGAGAGTGTGTGATGTGGAGTTTTAATTTGAAAAGCCTTCAGGTGAAGTGCAGACAAAGGAAAGTAAAGAAAAACATGTTTTCATTATTCATCTGTCATACATGTCACCATGACTTATTTATTTTACACCATCACTTATTGATGAAACACCAGCCGATGGGCTGAGGGTGGAGGTGGAGGTGGAGGTGGAAACAGTCGTCTCTTAGATGGACTCTTTTTGGTCTTTAGTGACACCGTCTCTGTTTCTGTCTGAATCTGATGTGAGATCAGCTGACTGTTAACGAGCCGATCTGATTGGACAGTTTAAAGTGATTCAAACAGATCTGAGATCAGCTGATCGTCTGACTGTTTGTCTCATAATTCAAGTTCAAGTTTCACGTTCGTCTTTGTCGCTCCTCGTCAGTGAAGTGACATCACATCCTGTCACATGTTAAACACTTTTCAGGTGTGATGATTATAAAATTTACATTTTTCACACAAACGTACTTTAAATTATCAGTTTAACATACAGTTATTATTATGCATATATTATTATTTCATTTGTCTTCATACAGCAGCTTCAATAAACTATAAAGATGGAGCACATAATAAATAAATATAAATATGTATTTATATAACATGTTTTATTGATCAACACATAATAAACTAATTCAATGTGACACACTGAGTCAGGTGACTTTATGTTGACAAACACAAAATATAAAAACATGTTTTACATTATAAACAACGTCTCATGTGGAAAAACATTTTCTATGTCCAGATATGAAATATTAAAACAGTTTGACTCAATAATCAAAGTTTGTCAGTGAAAACACGTCTGTCTGTCTGTCTGTAAAATATTTTCATTATAAATATAAAATATACCAAAAATAATAATAACATTTGATCTATCTGATGTTCTTTAAATGTTTATTAAAAACACTTCACATAAATTCAATCATTACATAATGCTACCTTTAATTACTTAAAACTTAAATCTACAGACACAAACAGACAAAATCATTGTTACAGTTATTATATTTATATTATTATTTTATGTTTGAATAATACAGCCGTCCAATAAAACAGCAGCAGAATCTTTGAATGTCGTCATGAGTTTGAGCAGCAGACATATTATATAATATGATAATATTATATTATATTATATTATATTATATTATCATATTATATATTTATACTACTTCTGTTATTTTGTCCACCCCCCCTTCCTGTTCACACTCAGTGAAACTCTTCAAAGTGCAGAAATATTTCACAGAAAGTTAAACGAGAGTAAAAAAAGGACGTTTGAGAGTGACGGAGGAGGAACATGTGTTCAGATCAGACCTCCGCCTCCCGCTGAGGTCACTGCGTGTCGACACAGACTACATCTACGGGAAGCTAAAGAGGACAAACAAACATCTGGAGCAGCCACCTGTCTGCGAGCTGCAGGTCTGTCTGCAGGTAAGGTGACCTTTTCCTCCAACACACGACACCCGGAGAACAGCACCGCCGAGCAGCTGCCACCGAGCTGCCCTTCAGCTCCCACATCAGCACCACCCTCCATCCCCGACCGTCAGCTCCACCCTGAATATTAATGAGGGACAGGCGACGATGGACAAACACCTGAAGACTTTAAAACACGTCACGTCACAGCTGACAGCTTAAAGACTTCATGCCGAGATCACCAAACCAGTCTCAGAGACTGAAATCTGAGTTTCCTCTGCAGAATCACCTCCAACAGATGAGGACGGAGACAGACATTTATTTAAAACAAAGTTCACTCTGAAAGACCAAAGACTGTCTAAAACCTGGACGTAGTCTCTGTGACGTCCCCGCAGACTGTCTAAAACCTGGACATAGTCTCCGTGACGTCCCCGCAGACTGTCTAAAACCTGGACGTAGTCTCCGTGACGTCCCCGCAGACTGTCTAAAACCTGGACGTAGTCTCTGAGACGTCCCCGCAGACTGTCTAAAACTTGGACGTAGTCTCTGAGACGTCCCCGCAGACAGACTCAGTGTGGTGACTCTGGTCCTCTCCATGTTTGGATCATGTGACAGGAAACGTCCAGAAACAGGAAGTGACACGCTGAGCCTCTGAATCATGCATCATATCCTGTCTGTTGACCAATGAGCTGACAGCAGTGTTATAAATCACACACACCTGGACGAGCAGCAGCGGTGGTCGTTTGTCTTCGTCCTCCTGATTTATGAAGAAGTGAAACAGCTGACAGAGAGAAACAGAAACATCTCCAACATCTGCAGAACAAAACAACATTTATTCATTCTCAACTTATATTAACGAGTGATGACATCATCAAACTGAAGACTTCCTGTTCTGACCTCATGATGGCAGTAGAGGAAAAGTTGAGGACGACTAGAGGACAGGAAATCTACGGACTGGACCTTTAAATGTGACGGAGACGTCAACTCCAGTCTCTGTTGGACAGAAAGTAACTGGAGTGACTCGTTTGTATAACTGAGGCTGTCGTCGTCAGGCTACCCGATGGTCTGGACGTCTGTCACATGTTAGCTAATGTTTGCCTGACAGACAGACAGACAAGCAGACAGACAGACAAGCAGACAGACAGACAGAAAGGCAGACAGGCAGACAGACAGACAGACAGACAAGCAGACAGACAGACAGACAGACAAGCAGACAGACAGACAGACAAGCAGACAGACAGACAAGCAGACAGACAGACAGAAAGGCAGACAGGCAGACAGACAGACAGACAGACAAGCAGACTGACAGACAGACAGACAAGCAGACAGACAGACAGACAGACAGAAAGGCAGACAGGCAGACAGACAGACAAGCAGACAGACAGACAGACAGACAGAAAGGCAGACAGGCAGACAGACAGACAAGCAGACAGACAGACAGGCAGACAGAAAGGCAGACAGGCAGACAGACAGACAGACAGAAAGGCAGACAGACAGGCAGACAGACAGGCAGACAGACAGGTTAAATATATCTCTCTCTGTGCTGACATGTTAATCTGAAGTGTCGTCTTTGATGTTGACTCTTGATAAAAATGAATATGCACTTCCTGTGGGATCATCGTCTCTCTCTGTATAATTGATGTTGTGCTGATCTGAGGACAGTTTGCGTTCACGTCATGTCACCTCAGTGCTGAACAAGCGTCAGTCATGTGACTGCGAGGCTGACAGCAGATCAGTTCATCATGAAACGTATCGGACGCAGCTTCCTGCTGACCCGCTAACACGTCTGTTACACGTGTGTGTGTCCACATCCAGCTCGCTCAGAGAGGGACTCGTCATGGATGTTGATTGGTGTTTACAGTTGTTTACGAACAGAATCTCAGAACCAGCAGTGAGCAGTATTCTGACACAGCAGCCTATCAGACACACGAAAAGATGAAACCATCACAGTGAACAAACAGACAAAGAGACGATCATCGTCAGTTTAAATTAAAATCTGAAACTTTAATTTAATGAATGAAATTTACATGAATTATGTTTTTGCTAACTAGCAGTTTAAATTAATGAATTCAGTGTAAATGACTTGTTTGATGGTGTTAATTAAAGTTAAATCACTCTGTGAGCTTCACCTGCTGCCTGTGATTGGCTGATGGAGCACACCTGTGAGTAATGACCAATCAGAGAGCTCTCAGTATAAAAACAGGAAGTAGCTTCAGTCTCGAGCCTCGGGGTGTCAAAAGCTGTGTCTCAATTCAGGGGCTGCATGCTTCGGAGGACGCGACTCCTTCTGAGAGACCTTCGAGGGCCGCATCAACCATTGTTAAATGAGACGGTCTAGCCTTCGAAGCATTTCCTGGTTGCGTCACCAGCTGCGTCACCTGCCGTCAGTTGGTACTTTGTGACGTAGCCGTTGCCTGTCAGTTAGTCGTCAGCTGAGAAAACGAAGAAAAAACAGACAGAAGAAAGAATAAGACAGAAGAATGAAGTATAACATATAATAGTGATAATCCTAAACGTAGCTCTTTATTCAATCCAATCGTTTAACTAGACTTTGCAGTTTTACAGTCTGGAAATAAAGCAGGGATAATAAAAGTAATAAAATATAAGTAATTAGTAAAAGTAATTAAATATAAAAACCCAATACATTTAATATTATTATTAAATGTATTATTCATTATTAGGTATTATTCATCGCCGCTTGGTGTCGTATTTGTATTTTCCCGGCACTGAACAGCAGCGCGCAAAGGATCTTGGGATATGTGAGGCCGCGAAGGATACTCCGGTGCATCCTCCAAAAAGAGGGAAAAGAAGGACGCATTTGAAGGACGCATTTGAAGGAGCCTTCGAATTGGGACAACCTTTGCGCGGCGTTGTGACATAATCGGCCTTCAAATGCGCGCTTCGAAGGATGCAGCCCCTGAACTGGGACACAGCTAGAGAGTCCACGGGTGGTGTACAGGGTCCATCAGCTGCTTGTTTGTTTCACAGGTGGAGGCGTTAAAGTACGGAGGCTCTGAGATCCAAAACACAACAACACTGTAAAATGTTTCAGACACTACACTGTAAAAAGAAACTTATTCTTTTAAGTTTGACAGTTCAAAAACTTTTCTGTCAGATAAACTTCAATAATTCAAAAATAACTTTTATTTTAATATGTCTCATCTTATATTTTATGTTTATACTACTACTTAATATGCCTAGGTTGTTTTTATTTATCTAGGTTGTTCTTTTCTATTGGTGGTGTATATTGTAACTACGGGTGAAATGCTGTTGCTGCAATGCAATTTCCCAGTTTGGGATTAATAAAGTATTTCTAATCTAATCTAATAATTCAGTTTAATTTACAGTTCAGACAAAAGCTAAGCTAACAGCAGCTAACAAACTGAGCTAACAGCAGAAGCCTGTCAGAGGAGGTAGGTGTTGGTGGTGTTGTTGATGTTGGGTGGTGTTGGATGGTGTCAGGTGGAGTTGGTGGTGTTGGATGGTGTCAGGTGGAGTTGGTGGTGTTGGGTGGTGTCAGATGGAGTTGGTGGTCTCAGGTGGAGTTGGTGGTGTTGGGTGGTGTCAGGTGGAGTTGGTGGTGTAGGATGGTGTCAGGTGGAGTTGGGTGGTGTTGGTGGTGTTAGGTGGTGTTGGGTGGTGTTGGTGGTGTTAGGTGGTGTTGGGTGGTGTCAAATGGAGTTGGGTAGTGTTGGGTGGTGTTGGTGGTGTTGGGTAGTGTTGGGTGGAGTTGGTGGTGTCAGTTGATGTTGGGTGCTGTCAGATGGAGTCGGTGGTGTTGGGTGGTGCCAGTTGATGTTGGGTGGTGTTGGGTGGAGTTGGTGCTGTTGGGTGGTGTCAGGTAATGTTGGGTGGTGTTGGTTGGAGTTGGTGGTGTTGGGTGGTGCCAGTGGATGTTGGGTGGTGTCAGGTGGAGTTGGTGGTGTTGTTGATGTTTAGGAGAGGAGGTGGAGCTGCTCCGACCGTATCAATTAATACCAATAAAGACCTTAAGTGACAACACGGAGAGGCATTAGGCCGACAAAGTGCGGCAGCTTTGTTCCTGCGAGGCGCCAGCTGCCGGCACCGGGCCCAGAGGACGCCGCCGCAGCGCCGCGTTCTGCTCCAGCGCCGCGCCGGGACGCGGTGGGCGGCAGCAGTACGACGCAGCCGGGCCGTCCGGGCTCCCCGCGCGAGTGCAGTATTAATGAGGCGACAGCACGGCCTGCTTCAGTATTCATTAGACATCTGGGCCGACAGATGTGAAGAGCCGCCGCAAGACGAATAAAAAATGACTTCCCATCTGGACGCCGCAAACTGGAAAAGACAAGAGGCCTTCCTATACACACACACACACACACACAGTAACACACACACACACACACACCATGATCAACACACACACAGATACACACAGTGAAACACACACTCCTCTCTGGTTGAAGATCTCAGACTTTGTTCAGGTTTCTGATCTTTTATCAACTGAACGACACCGAGTGAGTGTGTGTGTGTGTGTGTGTTTGTGTGTTTGTGTGTGTTTGTGTGTGTGTGTGTTACTGTGTGTGTGCGTTACTGTGTGTGTGTGTGTGTGTGTGTGTGTGTGTGTGTGTGTGTGTTTGTGTGTGTTTGTGTGTGTGTGTGTGTTACTGTGTGTGTGCGTTACTGTGTGTGTGTGTGTGTGTGTGTTTGTGTGCGTGTGTGTTACTGTGTGTGTGTGTGTGTGTTTGTGTGTTACTGTGTGTGCGCGTGTGTGTGTGTGTGTGTGTGTGTGTGTAAATTCACAGGCTGTGTGCTCAGCAGCCGTCACAGCTGATCGTGGTCGTTCCAGTCGACCGGGTCACGCCGCGGTCCTGTCCGCTCCGGTTCAGAAGCAGCTCTGCGCTCAGCTGATGACAGGAAGTCAGACACAGAAACAGCATCGAGAATCCTGTGGATTTTCAAAATAAAACATCCTGTGCAAGCTTCAGATCATAAGAACAATTTAACATATTTAGAAAAACATGAAGCAGAAAATAAGAGTTACAGTCTGAAGGGAGAAACGTTCCTGAAACATTCCTGAAACGTTCCACAGATAAAAACAGCGTCGTTGCCGTGACGTTCCCGGTGTGGTTTCCTCCTCAGGGTATATTTATGTAGATATCAGTGCAGCTCTGGCAGAGACCTCACTGTCCTCACTGTCAATAATGTTATATTATAATGTTTTTAATAAAA
Organism: Argyrosomus regius; assembly: GCA_946959425.1. NCBI lineage: Eukaryota > Metazoa > Chordata > Actinopteri > Sciaenidae > Argyrosomus > Argyrosomus regius. The sequence goes on along the minus strand of OX336893.1, from coordinate 526,277 downwards.
TAATAAAGAATCTGACAATCACAATTCATTTTCATTAAAAAAACTTCCTGTTTCATTGGACACCAAACATGAAACATTTGTAGTTTTTTAAACTGACGTTGATTCATCAGTTGAAGTCTCTCCATCCTCCATGCAGACTCTTCATGAACTGTCCCCCAGAAAACAGCCTCCGCCTGGGCAGAGAGAGCCGGTCAGTCCCTGATCACTGATCTGGGAGATGTGAATGATGCTGATGACACAGTTATGTATTGCAGTGCATCAACTCTCACTAAAGCTGTTGACCACTTACAATGTGCATTTAATGTTGAACAGAACCTGAGCTTCATGCTCGGGTACGGTGGCCTTGTTACTGCTATATTTTCATGTAGCAGGCGATTGTCGGGTTGCTTCCATCACATCTCTGTTCTTTTATTTAGTTTAAGTGTGATGGACTTTTATATTTCATCTGTACCAAATGTTCATACTGAGCGAGGGAAGAGTTCCTCTGCACCGTCTGACTGAATGTTTCAAACTCAAAGATCTCTGTGAATGATTTTAAATCCAGATTCAATAATATATATATATAATATAATATAATATAATATAATATATGTATATATACACACACACACATATAGTATATAATATATATATATATATATTATATATCTTATATATCTGCCTGTCTGTCTGTCTCGGTCAGGACTCCCTTGAAAAGAGGTTTTTAATCTCAATGGAACACTTCCTGGTTAAATAAAGGTTTAATACATTTTTTTTTTTTTTAAGTGATGGCAACACGCCAAAATAAAAGCATATATATATATATATATATATTAGTGCTGTCAAAAATATCGCGTTATTAACGCGTTAACGCAAAACAATTTTAACGGCGTTAATTTTTTTATCGCGAGATTAACGCTCTTTGTGACCTAGTGAACTTGTAGTTTTTTCATAAGCTGTGGCCACTGCTAGTAACGTTAGAAAAACTACAGGATCCAGCTGTAAACCGGAAGCAAAACAATAAGCGCGCCCCACGCTACCGTATTGTGTGGATGTCGAGCACGAGATGCTGAAATGGACGCTGCTAACAAAATTATGAATGGAAAAGTTCGTTAGATAAAAGTTATCTGTGTGTATTGTCGGTGTGAACTGAGTTATCATCGTAGCACATCCAGTCTGAAATACCACTTGATGGCCAAACACACCGGCAATTCAAATTCTCCGCCTCCTCCGCGTCATAACCAGGCGACAATGGATGGATTTATTTTGTATCACCCTGTTTTGAAGGTTGTTGAGGGGGGCTGTTTTTGTGACTAGGTATTTATTTTTTTGTCATCTGTTTATTGATAGTGTTGCTTTGTTTGAGATTTTGCTTCAGACGTGAATGGCTGTAACACTACATGTTGTTGTGGTTTGCAATAAAAAAACATTTGCACAAAGCAAGCCTATCCACTTTTCCATGTTGATAAGAGTATTAAAATGATAATTCAAGGGACATTTAGAATAGATAAAAATGTGCGATTAATTTGCGATTAATCGCGAGTTAACTATGACATTCATGAGATTAATCACGATTAAATATTTTAATCGATTGACAGCACTAATATATATATATATATATATATATATATATCAGCATATATATATATCAGCATGATGTATATTTCTGGTTCATGTTATGACAACTTAAACTATCGATAGGATGAATATGTATATGTGTGTGTGTGTGTGTGTGTGAGATCTGATCTTGACCTCCTCCGCCCTCGACCCTCCTCCATCTCTTCTTCTCCTCCTCTTTAATAAACCTCCATTAAAAGCCTCATTTCCTCTCATCATCTGCTTCTTCTGTTTTATCTGTTTCAGTCCAGACGAGCGGCTCGGCTCGGCTCGGCTCGGTGAAGGTCACTACACTCAAACCTGGACCACACCCCCACCCATCCTCCACCCCCCCCCCCCCCGGTCAGTGTAAGGACCATTACCTGAGTTCCATTAAAGCTGTGGCTTCGTCCCAACACCACCTCCACCCGAACACCACCCTCAGCTGGATGAACAGACCTTCAGAGGTGAAAACACAAAATCATCTTCAACTGTTTCACTTCAGTCTCTCATTAATTATTCATTATGATAATTAGTCTTCATTTCCTGTGTGACATCATGCTAACTCTGTATGACAGACTGAAGCTAAGCTAACACTTCAGACAACTGAACTGATGCTAGCAGCAGCTACACTAACCTCTTTAATAGCAGCTACACTAACCTCTTTAATAGCAGCTATGCTAACCTCTTTAGCAGCAGCTATGCTAACCTCTTTAGCAGCAGCTATGCTAACCTCTTTAGCAGCAGCTATGCTAACCTCTTTAGCAGCAGCTATGCTAACCTCTTTAGCAGCAGCTATGCTAACCTCACACAGTTTAACGTATTCCTGTCCTGTGAACGAAGCTAACATAACGCTAACATTAGCTTAAAGTCCTAAACCCTTTCAAAATAAGATAAGATGACTTTAACGATCCCACACCAGGGAAAGTGAAGTAGTAAAGCTTTTTCAAAATAAAAGCATCGGTAAAGATCATGAGGTGGCTCCGTCTGTTCTGGAGAACCGGCGCGGCTCCTGTGTGTTCGGGTCGGGCTGAGCTGACAGAAATGTTTCTGATTACGACGGTAGTCCAGATGTGTTCAAACTGATTTTTGTCCCTCAGCGGCTCCTGTACAGAGTTTCACAATAAAACTGTGAGATACACTGTGTTAGAGGGAGGCTTTTGTGTGCGTGTGTGTGCATCGTGTGTGTATCATGTGTGCATATCATGTGTGTGTATCGTGTGTGTGTATCGTGTGTGTGTATCGTGTGTGTATCATGTGTGTGTATCATGTGTGTGTGTATCATGTGTGTCGTGTGTGTGTATCGTGTGTGTGTATCATGTGTGTATCGTGTGTGTATCGTGTGTGTATCATGTGTGTGTATCATGTGTGTGTGTATCATGTGTGTCGTGTGTGTGTATCGTGTGTGTGTATCATGTGTGTATCGTGTGTGTATCATGTGTGTGTATCATGTGTGTATCATGTGCGTATCGTGTGTGTGTATCGTGTGTGTATCATGTGTGTATCGTGTGTGTATCATGTGTGTGTATCGTGTGTGTATCATGTGTGTATCGTGTGTGTGTATCATGTGTGTATCGTGTGTGTGTATCGTGTGTGTATCGTGTGTGTATCATGTGTGTGTATCATGTGTGTGTATCATGTGTGTGTATCGTGTGTGTATCATGTGTGTGTGTATCATGTGTGTCGTGTGTGTGTATCGTGTGTGTGTATCGTGTGTGTGTATCATGTGTATGTATCGTGTGTGTGTATCGTGTGTGTGTATCGTGTGTATCATGTGTGTATCGTGTGTGTGTATCATGTGTGTGTATCGTGTGTGTGTATCGCGTGTGTATCGTGTGTGTGTATCGCGTGTGTATCGTGTGTGTGTATCGCGTGTGTATCGTGTGTGTGTATCGTGTGTGTGTATCATGTGTGTGTATCGTGTGTGTGTATCGTGTGTGTGTATCATGTGTGTATCATGTGTGTGTATCGTGTGTGTGTATCGTGTGTGTATCATGTGTGTGTATCGTGTGTGTGTATCGTGTGTGTGTATCGTGTGTGTATCATGTGTGTGTATCGTGTGTGTGTATCGTGTGTGTGTATCGTGTGTGTGTATTGTGTGTGTGTATCGTGTGTGTGTATCGTGTGTGTGTATCGTGTTTGTATCATGTGTGTGTATCGTGTGTGTGTATCGTGTGTGTATCATGTGTGTGTATCGTGTGTGTGTATCGTGTGTGTATCGTGTGTGTGTATCGTGTGTGTATCATGTGTGTGTATCGTGTGTGTGCATCGTGTGTGTGTATCGTGTGTGTATCATGTGTGTGTATCGTGTGTGTGTATCGTGTGTGTGTATCGTGTGTGTGTATCGTGTGTGTATCATGTGTGTGTATCGTGTGTGTATCATGTGTGTGTATCGTGTGTGTGTATCGTGTGTGTATCATGTGTGTGTATCGTGTGTGTATCATGTGTGTGTATCGTGTGTGTGTATCGTGTGTGTGTATCGTGTGTGTATCATGTGTGTGTATCGTGTGTGTGTATCGTGTGTGTGTATCATGTGTGTGTATCGTGTGTGTATCATGTGTGTGTATCGTGTGTGTGTATCGTGTGTGTGTATCATGTGTGTGTATCGTGTGTGTGATCATGTGTGTGTATCATCAGTGTGTGTATCATGTGTTTGTATCGTGTGTGTGTATCGTGTGTGTATCATGTGTGTGTATCGTGTGTGTATCATGTGTGTGTATCGTGTGTGTGTATCGTGTGTGTGCATCGTGTGTGTGTATCGTGTGTGTATCGTGTGTGTGTATCGTGTGTGTATCGTGTGTGTGTGTATCGTGTGTGTGTGTGTATCGTGTGTGTATCATGTGTGTGTATCGTGTGTGTATCATGTGTGTGTATCGTGTGTGTGTATCGTGTGTGTATCGTGTGTGTGTGTATCGTGTGTGTGTATCGTGTGTGTGTATCGTGTGTGTATCGTGTGTGTGTATCGTGTGTGTGTGTGTGTATCGTGTGTGTGTGTGTTGTGTGTGTGTATCATGTGTGTGTATCGTGTGTGTGTATCGTGTGTGTATCATGTGTGTGTATCGTGTGTGTGTATCGTGTGTGTATCATGTGTGTGTATCGTGTGTGTGTATCGTGTGTGTATCGTGTGTGTGTATCGTGTGTGTATCATGTGTGTGTATCGTGTGTGTGCATCGTGTGTGTGTATCGTGTGTGTATCATGTGTGTGTATCGTGTGTGTGTATCGTGTGTGTGTATCGTGTGTGTATCGTGTGTGTGTATCGTGTGTGTATCGTGTGTGTGTATCGTGTGTGTGTATCATGTGTGTGTATCGTGTGTGTGTATCGTGTGTGTATCGTGTGTGTATCGTGTGTGTGTATCGTGTGTGTGTCAGTGTGTGTATCGTGTGTGTGTGTGTATCGTGTGTGTATCGTGTGTGTGTATCGTGTGTGTATCATGTGTGTGTATCGTGTGTGTGTATCGTGTGTGTGTATCGTGTGTGTGTATCATGTGTGTGTATCGTGTGTGTATCATGTGTGTGTATCGTGTGTGTGTATCGTGTGTGTGTGTATCATGTGTGTGTATCGTGTGTGTGTATCGTGTGTGTGTATCGTGTGTGTATCATGTGTGTGTATCATGTGTGTGTATCGTGTGTGTGTATCGTGTGTGTATCATGTGTGTGTATCGTGTGTGTATCATGTGTGTGTATCGTGTGTGTGTATTGTGTGTGTGTATGTGTGTGTATGGTGTGTGTATCATGTGTGTGTATCGTGTGTGTGTATCGTGTGTGTGTATTGTGTGTGTGTATCGTGTGTGTATCGTGTGTGTGTATCGTGTGTGTATCATTTGTGTGTATCATGTGTGTGTATCGTGTGTGTATCGTGTGTGTGTATTGTGTGTGTGTTCAAATGTTTTCATTTAAATAACGATGGAAACAAAAAGGAGCGACTCAGCGTTTTGTCATGAGTCAGGTGTGTAACATGACTCAGCAGTTTGTCCAAACAAACATTAAAGGCCACTCAGCAGCTTCTTGCTGTCCTTTCACTCAGATCACATGATCTTCATCATCACCACCTCATGGCCCCTCAGGAGCCCTCTGACCACGTGTTGAGAGTCATCAGGTGCTCTCAGGTGGTTCACAGACAGGAAGCTGGAAGGATGTGAAAGATGGGCGACAGCCTCTCGATAGAGACAGACGGCGTTGTGGGCAAACGAGAGCTGTCACATATTTCAGCGGGCGGCGCTCATTAAAGACGCTCTGCGCTCGGCGCCGTAATTGTTTTAATTTATTTGTTTATGGCGAAGACGGAGGGGACGGGCGGCGAGCGGCGCTCGGCTGCTTTATTGGGAACATATGGAAGACATTCATCACCATTTGCAGCGAGCGGCCTAAATGATTTTATTAACTCATTTGTAACTTTACACTTTTTTAATCAAACACATGCTGCGCAACGCAACGCTCACACAACGCTGCCACAACGCTCCAGGGCTTTGTAAAGAGAGCGAGCAGCCGGAGGGAAATAAAGAGGAGAGGAGAGGAAGGAGGGAGGAGAGGAGGGAGGAGAGGAAGGAGGGAGGAGAGGAGATGAGAGGAGATGAGAGGAAGGAGGGTTAGTGTGCTCGGCCGGGCCACCTGACAGCGATGATGATGATGATGATGATTGGCCGAGTTGCAGGGCGTGGCCGCCAGGCGCTGAGGTCTTTAGTCCGCCTCGCAGAGCAGCTGTTTACCTGAAGGCGGCGATGCGGCGAGTTTCTGCTGCGGTGAACACACCTTTGTTTAGTTGATAATCAGACACCCGGAGGGGAACGCCGCCGCCGCCTCGCTGCTGAAACCCTGCAGAAACGAGGGTCCTGATCAGAGCCGAGGGTCCGGATCAGTGTGATTCAGGTGCAGCGAGGCGCAGAGCTGCAGGTGTAATAAAAGTTCAGCCTCCCTCCGCTGAGTTCATTTTACTGTTTACGCTTTAATGACTTCCTGCAGTGAAACTTTAAACACTCACGGGTCGGATCAGGTTCTGGTTGGAGGTCTGAGGTGGAGGTGAAGCTTCAAACTGTCTGATGGAGCTGACGGTCCCGTTACATCCACATTATGTAAGTTTTGTTGTTAAATGTTGGTTTAAATAGTTACTTACACCGTCAACGTAACTTTTAAATGTTGTTACGTATTTAAACTATTAAAAGTTTCTAAAATATTTAAAGTTTTTTCACACTTTATTTTGTAAGTTTGATGAAGCTAACGCTCCATTAACGTTGACATAACGTTAGAACAGATGACAATACACGTAACTGTTCAAACTTACGTACGTTACTTTAAAGTTATGTAACATTACGTAGTTTTTGTTCGTTTAAACCTCTCTTCACTTCTACCTGACAGTGTGGAGTCCAGGTGTTTACCTGTGTGGGCTCGTTAACACCTTCATGGACCACCACAAATCACCTGGAGAGGTGAGTCTAAACCACCTCCACCAACACCTCCACCTGTTTGTGTGTGTTCAGTTTAATGCTGTTCACAAGCTCGGGATGGTCGCAGCATTTTGAGAGTCATGTGACTCATGGACACACCCCTCCATCCGGTGGGTCGTTAAGGTCACCTGTGGGTCGTTAAGGTCACCTGTGGGTCAACATTATAAATATAATTAGACACGTCGTTTATAAAAAGACTTCACCATCTTTTTAAGGAGGATTCACGCAAAGCATGCTGGGAAGTCCAGGCCTACGTAAACCAGAGTTCAGTAAACGATTTGTTGGAGAATTAATTAACTAAAGTGATTATAATTAATTACTCATACTCTGAAACTTTCATTCATTCATAGTTTTCCTCTTCAGGTGTCTCCCTGCGTCTCCGTCACTCGTCATCTCCGTCACTCTGTTTGACGTGAGACGATGTGACGACACATTTAGACTTCTAAGTGAGTCGACATCTCAGACAAATCTTCCATTTTAAACACCATCTGCGCCTCCTCCTCCTCCTCCTCCTCCTTCTTTAAGTGACAGAACATGTCACTGTCGTATTTAAACAAAGCCTCCGTCACCTTCTTCCCGTTAACTCTGTGGCGGTGGCGCGCTCTCACGTCTCTTAAATAAAAGAAAATGGGTGACAGTTTGTCGTCCCGCGGCGACCCGACCACGAACATCTGGACACAAACAAGAGCATCACAAACACACAGCCGCTCGTACATAAAACAGGAAGCCAAACTCACGGCGTAAATAACCGTCCTGAACTGTGAGAGCGCGGCGTGACACGGCAGCTCCCATTAAGGCCCTAAAGAGCGGGACATCAAACCGGGTGGAGGCGGTGGCGCGGCGGGAGCCAGGATCATCACATTTTAATAGAACATGTGGCATCTCCTCCCCTCCACTCCGGGCCAAATGGCGATCCTGAATTCTGCCCAGCTGTCGAGCTACAAATGGGCTGCAATTACCTCGCACCTCCGCCCGGTCAGCCGTCAGACGCCATCGGACGTCATCGCTGTCAGAGGTCAGGACGACGCTGACGGAGAACCACAGAAGAAAAACTCGAGCAGCGTCTACCAAACAGAACCTCTGAACCCAGCGGGGTCCAGTCTAACAGGGAGTTTCACATAATTAAATAGTTTGGTCTCATTTTCACTTTAAACGTCTCAGAAATCTCAAAACAAAAAATAATTGTCTGTATTTAAAAAATGAGCTGACAGGTTAGGGTTTAGGGTTCCATCGTGGTTCCTGTTAGCTGTTGAACTCATTTATCCACTCTGATTTTTAATATAATATGCTAAGCTAAAAACACAACATGACTTCTTCTTCTTCTTCTTCTTCTGATGTTTGTGATGATGATATTTGTGATGTCACACCTCAGGACCTGATTACCTGATTACCCATAATGCCATGTTTGAACAGCTGCTGTCGGACATGTTTCCCGCCGCAGACAGCTGACAGGATGTGAACTCGTTGTGAACGCGGCTCCGTAATGAACTCCGGGCGCTGCGGCGTGTCTCGCTTGGCGCTCTGACAGCTTCCTGTTGCACACACTCTTCTTCGTCTTTGTTGAACTAATTTAGACGTCCATCATCGTCGATGGGAACGTGTTCGCTTTAATACTTTAATATCATCGGCTTCACTCCGGGGACCAACATGCCGTAATCGCTGCCTCCAAATAATTTGTTTTCCAGCACGGCTCCCCCGTCTCCATCCCGCCGTCCATCCATGAATTAATATTCATCACATAACGCAGCAGAACTTTCTATACAGACCTCCTTTAATCTAATAAAAGAGCTTTCTGGGAGTTATTACCTGACTTTTAATATGAAGGAGATGTTTATGATCCGTGATGCAGAGAGCTGAACCTGCACTGAGGTCCAGAACTGGTGCCGGAGTTCAGGTCCGGCTCACAGTTGGAGGTCCAGTTCATCCCAAAGCTGTCGGACCGCGTCAAGCTCCGGTTCATCCACAACGAGCAACAAAGAGACGAACACAAACTGATCTGTCCGATCTGTGAACTCGACAACAACCACTGATTACTGTACAGAACCAGAACTTTAGAACTTTATTCAAACTGGATCAGAGACTTCTCAGCTTCAACTCTCTGTGATTTACACAGTTAGCTTTAGCATAACCACTCACTAAAGTAACTAAAGTAGCGGTTCTGTTAGCATGCTAACAGAACCGGGCTCAGCAGCCGGACCGGACCGGGTTGGAGCACAGCGTTCACTGGAAGGTAGATGCTAACACTAGCTCATAGCGCTAGCTGCAGTGTATAGTGGTGGGGGTGTAATGCACTCTCGCTATTGGCTGCTGTAAGCACCAATCGGTGTCCGCGATGAGTCCCTGTCTATCTGCCGACCTGCATCAACACGTGATGATGGAAATGAACGTGTCCGTCCGTCTGTCTGATGACCTCTGGCTAATTATTAATGAGCGGGGCCTCCTCAGAGGAAGAGCCATTGTTCTGTCTGTTAGAGGTTTTTACATTAAAGATGGAGGAGGTGGAGGTGGAGGAGGAGCAGACAGGAAACAGGCCGGTTGACTCCTCTGACCTCTTAAATCTTCTCCTCAGGTGTTTTTCTGCTGCTTCCTTTCTGTCCTGCGCCGTCCGAACGCCGCGGCAACCTACACGCTAAAGCGAGAGCAGCGAGCGGCCGCGGGGCTCGACAGCGTTCGGGCCCGGCGGGGACGTGACCTCCGCTCGCCGCCGCCCGACTCGGTTATCACATGATGAAAGGAGGGCGGGTGTTTAACATAAACCCCTCCAGAACACAAAGAGGAGGTCCGACGCGGCGTGCGGCGGGGCAGATGTTGAACTCAATGAACGTTTAGAGAAACAAAAGCGGCGGCGAACTCCGGCGGCATCCCACGTCGCCCGAGCGGCGGCTACAGGGAAATGTGCCGCCGCTCGTTTGGAGGAGAACCAAACAAAAGAGAGGAGGTGTAAACAATGAGGAGCGTCTCCACGGCAACCAGGGCCCCATCTGTTCTGCGCTAATGACCTCTCCTACTCATACACTGTTTTAATTAAACACACACACACACACACACACACACACACACCTGAATCTTCTTCTCTGCTGTTCAACCTGAGGCCCGAGGCACCGCTGAGAGGTCACGACGTTCACCTGAGGGGTCGTCAGAGACTTCATTTGCTAAACAAGAGCAAGGAAACTGTTTTAATGTCAGGTCGAATACCTGGAAACTATCCTGGAATGTCCTGGAATGTCCTGGGAAGTCTTTAAAAATACCTGCAGGATCAAATCAGGTTGCTGAAATGCTCTGACAGGAACGTACCTACAGTGTGGTGCGTTCAAATGCAGCGAAGACGGCGCTCCGTGTCCTAATGAGAGCGAGGCGATGTCGGGGAGGGAGATCCCTGAACCGAGGCTGTGATCCACTGTACACCCCGACACACTGATGCCTCCTTCAGGTTGATTTACAGCAGCTTTACTGCCACGTCCTGTTTCTACGACGCCTGTTACTGTTTGAATGTTCACTTTGTGTCGTCATGTGACCGTCACATGACACTAAATCACCTCAGGCGCTTCAACGCTGCTTTGAACTGGAAAATGACGATTTTATACAGAAGTCTGCTGGTCTGGACTTTGTGGAGACAAACTGAGATCCTGAAGAAGAAACACGTTAAATGAAGTCCTGATCTTTGTGTTTTCAAGAGTTTAGAGTCATCAACAACCTGAACCAGAAACATACATCTTTATGTTGATGTATATGCTTTTATTTTGGTGGGTTGCCATCAGTGAACAGAGGGACTGGCCGGCTCTCTCTGCCCAGACGGAGGCTGTTTTCTGGGGGACAGTTCAGACAAGATAGGAACCAAGTGTGGTGTGTTCAAATGCTCCTACAGGAACCAAGTGTGGTGCGTTCAAATGCTGCTACAGGAACCAAGTGTGGTGCGTTCAAATGCTCCTACAGGAACCAAGTGTGGTGCGTTCAAATGCTGCTACAGGATCACACCTACACTGTGGTGCGTTCACAGACAGAGAGAGGATGAAGGTCAGGAGGACGCTGTGAGGTCGGACTCTGGTGGTATTCAGTCGTGAGCAGCTTCAGACCCTGAAGAACTAAAAACGCAATCAGAACAATTAACCCGAGGCCTCAGGGCCGGATTTACACCCCCTCACCTCACCCCACCCCACCCCGCTCATTATTTACACGCTTGTTAGTAAGAAATGAAAAACCGCAGCATGAAATCAGAAACACACTCAGGACGACAGCTGATGAGTTTATTTAGCGATGGTGGTGTGAAGACGGCAGCAAGTGAAGCAACGCCGCCGAGATCACTGCAGACCGCCATGCTGCGTTCAAAGACAAAAAGGAAACAAGAGTGCTGCGTTCAAAGACAAACAGGAAACAAGTGTATCAGGTGTCCAAGTGGTCTCTGTGACGTCCCCGCAGACTGTCTAAAACCTGGACGTAGTCTCTGTGATGTCCTACAGACTGTCTAAAACCTGGACGTAGTCTCTGTGATGTCCTACAGACTGTCTAAAACCTGGACGTAGTCTCCGTGACGTCCTACAGACTGTCTAAAACCTGGACGTAGTCTCTGTGACGTCCTACAGACTGTCTAAAACCTGGACGTAGTCTCCGTGACGTCCTACATGACTGTCTAAAACCTGGACATACTCTCTGTGACGTCCTACAGACTGTCTAAAATTTGGATGTAGTCTCTGTGATGTCCTACAGACTGTCTAAAACCTGGACATACTGTCTGTGACGTCCTACAGACTGTCTAAAATCTGGATGTAGTCTCCGTGACGTCCTACAGACTGTCTAAAACCTGGACATACTCTCTGTGACGTCCTACAGACTGTCTAAAACCTGGACGTAGTCTCCGTGACGTCCTACAGACTGTCTACAACCTGGACATACTGTCTGTGACGTCCTACAGACTGTCTAAAATCTGGATGTAGTCTCCGTGACGTCCTACAGACTGTCTAAAACCTGGACGTAGTCTCTGTGATGTCCTACAGACTGTCTAAAACCTGGACGTAGTCTCCGTGACGTCCTACAGACTGTCTAAAACCTGGACGTAGTCTCCGTGACGTCCTACAGACTGTCTAAAACCTGGACATACTCTCTGTGACGTCCTACAGACTGTCTAAAATCTGGACGTAGTCTCTGTGACGTCCCCGCAGACTGTCTAAAACCTGGACGTAGTCTCCGTGATGTCCTACAGACTGTCTAAAACCTGGACATACTCTCTGTGACGTCCTACAGACTGTCTAAAACCTGGACGTAGGCTCCGTGACGTCCCCGCAGACTGTCTAAAACCTGGACGTAGGCTCCGTGATGTCCCCGCAGACTGTCTAAAACCTGGACGTAGTCTCCGTGACGTCCTACAGACTGTCTAAAACCTGGACATACTCTCTGTGACATCCTACAGACTGTCTAAAATCTGGATGTAGTCTCCGTGACGTCCTACAGACTGTCTAAAACCTGGACGTAGTCTCTGTGATGTCCTACAGACTGTCTAAAACCTGGACGTAGTCTCCGTGACGTCCTACAGACTGTCTAAAACCTGGACGTAGTCTCTGTGATGTCCTACAGACTGTCTAAAACCTGGACATACTCTCTGTGACGTCCTACAGACTGTCTAAAACCTGGACATACTCTCTGTGACATCCTACAGACTGTCTAAAATCTGGATGTAGTCTCCGTGACGTCCTACAGACTGTCTAAAACCTGGACGTAGTCTCTGTGATGTCCTACAGACTGTCTAAAACCTGGACGTAGTCTCCGTGACGTCCTACAGACTGTCTAAAACCTGGACGTAGTCTCTGTGATGTCCTACAGACTGTCTAAAACCTGGACATACTCTCTGTGACGTCCTACAGACTGTCTAAAATCTGGACGTAGTCTCTGTGACGTCCCCGCAGACTGTCTAAAACCTGGACGTAGTCTCCGTGATGTCCTACAGACTGTCTAAAACCTGGACATACTCTCTGTGACGTCCTACAGACTGTCTAAAACCTGGACGTAGGCTCCGTGACGTCCCCGCAGACTGTCTAAAACCTGGACGTAGTCTCCGTGACGTCCTACAGACTGTATAAAACCTGGACGTAGTCTCCGTGACGTCCTACAGACTGTCTAAAACCTGGACGTAGTCTCCGTGACGTCCTACAGACTGTCTAAAACCTGGACGTAGTCTCCGTGACGTCCTACAGACTGTCTAAAACCTGGACGTAGTCTCCGTGACGTCCTACAGACTGTCTAAAACCTGGACGTAGTCTCCGTGACATCCCCGCAGACTGTCTAAAACCTGGACATAGTCTCTGTGACGTCCCCGCAGACTGTCTAAAACCTGGATGTAGTCTCTGTGACGTCCCCGCAGACTGTCTAAAACCTGGATGTAATCTCTGTGTGGTGCGTTAGTTTCAGTGAAGCAGCATGTAGCGTTCAGGTGTGTCAGCTGACTCAGGTGTGGGGGCGTGGCCTGTTTGAGCAGTGTTTAATTGGTTGACCTACTTTCAAACTTGAAATCCTCGCGGCTGTCCGATCCGCTCAGCGTGGAGTGGTGACTTTAATGGATTTTTGTCCTCAGACTCGACCCCGTCACTCGTCTCCTGTGGAGTGTTGCATTGTGGGACGGCATGCTGACAAAACTCTGAATTTGCTGGCACGACGCCATCTTCTCTCCTGTTGAACTAACTCCTGATTGGCTGAGCGGTCATCACTTGTGATTGGCTGAGGAGCTGATTAACAAACAGCAGAGACAGTGTGGTGCGTTCAGGGAACAAACAACAACAGTCACAGAGAGTTTCTGTAGCGGTGACACCGACAGCGTCTCCTTGACCCAGAGCCGGCGGACATCTCCTCCCCCCCTCACCCACCTCCCACCTCGGGGTGTGTTTGGGTCTTCGGGGCCTCTCAGACCTTGACTGACTGATTAATGGACTGGACGACAGTCAGCTGGTGAGATTACAGAAACGCCGCCTCCTCGTCTGGGGACGCCGCTGCAAAGAGAAACATCCAGCAGCCTCTGTGCCAACCGTCCTCCCCCCGCCTCCCCCGCCCTCCCACCTACCCTGGAATCTCAGACGTTGGGGAAATTAACGTTGGGATGGAGGAGGGAGGGGGTGATGGAGGCAAACCGCTTGCCAAGCCATCTGAGATCTTCCTCCTCCTCTTTCTCCTTTTTCGATTTTGTTTGTGCCCGCCGCCGATTCCCCGGCCGGAGTTTTTCGGCTCTGCGTCAAATCCCCGCCGTCCTCACGGATTCTCCAGATCTCATTACAGTCAATGAGGCTGCAAAGACTCTGAGATCAAAGTGAAAGACTTCAGCTCTGAAGGACTTTTTATTTTTTCACACACAACTGAGAAACATCCAGAACACCACCAACCACATCCACACTCAGTACTCCACTACTGTACCCAGTACACGTCAGAGACTACTCGAGTATTTCCTGTTTTACTCTGATACTGAAGAATACTTTACGGAAGAACTAAAGTAAAATGCAGAGAGACAGGAAGTGATCACAGAGTCAGTCTCAGAGACTACGTCCAGGTTTTAGACAGTCTGTAGGACGTCACAGAGACTACGTCCAGGTTTTAGACAGTCTGTAGGACGTCACAGAGACTACGTCCAGGTTTTAGACAGTCTGTAGGACGTCACAGAGACTACGTCCAGGTTTTAGACAGTCTGAGGGGACGTCACAGAGACTACGTCCAGGTTTTAGACAGTCTGCGGGGACGTCACAGAGACTACGTCCAGGTTTTAGACAGTCTGTGGGACGTCACAGAGACTACGTCCAGGTTTTAGACAGTCTGCGGGGACGTCACGGAGATTACGTCCAGGTTTTAGACAGTCTGTGGGACGTCACAGAGACTACGTCCAGGTTACAGACAGTCTGTGGGACGTCACAGAGACTACGTCCAGGTTTTAGACAGTCTGTGGGACGTCACAGAGACTACGTCCAGGTTTTAGACAGTCTGTGGGACGTCACAGAGACTACGTCCAGGTTTTAGACAGTCTGTGGGACGTCACAGAGACTACGTCCAGGTTTTAGACAGTCTGCGGGGACGTCACGGAGATTACGTCCAGGTTTTAGACAGTCTGCGGGGACGTCACGGAGACTACGTCCAGGTTTTAGACAGTCTGTAGGACGTCACAGAGACTACGTCCAGGTTTTAGACAGTCTGCGGGGACGTCACGGAGATTACGTCCAGGTTTTAGACAGTCTGCGGGGACGTCACGGAGACTACGTCCAGGTTTTAGACAGTCTGTGGGACGTCACGGAGACTACGTCCAGGTTTTAGACAGTCTGCGGGGACGTCACGGAGATTACGTCCAGGTTTTAGACAGTCTGTGGGACGTCACAGAGACTACGTCCAGGTTTTAGACAGTCTGTGGGACGTCACAGAGACTACGTCCAGGTTTTAGACAGTCTGTGGGACGTCACAGAGACTACGTCCAGGTTTTAGACAGTCTGTGGGACGTCACAGAGACTACGTCCAGGTTTTAGACAGTCTGTGGGACGTCACAGAGACTACGTCCAGGTTTTAGACAGTCTGTGGGACGTCACAGAGACTACGTCCAGGTTTTAGACAGTCTGTGGGGACGTCACAGAGATTACGTCCAGGTTTTAGACAGTCTGCGGGGACGTCACAGAGACTACGTCCAGGTTTTAGACAGTCTGCGGGGACGTCACAGAGACTACGTCCAGGTTTTAGACAGTCTGTGGGACGTCACAGAGACTATGTCCAGGTTTAAGACAGTCTGCAGGGACGTCACAGAGACTACGTCCAGGTTTTAGACAGTCTGTGGGACGTCACAGAGACTACGTCCAGGTTTTAGACAGTCTGTGGGACGTCACAGAGACTACGTCCAGGTTTTAGACAGTCTGTGGGACGTCACAGAGACTACGTCCAGGTTTTAGACAGTCTGTGGGGACGTCACAGAGATTACGTCCAGGTTTTAGACAGTCTGCGGGGACGTCACAGAGACTACGTCCAGGTTTTAGACAGTCTGCGGGGACGTCACAGAGACTACGTCCAGGTTTTAGACAGTCTGTGGGACGTCACAGAGACTATGTCCAGGTTTAAGACAGTCTGCAGGGACGTCACAGAGACTACGTCCAGGTTTTAGACAGTTTGCGGGGACGTCACAGAGACTACGTCCAGGTTTTAGACAGTCTGCGGGGACGTCACAGAGACTACGTCCAGGTTTTAGACAGTCTGCGGGGACGTCACAGAGACTACGTCCAGGTTTTAATGATATTGATTTTACAAACTTTGACTGCAGACTTTTATTTTTTACAGTGTGCTGTTGGTGGACAGTAATCTGATTACTTCCTGCTAATAAATAGTCATCAGTCATCAAACGCGGTGCTCGGCGCTCTCTGCATAAACATCAGCCTCACATGCATACATTCACAGTTTGTGTCGGACATAAATCCTCGGGGCTTCCTCTCTTAACATATTCATTACCTTCGGCCCGGCACTGATTTCCAAGTCTGAGGTGCTAAGCAGCGATAATGCTCGGCGCCGGATGTCCGGGGCAGGACTCCCCGGGCCTGAGCGTGAATAAATTGACCGGGTCGCAGCGAAGACGGCGCTCCGTGTCCTAATGAGAGCGAGGCGATGTCGGGGAGGGAGATCCCTGAACCGAGGCTGTGATCCACTGTACACCCCGACACACTGATGCCTCCTTCAGGTTGATTTACAGCAGCTTTACTGCCACGTCCTGTTTCTACGACGCCTGTTACTGTTTGAATGTTCACTTTGTGTCGTCATGTGACCGTCACATGACACTAAATTACCTCAGGCGCTTCAACGCTGCTTTGAACTGGAAAATGACGATTTTATACAGAAGTCTGCTGGTCTGGACTTTGTGGAGACAAACTGAGATCCTGAAGAAGAAACACGTTAAATGAAGTCCTGATCTTTGTGTTTTCAAGAGTTTAGAGTCATCAACAACCTGAACCAGAAACATACATCTTTATGTTGATGTATATGCTTTTATTTTGGCGGGTTGCCATCAGTGAACAGAGGGACTGGCCGGCTCTCTCTGCCCAGACGGAGGCTGTTTTCTGGGGGACAGTTCATGAACAGTCTGCAGGGAGGACGGAGAGACTTTAACTGATGAGTCAACGTCAGTTTAAAAAACTACAAATGTTTGATATTTGGTGTCCAATGAAACAGGAAGTTGAGTTTCTGTTTTTGAGATGGAGCTGTGAGTCATAACGCTCACGTTATTTAAAAACGTCACGTGACGTAAAGAGTGAAAACGTTTCTGATGAATGAAACAAACGTCGCTGACACTGAAAGACCGTCACCATGACGATAGAAACACGTTTGAACTCCGTCATGTTTCATAGATTTAAAGGTGTGAAGGTGTGTGAGGGTGAAGCTGCCGGCGCTGACTTTCTATTGGTCGACTGTTTGAAACTCGTCAGGTGATGACGTCCGACACGTTTGGACCTCGGAGCCGTCGAGCCGACGCCGTCGGAGCTTCACCGACACGTGAACCCGCTCAGCCAGAGGGGATGCTGGGATTTTTACACTTAAAAGTAAGATCCACCACGAGCACGCTCAGTTGAATCCGTGCCAGAGCTGCTGCTGCCGGGTGGAGGAGGGTGGTGGTGGTAGTGGAGGAGGGTGGTGTTATGACCCGGGGAACCCGCCGAGCCGTGTTTGACCTTGGGCTCTACAACTGGTTAACACTCAGCTTGTGAAACAGGAACCCTCCAGTCTGAGCGTGTGTGTGTGTTCGCCTCGATGCTAAACACCACCCTCCTCCAACACCCCCACCCACCCTCACATATCAGCTCTTTTGTTTTGCTTTGTTTTGGTTGGTGGCGGGCCCCTCCACGCCGCTCAGCCTCCGCTGAGGCTCACTCTGAACAAGAAGAAGAAGAAAAAGAGGGGAGAGGTGGTGGAGGAGGGGAGGTGGAGGTGGGGGTGGAAAACTTCTTCTACAACCACACGCCAACCCCCACCCCTCCTCCACCACCTCTCCCCTTTCCCTTCAGATCCCTCAGCTCTCCCTCTCCATCCCTGCATCTCTCCATCCAAACCCCCACTGCACTCAGCATCTGCTCAGAGGATGAATAAATGAAGCGCTCCCTCTCCTCCTCCGCCCTCCCTCCACCCGCCCTGACTGACAGAGGCCTGTCTTAATTGTGGCTGAAAGCTGGCTTTTCTCCCTGCTAATTAGCAGATTGCGGCGTTAAATGATTCAAAAAGTCGGGGGCTTATCCGGGCGCTGCCGATCATCACTTATTCACGCGGCGAGCGGCGCTTTGTGCGAACATCGGCGCCCGAGGTAAATTAATTTACTCCAATTAGCAGCCGCTGTCAGCGCGCATCACCGTCTCCGTCTCCGGGACACGTCTTTAAAAAGTAATGCTCTTATTTTGTCCTCTGGTTTGGTTACATCTGATGTTCGCTGGAGGGAAACGAGGCGAACGTAACGAGACCACAGGAAGTGACACACACACACACACACACACAGGACTCACGGATGTTGGACGATTTCACATGTTCTTAGAAGTTATTGGTCACGTGACTGCGAGGTCTTGAAGTCTTACTTCCTCGTGTTTCCTGTAAAAATGCTCAGATACGGACAGACTCATCGTGGATGCTGATTGGTGTTTACAGCAGCCAATAGCGAGTGTGCGTTTGCATTGCAGCTAGCGCTACGAGCTAGCATCAGCATCTACCTTCAAGTGAACACAGCCGGACCAGAACCACAACCTCTGAACCAGCAGAGTCCAGTCTAACAGTGAATACAGCAACAGAACCTCTGAACCAGCAGTGTCCAGTCTAACAGTGAACACAGCAACAGAACCTCTGAACCAGCAGAGTCCAGTCTAACAGTGAATACAGCAACAGAACCTCTGAACCAGCAGTGTCCAGTCTAACAGTGAATACAGCAACAGAACCTCTGAACCAGCAGTGTCCAGTCTAACAGTGAATACAGTAACAGAACCTCTGAACCAGCAGTGTCCAGTCTAACAGTGAATACAGCAACAGAACCTCTGAACCAGCAGTGTCCAGTCTAACAGTGAATACAGCAACAGAACCTCTGAACCAGCAGTGTCCAGTCTAACAGTGAATACAGCAGCCTACCGAGGTGGTTTTCTTGCCGGGTTTGGCTCCTGGCATCCCGGGCTGAGTCAGTTCAGTTATTCCCTGTTGGTCTCAGAGGCTGTGCTCCAACCTGGTCCGGTCCGGCTGCTGAGCCCGGTTCTGTTAGCATGCTAACGGCAGATTCAGTTAGCAGCAGTTAATTAGCAGTTAGCTACTTTAACAAGTAAAGAATACCTGAAGTCCAAAATACAGAATCCTGCTGTCTGCAGGTTCCTTAAGGTCAGTTTACTCTGTCACGGCTGAGAACCTGAATGTTCTCCTCCTCCTCCTCCTCCTCCTCCTTCTTCTTCTTCTTCTTCTTCTTCATCTTCTCCTTCCATATGCTTCATCATTAATCGGTGCTGCTGTAAGGATTCATGTATAAATGTTGAATCGCGGCACCGCACAGTCGGACTCCAGAGACGACAGATGTTCGTGCAGAGACAATTAATTAACAAGCGCCTGAAACCCGCTGAGAGTTTGGACGTCATGGTCATGCAGATCTTGTTCGGATCTGGTTCTGATCGAGTGGATCCGCCTGCAGGATTTACTCTCTGTTAGAGCCACTGTAAAGTACATCTACTCATCTGTTTCTCCATCTGTCAGCTGTACTCCAGTATCTGTTTGTATCGGGTCCAGATCCAGTCTGAGTGATTCTGAGGACACGTGTTGAGGCTCGTGTTCGGGTCTCACTGATTACTGAACAAAAATTTGTGTTAGCATTACCTGCTAAAGTAGCTAATTGCTAATTATCTGCCATTAGAGGGCAACAGAACAGAACCGGGCTCAGCAGCCTCCCAGTGAACAGGTCCGGACTGAGACCGACAGGAAATACAGTACTGAGGTCATCTGGAGTTTCCTGATTTGAAGATAGCTCCTGGCAGGTTGCGCACGTCTGGTACAGACGCCGTTAGCTTGGTTAGCCATGCAGCTAGGTTAGCTTAAAATAGCTAACCACTAATTAGCTGCTGCTAACTGAAACTGCTGTTAGCATGTTAACAGAATCGGGCTCAGCAGCCGGACCGGACCGGGTTGGAGTACAGCCTCTGAGACCAACAGGGAATAACGTTACAGTACCGAGGTGATTTACAGACTTTATGATGGAAACATTGATAAGTAGTGAAGCGCTAACTGTGGTTAGCTCGGTCAGCCGTGTAGCTAACTGAACTGACTCAGCCCGGGATGCCAGGAGCCAAACCCGGCAAGAAAACCACCTTGGTAGGCTGCTGTATTCTCAGTCATCAAACGGCCTCGGTCCGTCTTGGATGTTGTGTTCGGTCCTGGTCCGGGTTCACTGGAAGGTCCAGTCCAGGAAGAGTCCGCTAACAGTGAAACTACTAACTGCTAACCGCAATCAACATCCACAACAATTGTCTCACAAGCTTCCTCTTTTTACAGTGTTTCCATGTCATGCTGCATCATTAATATATATATATATATATATATATATATATTTGTGACATTAAATGTTTTTTGATTCAAACAATAAAACATGTTGTAAATATTTTTATGTGTGGACTTTGTTCCACAACCTTCAGGTCATCGTCCCACCACCTCCCTGCAGATGTGACTCCGGCTCGTGATGTCGAGGCAGATAAACGGCGTCCTGCGTGGCATTGTAAGTGTTCACAGCTGGAGGACGTTTCAGGTCCTGACAGCCTAAGAGTCATTTATCAGAGACCACCACAGTCCATGTGGACCGGATGAAGAGAACGAGTCCACGGCTGCTGAACATCACTTATTATTTCGTCATCATTTAATCCTGCAGCTCACACACACAGTTTAATGTCAGCTCATGTTTCTACAAATCAGAACCACGTTTCCCATCAGCCTCCTCTCTCCATGAGGAAACATGTTGGGAGTGAATTTTATTTCAGTAAACACAGAAAGTCTGTTCTAGCGCTATGAGCTAGCATCAGCGTCTGCCTTCAGTTAGCTACACGGCTAACTTTTAGCAGTCAGCTACATTAGCTATAGCTTGAAAATAGCTAAATCTACAACATTAGCTTATATTTTCAGTTAGCTGTGTTAGCCTTTTTCCAAAACTAGCGTGTTCCATAACATTAACTCATGTTACCAGTTAGCTACATTAGCACTAGCTCGAACCCAGTCCAGTCCAGCTGCTGAGCCTTGGTCTGTTAGCATGCTAACGGCAGATTCAGTTAGCAGCAGTTAATTAGTGGTTAGCTACTTTAGCAAGTGAACAGGGAATTCAGGAATTCTTGCCGGGTTTGGCTCCTGGCTAATGTTAGCAGTCAGCTACATTAGCTATATCTCAAAACTAGCGCATCTACAAGATTAGCATATAGTATCAGTTAGCCATGTTAGCCTAAGTAGCGAGGTCCATAACATTAACTTATGTTAGCAGTCAGCTACATTAGCACAAGTGCCAAACCAACTGGATCCTCAGTGTTAGCTGTATTAGCTTTATTAGCTTTAGCTCTACTGCTACTTATCAATGTTTCCATCAGGATAGATGCATGTAGCAGAAGTCACGCTAACAGACTGAGCTAACAGTAGCTAACAGCAGCTACAGTCAGTTTGTGGTAGAAGTAGTGAAAAGTAGAGCAGATGTTCCCAGCTGGTTTCTCACATTTCAGATAGATTAATTATAATATAATAAGTTCACATTAATGTGAAGTCTTCTTATTAAACGCTCTTCAGTCTGTTTGTTGTCATCGTGTGTGAACACGCTAAACTTTCTGCTCCGTCTTCATTAAGGATACGATCATCGGGGGAGAAGCCGATCGTCTTAATTTGATGTCTGACGGCTCGGCACTAAATAAAAACCAGATCTGTTTCCACTCAGCTGCAGGAAGTGACATCAGCGTTTTATCGTCCCAGAGCGGCGTTTATAAAAACAACAAGTGTCACTTTGTTTTGGAGAGCGAGCGCAGACGTGAGCAGGTTGATGTGATTTAGTGATTTGAGTCGGGGGGTGATGGAGGGCGCTGCAGGCTGTAATGAAGCTGAATCATCTGCTGCCCACATGCTCCACACTCCGTCACCTCCACTGTAAACCAGTCACTCTGAATTATCCTGCCGCTCCACCACACGCTGCATGTTAACGCTCCGACCATAAACCACCAACGCTAATGTTCAGCAGCTGGAGAGGCTCCGCAGTGCGACCCCATCGAACACCACAGAAGAAGAAAATCATTTAACACCAGAGAAGAAGAAGAAGAAACGTTTAACAGGAGAGAAGCAGCGTTTACACCGACGAGTGTCAAAGCACGGGCGGCTGTGACTGACAGTATTTGACTGTTTTTACAGTAATGTGGAGAGGGGCGTGGTGCATCAGCTGCAGGAGAGAGATGTGGAGACGGCTCAGGAGAGCAGCGCCAGGGGAGGTGATTAGCACACCTGTATCTAGTTGTCTGATCACTCTCCCCTTTTTGCCACAGTAGCGTGCTGGACCTGGGGCGGTCGGTGAGAAGGAGACCGAGTCAGTCACACAGCAGACGGCCTGTAAACGGCTGTATTGTGGGGAAAATTGTGGCGTGTCACAGTGACAAATAAAGTTCCTTGATAAACTGGCATCAGTCTGAGACTATTTGTGCTGAGAGAACCCCGGTGGCAGTAAGTCTGTCACAAGTAATAATGTGACTGTAAAATAAAATGTAGTAACTCTGTATTATATATAGACAGACAGTTACTCTCAGGACGAGCCACAGAGGAGGGATCCCTCTCCCAGGACGGACAGACGTGCAATAGATGTCACGTGTACAGTCAACAAGTCAACACAAACATATTGTACAATTACAATGAATGATAGAATGATTACAGTAGCAGTGGAACCTGTGATAGAGATAGAGAGACACAGATGCACAGCAGCAGTAAATCATTAACTAAGTTACTATAAACTGTAATGGAGATATGGTAACAATAATGACAGTAATAATATATGTAGTGGACGTCATGCAGGACCACAGCAGCAGTCACGATCCACGAGAACCTGCTGGACGAAAGAGCACAGAAACTCCAGGGAAGAAGTTTAGTTAGTAAGATGCATTAACATGCATTAATGAGACATGTATGTTTATAGATGGTGGTGGCAATGGTGGTGGTGGTGGTGGTGGTGGTGGTGGGGGGTGGAGTTTTCAGTAAAGGGAGATGTGACTGCATCTTCAACCAATACCGTGCCTGACTAGGCACAACCCTGAAAGAGAGAGAGAGAGAGAGAGAGAGAGAGAGAGAGAGAGGGGAGGGAGGGGGAGTCCCCCGGCAGTATAGTCCTATAGCAGCATAACTAAGGGATGACCTGAGCCAGCACTAACTATGAGCTCTATCAAAAAGGAAAGTCTTAAGTTTACTCTTAAAAGTGCTGACCGTGTCTGCCTCCAGAACCCAAAATGGTAGTTTGTTCCACAGAAGAGGAGCTTGATAGCTGAAAGCTCTGGCTCCCAATCTACTTTTGGAAACTATAGGAACTACAAGGAACCCAGCATTCTGAGAGCGCAGTGTTCTAGAGGGGTAGTAAGGTACTATGAGCTCTTTTAGATATGATGGTGCCTGACCATGAAGAGCTTTGTATGTAAGGAGAAGAATTTTAAATTCTATTCTAGATTTAACAGGTAGCCAATGCAAGGAAGCCAAAATGGGAGAGATGTGATCTCTGATCTTGGTTCCTGTCAGAACACGTGCAGCAGCATTCTGAATTAGCTGCAAAG
>OX336893.1:497500-500000 GCA_946959425.1 Argyrosomus regius | reverse complement strand
ACACACACGCTGACTAACACACACACACAGATGGAAGTAATTTTTTATCAGACTCCTTCACAGTTTGCTCTGAGAGAAAGCAGGAAGGTGAAGCGAGGCGTCTCCTCTTCGTGTCACTGATGTTCTCCAGTCAAGTTTCCAACGTCGAGTGTTTGTCTGAAACTCGTCGAGTGTTTGACTGAAACTCGTCGAGTGTTTGTCTGAAACTCGTCGAGTGTTTGACTGAAACTCGTCGAGTGTTTGTCTGAAACTCGTCGAGTGTTTGTCTGAAACTCGTCGAGTGTTTGTCTGAAACTCGTCGAGTGTTTGACTGAAACTCGTCGAGTGTTTGTCTGAAACTCGTCGAGTGTTTGACTGAAACTCGTCGAGTGTTTTCACTGAATCTCGTCGAGTGTTTGACTGACGCAGATTCACTTCCTGTTTTATTTTGAAATTCCTGCACCTGTTGTCAAGCACTGTTTTTACAGAACATTTCTACATCACCTGTCCTGAATCGTTTTATATTCTTTAGTTTCAGGATGCTGCCCCCTCACTTCATTTCATTGACAGAACACCGTGAAAGTGAGCTGTATGTCACAGGCCAGTCTTTATACGTGGACACACTGTCACACTGCTGTCACCATGACAACAAAACAATCAAACTTTTTTATTCTGAAATGTTAAAAACAGGAAATGATGTCACTGAGAAATGACATTTAAAGTGTACATGTATGTTGTAGTTGTGTTGTCAGACACATGTAGCATATAAACACGTAGCAGCATGTTCACACACACATGTTCTTCAGTGTGTGTTTTAAAGGACCTTCTAACACACACACACACACACGCATGGTTTCCCTCGGGCCTCTCTTGGCGTGCTCTCCCATAATTCCTCTTGTCCGCACCACAAAGCGTCCTCCCTCAGCAGCCTGCAGTCCATCAGAGAGAAGAGCGCAAAGCCGCCACCGCCATTACGGCAAATCGTGGCGTCCTCCCGGGAGCGTGGAGCTCGCGGAGCCGACGGCGTGCCTGTGAACCTGAGAACACGGCGCTGTTTGTGTCACCGCCATCGCCGTTGTTGATGTTGTTGTTGTTTGTGTTTGCGTTGCTGCGTTCAGATCGACGTTTGGCTGCTTTGGTTGGCAGAGACGCTCGCTGTTAATTATGTTTTCCATGCCAAGCATACAATCACACGGTAATTGGAGTTGGAGCAGAGGATTGTTGGAGTGTAGTGAATGATAATGACTGTGTGGTCATCGTCACCATCATCACCATCATCACCATCATCATCGTCATCGTCATCACCATCACCATCATCGCCATCATTCTCATCATCGTCATCATCTTCATCGTCATCACCGTGATCACCATCATCATCGTCATCGCCATCATCGCCATCATCATCGTCATCATCATCACCGTCATCATCGTCATCATCATCATTCTCATCATCGTCATCATCTTCGTCATCACCATCATCATCATCACCGTCATCATTGTCATCATCATCATCGTCATCACCATCATCATCATCACCGTCATCACCATCATCGTCATCATCGTCATCATCATCATCATCACCGTCATCATCGTCATCGTCGTCATCGTCATCATCGTCATCATCACCATCATCATCGTCATCGTCATCACCATCATCGCCATCATTCTCATCACCGTCATCACCATCATCATCGTCATCGTCATCACCATCATCGTCATCATCGTCATCATCATCATCGTCATCATCGTCATCATCGTCATCATCATCATCATCATCGTCATCGTCATCATCATCATCGTCATCATCATCATCATCACCATCATCATCGTCATCGTCATCACCATCATCGCCATCATTCTCATCATCGTCATCATCTTCATCGTCATCACCGTCATCAACATCATCATCGTCATCGTCATCACCATCATCGCCATCATTCTCATCATCGTCATCATCTTCATCGCCATCATCGTCATCATCATCATCATCATCATCACCATCATCATCGTCATCACCATCATCGCCATCACCGTCATCATCGTCATCACCATCATCATCGTCATCACCATCATCACCATCATTCTCATCATCGTCATCATCTTCATCGTCATCATCATCATCGCCATCATCGTCATCATCATCATCGCCATCACCTTCATCACCATCATCATCATCATCATCATCACCATCATCGCCATCATCGTCATCATCATCATCATCATCATCATCGTCATCACCATCATCGCCATCACCGTCATCACCGTCATCACCGTCATCATCGTCATCATCATCATCGCCATCACCGTCATCACCATCATCATCATCACCGCATCGCCATCATCGCCATCATCGCCATCATCATCACCATCATCACCATCATCATCATCACCATCATCACCATCATCATCATCACCATCGTCATCATCATCATCATCATCATCACCGCCATCATCGATCACCATCATCATCACCGTCATCATCGTCATCGTCATCATCACCATCATCACCATCATCATCATC
>OX336893.1:445000-492500 GCA_946959425.1 Argyrosomus regius | reverse complement strand
TGATCAGGAATTATCCTCCTCCATCCCGGCAGGAGCTTCACTCCATCATCACCTCTCCCATCATGCCTCACCTGACAGAACATTACAGATGCATTATGGGATCTGAGGGAGGACAGCGAGGGGACGTGGGCCTTCATGAATATTTGATAAAACATGAGACGACCAAACGGAGGTCGTCGGGAGACGAGGAGGGTCATCAATATTACATCACAGCGCCGCACGGATCCGCTCGCAGGAAACTCGCCGTCTGATTTTTTTCTCTTTGTTTCAGGAAATTTAGAAAGTTTGCCCGAAAGTTTCACAGAGTTCACCTGAATCACTGCTGGAGCCAGAAAACCACAGAAGAAAAAGAGAGGAAATGCTGATGTCCTCCGGCTGCTCCGCCTCAACTCTCTGTGATTTACAGAGTTTATGATGGACAGTGAAGTAAACTGCTGACAACTGTAGCTGCTGTTAGCTCATGTTAGCTCAGTTTGTTAGCTGCTGTTAGCTAATGTTAGCTCAGTTTGTTAGCCGGGCTGTCTGGACTGTGAGCTCAGAGCACCAGGGGAGTGTTAGTGTTTGTACCACAGGCGTTCTGGACCACCGGGGGGGGGAGAAGAAGAAGAAGAAGAAGAAGAAGAAGAAGAAGAAGAGGTATACAGGCGCGGGGGAATGACGGCGAGATGAGGCGGTGTCGTGCCAGAACCGGAGCCAGAAGAACCAGAAGTGTTAGAAACAAAAACATGAAGGAATAAATGTTTGTTAATTGATTTAAATATAAATATAAGTATTGATCAGGTCACATTAGCTTCACCTTTCAAACATATGGTAGAGGTCAGAGGTCACGGTCACCCTGCAGTCATCATGAATGAAGAAGTATCAGCGCTCACTGTAAGCTTCATAATATTTATCCTCCTGTGAGTTTCTCTCTGATCACCTTCATGTCTCATCACTGTCGAACATTCAAGGATTTGTCTCTAATCTTCGTGAACAAAGTTAATGATGTGAAGTCACATGATCACCACAACACGCGTCCAACATGAAACATGCTAAGCTACTGTGAAAAGAGCTCAGCATCATCCTGTTTGCAGCGTGACGCTCAGCGGGACACCACCGCCACCATCACTACACCCCCACACATCCACCGCCACCTCCTCCACCTCCCACAGGACTCCACAATGAAGTGAACGGAGGTTCGGTCACATCAAGCTGTTTGACCTCCAAAGTCCAAACTGGAGGACGCTATCGTAGCTTGTTAGCCGAGCGTCACCGTCCAGTTTTATTGAAGCTCCACATCAGAGACCAGGATGTGTAATTATGTCGTTCTTATATCTGGATAACTTAAAAAACTCAGACAGGACAGTCAGTACGAACCCTCCTGTAACATCTGATAAATGTCCAGACCAGCAGTCAGCAGGAAAACATTAAACCAACATCTCTATAAATCAGTGTTTGTGTCAGAGTGTAATCCCACTGTGGTAACTATGCTCAGCTGTACTCGAGTATTTGTTCTGATTACATTACTTCTGATCAAAAACTAGCGAGTCGACAACTTTGCTAACAGCCAAACATCAACAAGGTCACCAACAGCAGACATAGCAGCCAGCTAATATTACTGACTAGTCCAACAGCAGTCAGCCCAGCTCGGCGTCTGTCTTTCAGCCTTTTATTTCACCAAGCACGTTCATTTTAGTCCCTGAACACACCATGTTCAGTCCCTGAACGTCTCCCAACCCTCGTGTTGGATCACAGTGTTAATAAATTAATTTATCTCTCCTCTCGTCTCATGTCTGATAATAATCGTGTCGTCTCTTCGCCAGTCAAAGATTTTCAGTTTTTCAGTCTCTGTCCTGCGGACACATTCAGACCATCCATCAGTCATCAGTGACCTCCTGTGGGGCCGTGGGCCTCATGTTGGGCCCCTCTGCTGGTCTATCTGCAGGCCGATGGCTCCCAGTGGGAGGATTGAACATAATAGTTGTCCTGAACACAGCGCTGTCATTTAAATGGCTAATTATGACGAACAAATAAATAAAACATGACCTTCGCTTCCTGTTTTTATCTCTCACTGTAAAAACTGTAAATCTGCTCCAATCGGCTGTCAGCGTCCCGCTGATGATGACTCGTCTGTTGTCGGGTAGATGCTGCTGTGCTTTTACCAGCTGCTCAGTAAATGTCAGAGTTTCATTTATTTATTTTAGACGTGATTTGAACAAATCCTGAATCAGTTTCTGATTTCATGTTCTGTTTTCTGCTTTTCCCTCCGCCTCAACTCTCTGTGATTTACAGAGTTTCCTGATGGACAGTGAAATAAACTGCTGACAACTGTAGCTGCTGTTAGCTAATGTTAGCTCAGTTTGATAGCCGCTGTTAGCTAATGTTAGCTGAGTTTGTTAGAGGACTCTTAGCTAATGTTAGCTCAGTCTCTTAGCTGCTGTTAGCTAATGTTAGCTCAGTTTGTTAGCCGGGCTGTTAGCTAATGTTAGCTCAGTTTGTTAGCTGCTGTTAGCTAATGTTAGCTCAGTTTGTTAGCTGTTGTTAGCTCATGCCGGAATGTTGATGGGGAGCAGAGCCAGTGTTGTGCCAGAACCAGAGCTGGGCTAGTGAAACCACAGCTAACCAACACTCTGTTGAGTCACTGAAGAGGAACTCAATAACTTAACTAGCTAACTGTGAGCACCCCTGTTAGCTTGGTGGCTAACAGAATAGCATATATTCAAGAAACACATTTAGACACTTCCTGTCTGTGTGTAAACAAGAACAAATAGTTTCTACGTGACGTTTCTTTGATCTGCAGAAAGTTTTTTTTAACGTGTTATTTTGGAGGGAACGTTCAGCAGCAGCTCGTCGTTCAGTTTCATTGTTTTCATTCAGGTTTAAAAAGCTCTTTGACTCGAGCTGTTGTTTGCAAAGTGTTCCATGAATATAAATTAACTCGTCTGATGAATATTTAACTTTAATTTCACTTTGCAGAATCGTCTTTGTGAAGCTTCTTCTGTTTTAATGACAAAACAAACAGCTGATTTAAACTTTAATGTCGTCGTGTGGATCCAGAGGAGGAGGAGGAAGGAGGAGGACGAGGAGGAAGGAGGAGGACGAGGAAATGGGGCAGAAACCTGAAGGAGGAGCTCAGATAAGTGCTCAGATGAACATCGTCCCAACAAAACATCCATAATGCAGAAACATCCATTTATCCTCAGACAGACAGACAGGCAGGCAGACAGACAGACAGACAGACAGGCAGGCAGGCAGGCAGGCAGGCAGGCAGACAGACAGACAGGCAGGCAGAGACTCATCAGGTTATTATGATATTCATACTAACGTCAGTCTTGAATCTCTTCATGTCGCCGTAAACTTCATAAACTGACTCTGAATCCAGCATCCAGCTTCTTAATTATCCCCTCAGGACGACGTGTTGGACGCTCGTCAGCTGATTAAAGACACAAACTTTTAATCACTCGATGGACGACTGTCTGAATCACGTTCACGTCCGTCCGTCCGTCCTCGTCTCTTCACTCGTGGGGCTGACGGAGACGTTTGGTGGGACGTCTGCTGACCTGGAAGACGCTCAAACCTTCAAACAGACGAACGCTGACTGCAGTTAGCTTTGATGCTAACAAGCCCCAAATGAAATGATGTAGCTAACAAACACCACGGAGAGTTAATAAAGACACAGACGGTGCTGCAGACAGGAAGTCTCTGTTACTCCAAAATAAAATAAATATATTGAATAAAAATAATGTTCGTGACCGTACACCAGCTAGCAAGCTAGCAACATTTATGAAAAAATGTTTGAGACAAATAAATTGTGTCAAAAAAGCTACATGGGACTGTACCTTAGCTAACAGAGGTCAAAGCTAACATTAGCAGGGCTAAGCTAACAGAACTGATGTACTGCCTGGGTCTGTGTGGGGACAGCTCGGCCCAAAGGTTCTTCTGTGTTCTGAGTCGGTCCAGCAGACGAAACATTCAGACTTCATGTACAAACATGACGTCAAACAGCAGATCCAGGATCAGTCGGCCTCATTACTTCCTGTCAGGTGTGTTCAGGTGTTTAAACAGGTGAGTCAGACTCATCAGCTGCTCCACATGCTCACAATTAACGCGCTAATTACAGATTAACCTCACGTCAACGTGTCAGCGAACGCGACGACTCGTCCGTTTACAAATAAAACTCACAACCAGAAAAATCAGACCAATAAAATTCAGGATGTTTTATTCTGGAGGGGAAGTTTAAATCAGACTTTAATTTGAAAACAGGAAGTAAAGATGATGAATCTGTTCAGTCGCGTGTCCGTTATATATAAAATATCAGTTCAGTTTTATAAACATCGTCAGTCAGTCATGTCGTGTTAAAATCTGATCTCAGCTCAGTTTTTGGTTTTTATGTCAATTAAAAAAATAAAATCTGAAAACGACTCAGAAAATATTAAATTTATATTTGAGTTATTTTCCTGTTAAATGTCTGACAGATGAACTTAGTTCATGTTTCCTCTGACAGCTTCAGACCTGCAGCAGAGTTTCAGAAAATAACGGTCACGTCTGATATTTAATAATAATATGATAATAATATTTATTTATATATTTGTGGAAACATTTTAAAATCATAATCAGTTTTATTGTGAACAAACTGTTTGTTCTCATAGACATAAAACACACACACAGAGCTTCACAGGTAAAAACTACATATGAAAAAGTCTCTATATAAATATGTGTATATAAATATATATATATATATATATATATATATATATATATATATATATATATATATATATATATATATATAAACGACAGTAACATGTGTAGACTGAATAAAGATCTGCTGCAGATGATGAAATAAATGTTGTTATTAATATTTAATTCGGTTTTATTTGTACAGCATCAAATCATAACTTCAGGTCTGGATAATATTTATTTATCTTCTTTAAATGATTTTGAATTTCTCTGCATTGAATTTTGATTCACTCAAATTTAACTCTGATTTATTTTCAAACATCTTCTGATGATTTTGTTTTAAATGCTCGGCTCTAATTTTCATATTTTATGTGATGTGATTATAAATTAAACATTTACTCTGTTAAAGTGCCATCAAACATATAAATATACATATAAATATACAAATACATATAAATATAAATATACATGTATATTTATATTTATATGTAACATTTACATATAAATATACTGACCACTTCAGGTACAATCCAACAATAACTCTGACATAAATAAACTTTAAGAAGCCGATGATGTTACAGTGTCAGATTATAATGTGATGTTTATAATGTTTATTATGATGTTGTGATGTTATAATGTTTATTATGATGTTGTGATGTTTATTATGTTCATTATGATGTTGTGATGTTATAATGTTTATTATGATGTTGTGATGTTTATTATGTTCATTATGATGTTGTGATGTTTATTATGTTATGATGTTGTGATGTTATAATGTTCATTATGATGTTGTGATGTTTATAATGTTTATTATGATGTTGTGATGTTATAATGTTTATTATGAAGTTGTGATGTTATAATGTTTATTATGATGTTGTGATGTTTATTATGTTTATTATGATGTTGTGATGTTTATAATGTTTATTATGATGTTGTGATGTTATAATGTTTATTATGATGTTGTGATGTTTATTATGTTTATTATGATGTTGTGATGTTATAATGTTTATTATGATGTTGTGATGTTTATTATGTTTATTATGATGTTGTGATGTTTATAATGTTTATTATGATGTTGTGATGTTATAATGTTTATTATGAAGTTGTGATGTTATAATGTTTATTATGATGTTGTGATGTTATAATGTTTATTATGAAGTTGTGATGTTATAATGTTTATTATGATGTTGTGATGTTTATTATGTTTATTATGATGTTGTGATGTTTATAATGTTTATTATGATGTTGTGATGTTTATTATGATGTTTATTATAAGGTCACTGTGTGTTGCTGTTGTATCATATTAAAGGTGTTTCTAATATTTTGTCCCTCTCATGTTATATCTTAAATATTACAAACACCTTTAATATGATGCATTTATATGTATTTCTATATAATAATGGTTGGATGTGTAATTCTGTGTATCTTGATGTATATTTATATGTTTTTATGTTTATATATTTGTCTTTGTATTTTATATGTTTACATATTTTACTGATTCATTAAAAGTCTATAATTAAAACCTGATTATATCAAATATATTTATATATGTATAGCTTCACATGGAGCTGTGTGTTGGAATAAACTCTGATCTGAAACACAGATAATAAAATAATAAATATTTTAATCAGACTTCCTGTTTGTTGAATTTAAATTAATCATAAATCAGCTGATCGATCGATGTCTTTGATTTTTATGTTCAAACATCGTTGACTGATTTTCTTTATTTCTACAAACTGATCCAGAGTTTAACGTGCAGTCTGTGGCTCCACCTGCTGGACTCTACTGGACTCTGCTGGGCCCTGCTGGACTCTGCTGGGCCCTGCTGGACTGGACTCTGGACTCTGCTGGGCCCTGCTGGACTCTGCTGGACTGGACTCTGGACTCTACATCAGGAGTTTGATTGATCAGGTTTGTGTTCACATGTAAACAGTGTGTTCAGACCTGAAGAAGTCCTGGTTCTGGTCTGGCCCACTCTGAGTTCTCTGGAGAACTTTTTTTTTTTTTTTTTTTTTTTTTTAAACTTTTTAACGTTGAATTGTCTGTTAAAGTTTTTTTGAACACGTCGAGCAGAAACTTGAGACCTGATTTAATGAAAACCAACAAAGCTTGAACCTTGAACCTTGTCATTGTGAACCTGTTGTCTAAACATAAATATAACATATAATAAATGTTTCTTTAAAGGTCAAAGGTCACGATCATCATCATGAAACATAAATAGAAATACATATAAATATAACATAAATATAAGTAGATATAAATATAAACATTAATATAAATATATAGATGCGTGTTTATAGAATCAGACTCAGAGAATGTTTAAATAAATCTGATCCTGCAGTGCCACCTGCTGTTCACAACACAACATGAACCATTCAGACGATTCACAAAGAATAAAAACATTTAATTTAATTTAATAATTCAAACAGATTCACTGATAATTTAGAGAACATTGATGAAAAAAGTCTGAATATTTTTAAAATGATAAATTATAAAATCGTGAAGTGATTCTGATTTTATTCTCAAAATAATTCAACTTTATTTGATTAACTCGTCGATCTCTTCCAAACATATCACAGTGAAAATTAAACCATAATAAATCTGATGTGTATAAACAGGAAGAAAAAGAGGAATGTGTCTGAAAATTAAATTATTCCAACTAAATGGTCAACAGTGAACAAAACAACACATGCAGACGTGTATCATTATTATACTGTATAGGTTTAATTACAATATCAACACCCCGTGATCAGCCATTGTCTGCTCATCCTGATTTTATTTGATATGTGTTGGAGAAAACTCATTATAATCTTTATAATCTTTTATCATTGTATTCAAATACTTAAAAGACAAGTTTTGAATATTTTTGATTTTTTTCACTCAGGAATCTTTCCCTACATTCCTCAACATTTCCATCATCGATCACATCTGTCCTGTCTGGAGCTGATCCCAGCTGACACTGGGTAAGAGGCGGGGTCCGCCATGGACAGGTCATCAGTTCATCACAGGGCTACGGTGAGGCCATCTCATAATTATTATGAATAATATTATCATGTGTTCATCATTAAAACATGTCACTGAATGTCAAACAGAAGAATCATCTTCAGTATTCAGTCATTGATTTGATTTGATGGGACCTGATTAACTTTATTGATCCTCAGCAGGAAGTTCACTGTCACTGATCATAAATAATATTGAACATATTAAACATCATGCTGCTGTTAGAGAGAGGAGGAGCTGTGCTACATCTCCTTCTGAAGGAGCTGTCTCCTGCTCCTTCTTACATGATGGAGCAGCAGTCTGTTGTTAGATTAGATTATACTTTATTTATCCCACAACAGGGAAATTCACTCGTAACAGCAGCAGAAAAAGTGAAATGTACAGAAGTAAAATAAAAAGGGCAAACTCAACGAACAGACAGAAGAATCTTCAGACTGCACAGCAGACAGTGTGCAGACGTACAAACAGAGTACTAAAGGTACAGTGACATGGCATAAATAATACTGCACATGGTGTAACTGGAATGGAAAATATAAATACAGATAAAATAATAAAATAAATATAAAGCTGTGGTGAGTAGTGTGGTAAAAAAAACTGAAACAGAAACTACACCATGATCAGGTGGTGCAGGTGGTGCAGGTGTTGTGTTGGATGAAGGACCTGCTGAACCTCTCCTTCTTACACCGTGGGTGTAGCAGTCTGCTGCTGAAGGAGCTGCTCAGGGACCCCACAGTGTCATGTAGAGGATGAGAGGTGTTGTCCATGATGGATGTCAGCTGATGGAGCTGTTGGAGGCCTCCACAGTCTGATGGTGGAGCTGTTGGAGGCCTCCACAGTCTGATGGTGGAGCTGTTGGAGGCCTCCACATGATGGAGCTCAGCTTCACAGTCACAGTGACTGATTAAATGTGTGTGTGTCCTCCGGCCCAGCAGGTGGCAGCATTTCCCCGTCTGTGTGTCAGCTGTTACAAACAGAACGAGGAGCTTCAGTCAGTTAGCTTCTCTGTTAGCTTCTTAGATTAGCTCAAACTTTGTGTTCAAACTACAGAAACAAACTTTTATTCAGTCCGGACACAAACTGACAGACTGAGAGCTGAGAGCCACGAGGAGACACAGAGTTCATGTGAAGGTGAGCCCGCGAAGTCTGTCTGCCGTTAGCCGTTAGCCCTGAGCTAACTCTGTTAGCCTTCAGCTAAATGTGTTTGTATAGGTTAGCTCGCTAAGCTAACGCTGTTAGCCGCAGCTGTAGTCAGAGTTTTAAATCCACACTGAGTCTGCGCAGTGACCGTTATCTTCATCCTGTGACATCACAAACAAACTGATAATTAA
This sequence comes from Argyrosomus regius, assembly GCA_946959425.1. Classification (NCBI taxonomy): domain Eukaryota; kingdom Metazoa; phylum Chordata; class Actinopteri; family Sciaenidae; genus Argyrosomus; species Argyrosomus regius. Next base: position 483,513 of record OX336893.1, on the reverse strand, counting down.
CCTAATTAACTCTGACTGAGCAGCATTGATGCTACAGTCTGTTAGCTGTCTGTTAGCTGTCATACCTGTGGACAGGTGTGTGTGTGTAGCTGATGATAAAATGTTCATGTTGTTTGAGGACAGCAGGTCACGTTCAGCTCTCACAGTGTCATCATGAGGTTCTGATCCAGAGTCAGTGAGTCACGCAGCATGAAGCTGAACCAGAACACAGAGTCAGGTCCAACAGTCAGTTTGTCTCATGAAGGTTCCTCACTGAAGTGTTGACGTGTCCGTCATGATAAGAGCTGTTCGAATCCTCTAACTGTGAAGGAAAGGAGCTTCAATGCTTCCTTTATTATCTCCTTTAGCATAGGATACACCAGAGCATCCTTTAGGAAAGGAAAGGAGGTGACAGCCTGCAGCAGAGAGCGTGTGAATATGAACATACGTGTTGACGTGATGTCAAACTTTGATCATGAAGTGTGTTCTGTTGTTGACTGTGGAGCTGCGTTCACACACAGAGTACAAACTGTTTGTAACTGTGACATCCAGCGTCCTGCAGATCATCATGAAGTTACCGTTGCTGATTAATCATATATCTTTGCCATAACTTGCTAATATGTTTCTATATGAGTGGACAGGAGGGTGAGCGACCATACCAGCTAACAAACACTTCATCTGACTTCTGTGACAGGTGGACAATATTCATTTATTATTTGAACTCTGACGTTGATGATGAAGTCACATTTTTCACCGGGTTGTCCACGTTTATATTTCCTGCATGAAACAACACGGTCAGAGCGCACGGGGAGTATCTAGGAAGTATCTCAGATGAGCGTTTTGTAGTCCATCTTCTGGACTTTGTAGTTTTACCACAGATCACGTCAATAACATTCACCGTCGCTTCATGACGTAGTCTAGTGTAAGAGCAGACGTCTTCTCCTAACTCCTTATCACCTCTCCTTCACATGTTTCCTTATCACCTCTCCTTCACATCTTTCCTTATGACCTCGTGACATTTTCCATCGAGGTCAAGGAAAAGTGGTTAGGAAAAGTGGTTAGGAAAGGACTTAAGAAGTAATTTTTTTGACTATTCGACCGTACCCATACTGTCAGACAGCAGCAGCATGAAGCTGAACCAGGACCAGCTGTGGACACAAACATGGAAACATCAACATCAGAGTTCAGCTACAGACAGAAGATTATTTATTGATGACTGTCGTTCAGTCCTGAACAGAACCGGCTCCAGAACCAGAAACTCATCTGGTGTTAAAGAAGTTCTCCTGATCCAAACGTCTTTAATATTTCCTGTTTGGAGCATTGATTGAGTTTGTTAACGTTAATTTGACCTCTGTTACATTTCAGCTCATGATGACGTGTCAGAATATTACAGGAAATGAAAAATGACTCAATAATCTGATAATTTATTAATTTATTATCATTCAAAGATTTTTAGTTTGTTTTTTAATCAATCTGTTTCACTTTAAAAAATGTTTCAGATTATTTCACCACAGCTGAGACATTTTCACTCTATAAAGACACCAGACTGACAAAAACATCACAGATTACAGATCACAGATCACAGATTACATATTACAGATTACATATACAGATCACATATTACATATTACAGATCACAGATTACATATTACAGATCACAGATTACATATTACAGATCACAGATTACAGATCACATATTACAGATCACAGATTACAGATCACAGATTACATATTACAGATCACAGATTACAGATCACAGATTACATATTACAGATCACAGATCACATATTACAGATCACATATTACAGATCACAGATTACATATTACAGATTACATATTACAGATCACAGATTACAGATCACAGATTACATATTACAGATCACATATTACAGATCACAGATTACATATTACAGATCACATATTACAGATCACAGATTACATATTACAGATCACAGATCACATATTACAGATCACATATTACAGATCACAGATTACATATTACAGATTACATATTACAGATCACAGATTACAGATCACAGATTACATATTACAGATCACATATTACAGATCACAGATTACATATTACAGATCACATATTACAGATCACAGATTACATATTACAGATCACATATTACAGATCACAGATTACATATTACAGATTACATATACAGATCACATATTACATATTACAGATCACAGATTACAGATCACAGATTACATATTACAGATCACAGATCACATATTACAGATCACATATTACAGATCACAGATTACATATTACAGATTACATATTACAGATCACAGATTACAGATCACAGATTACATATTACAGATCACATATTACAGATCACAGATTACATATTACAGATCACATATTACAGATCACAGATTACATATTACAGATCACAGATTACAGATCACAGATTACAGATCACAGATTGCATATTACAGATCACAGATCCCAGATCCCAGATTGCAGATCACAGATTACAGATCACAGATCACAGATTGCAGATCACAGATTACAGATTACAGATCGCAGATCACAGATTACAGATCACAGATTGCAGATCACAGATTGCAGATCACAGATTACAGATCACAGATTGCAGATCACAGATTACAGATCACAGATTACAGATTACAGATCACAGATTACAGATTACAGATCACAGATTGCAGATCACAGATTACAGATCACAGATTACAGATCACAGATCCTCTGCCTCAGTTTGAACTAACGTGTTAACACTGAGGTGAAAGTTTCTCAGACATATTTGAGGCAGACAGAATATATTATAATATATAAATATTATTCATGTTGAGTGATATTATTAAATGTAACTAATTATTGTGTTTGAGGTGGCATGATGTTGACCGAGCACCTCGCCCCAATAACAAGAGTGAACAGACTGTAGCAGGAATCTGATTGGATGATTTGAAGAGATCTGTATGGAGGACTCTGCAGGTCGTGGTATAAATTCATCGATTGTTACGACCGACTGGAAGTTCACTGTAGAGTCTGTATGGAGGACTGACCGGGTCACGGAGACTTTAAGCTCCAAATTAGATGGGTTTTTTTGTACCAGTACCAGTTTTTAACCACTAGATGTCACTGTTATACTCAGAGTTACACATTGTTCCTTTAACCAGCGCTGCATTAACATACATGTTTTAATCTATTACGGCTCAGACGGCATGATGATGTCACTTTGTGGATTTTTCCTCTTCTTCTTCTCTTCTGGTCGATCTCTGTGAAGATTGAGGTTTTGTTTTGGTTACCATGGTAACAGACCTTGTTGAGATGATGAGTTTAAGGTTGCGTGTTCTTTGCGACACGTCTCAGACGTTCCTCAGACCCATCAGAGAACCGCTGGCTTTCCTCTCTTGCATGTTTTCATGTCGTCTTTCGACGCCTCGTCTCACTTCCTGTCTTCCTGTCTGACACCTTCTGTCTGCAGGAAACGCCGCAAGCGTTTCTCCTCCCATCATGTCTAACAACTACCCATACAGACCACCGCCGTCTGACCCTGATCCTGGACCTTACAGCTCTTCAGACCGCCAACCCGCCTCATCGGACAGCAACCTTTACAGGCCGCCTCAGGAGTCCTTCTCCTCATCGTACCCTTCCTCCTCCTCCTCTTCGTCCTCCAGAGGAGCTCAGTGGTCTCAGGACAGCGCCCTCAACATCCTGAGCAGCTGTGGTCTGGAGCCCGGCGACCTGGCTCTGCTGGCCGAGCTGCCCGAAGACGTCCTCACGGTCGAGTCCCTGCCTCATGTTCTCAAACAGATCAAAGGGAAGAGGGGCACCATCAAACCTTTCCCTCCAGCCACTCCGTCTCCTTCCTCCTCCTCTTCCTCCTCTTATCCTCAGAGCTCTGCACATCGACCCGCCGTCAACACCTCCACCCGCGTCCGGGATCACCCCCACACTCAGCTGATCCAGTACCCAACAGACCATATACAACGCAGTCTTTCATCTGACACAAGCTGCTGGGGAAACCCCACCTCTGTTCAAGCAGACCCATCACCATCGTCATCAACAATATCATCCTCTTCATCATCCTTTCACCGTAGACCAGGACCCTCTGAGTACGGTAAGACAGGCGCTGGCCCAGGTTCCTCTCAGGACTTCAGGAACAGACCAGGTCCCTCTGAGTATGGTAAGACTCGTAGAGGCGCTGGTCCAGGTTCCTCTCGGGGCCGAGGCTCTTTCAGCTCAGCAGGGAAAGACAAAAGAACTTCCTGTTTCTCTCAGCCGGGGCCAGCTGATTACAAAACGGCTCCTCCTCCTGACATTTACCATCAGAAAACTCGTGGTCGGCGCCATGAGTCTAAGACCTCTTTCTTCGGGAGCATCAGCCAGCCGGTCACCTCAATACCCTCCAAGAAAGAAGCTCTGGACTTCCACGGGACGTGTCCCCAGGTGTTCCCGTACTCATGTTCTCTGTGTGACATCACTGTGATGTCAGAGAGGGTAAGTCCTCCTCGAATCTCTCTACAGAGTCTAGTGGGGGTGGGGGTGGTCCTCTACAGGGTGGGAGGGGTTTGATGATGGAGGTGTTGTAGCTGCTGCAGCGGTCGGTCTGAGCCGTAAAGTCACAGATTTGATTTTGTGTTTCAGGTTTGGATCAAACATGTCAACGAGTCACAGCATGCAGATGGACAGCTCCGCCTGCTGCAGCGGTAAGTTCCTCCACCTTAAAGTGCACATTAGTCCTTGTTAAAGTCTGAGCTGAAGTCCATGTTAGTCCACATCAAAGTCTGTACTAAAGTCCAGCATAAAGTCCTCCATGTTAAAGTCCAGGGTGAGGTCCTTGTTAAAGTCCAGGGTAAAGTCCTTGTTAAAGTCCAGGGCAAAGTCCTTGTTAAAGTCCAGGGCAAAGTCCTTGTTAAAGTCCTTGTTATAGTCCAGGGCAAAGTCCTTGTTAAAGTCCAGGGTAAAGTCCTTGTTAAAGTCCAGGGTAAAGTCCTCGTTAAAGTCCAGGGTAAAGTCCAGGGTAAAGTCCTCGTTAAAGTCCAGGGTAAAGTCCTCGTTAAAGTCCAGGGTAAAGTCCTCGTTAAAGTCCAGGGTAAAGTCCAGGGTAAAGTCCTCGTTAAAGTCCAGGGTAAAGTCCTCGTTAAAGTCCAGGGTAAAGTCCTCGTTAAATTCCTTGTTATAGTCCGGGGTAAAGTCCTTGTTAAAGTCCAGGGTAAAGTCCTTGTTAAAGTCCAGGGTAAAGTCCTTGTTAAAGTCCAGGGTAAAGTCCTTGTTAAAGTCCAGGGTAAAGTCCTTGTTATAGTCCAGGGTAAAGTCCAGGGTAAAGTCCTCGTTAAAGTCCAGGGTAAAGTCCTCGTTAAAGTCCAGGGTAAAGTCCTCGTTAAAGTCCAGGGTAAAGTCCAGGGTAAAGTCCTCGTTAAAGTCCAGGGTAAAGTCCTCGTTAAAGTCCAGGGTAAAGTCCTCGTTAAATTCCTTGTTATAGTCCAGGGTAGTCCTTGTTATAGTCCAGGGTAAAGTCCTTGTTAAAGTCCAGGGTAAAGTCCTTGTTAAAGTCCAGGGTAAAGTCCTTGTTAAAGTCCAGGGTAAAGTCCTTGTTATAGTCCAGCGTAAAGTCCTTGTTAAAGTCCAGGGTAAAGTCCTTGTTATAGTCCTTTTTAAAGTCCAGGGTAGTCCTTGTTATAGTCCAGGGTAAAGTCCTTGTTATAGTCCAGGGTAAAGTCCTTGTTATAGTCCAGGGTAGAGTCCTTGTTAAAGTACTTGTTAAAGTCCTTGTTATAGTCCTTGTTATAGTCCAGGGTAAAGTCCTTGTTATAGTCCTTGTTAAAGTCCTTGTTATAGTCCAGGGTAAAGTCCTTGTTATAGTCCTTGTTATAGTCCAGGGTAAAGTCCTTGTTATAGTCCGGGGTAAAGTCCTTGTTAAAGTCCAGGGTAAAGTCCTTGTTATAGTCCTTGTTATAGTCCTTGTTATAGTCCAGGGTAAAGTCCTTGTTATAGTCCTTGTTATAGTCCAGGGTAAAGTCCTTGTTATAGTCCTTGTTATAGTCCAGGGTAAAGTCCTTGTTATAGTCCTTGTTAAAGTCCAGGGTAAAGTCCTTGTTATAGTCCAGGGTAAAGTCCTTGTTATAGTCCAGGGTAAAGTCCTTGTTATAGTCCAGGGTAAAGTCCTTGTTATAGTCCAGGGTAAAGTACTTGTTAAAGTCCAGGGTAAAGTCCTTGTTATAGTCCAGGGTAAAGTCCTTGTTATAGTCCTTGTTAAAGTCCAGGGTAAAGTCCTTGTTATAGTCCTTGTTAAAGTCCTTGTTATAGTCCAGGGTAAAGTCATTGGTAAAGTCCTTGTTATGGTCCTTGTTAAAGTCCTTGTTATAGTCCAGGGTAAAGTCCTTGTTATAGTCCAGGGTAAAGTCCTTGTTATAGTCCTTGTTATAGTCCTTGTTAAAGTCCTTGTTATAGTCCAGGGTAAAGTCCTTGTTATAGTCCTTTTTAAAGTCCTTGTTATAGTCCTTGTTAAAGTCCAGGGTAAAGTCCTTGTTATGGTCCTTTTTAAAGTCCTTGTTATAGTCCAGGGTAAAGTCCTTGTTATAGTCCTTGTTAAAGTCCTTGTTAAAGTCCTTGTTATAGTCCTTTTTAAAGTCCTTGTTATAGTCCTTGTTAACGTCCAGGGTAAAGTCATTGGTAAAGTCCTTGTTATGGTCCTTTTTAAAGTCCTTGTTATAGTCCTTGTTAAAGTCCTTGTTAAAGTCCTTGTTATAGTCCTTGTTAAAGTCCTTGTTATAGTCCTTGTTATAGTCCAGGGTAAAGTCCTTGTTATAGTCCTTGTTAAAGTCCTTGTTAAAGTCCTTGTTATAGTCCTTGTTAAAGTCCTTGTTATAGTCCTTGTTAAAGTCCTTGTTAAAGTCCTTGTTATAGTCCTTGTTAAAGTCCTTGTTATAGTCCTTGTTATAGTCCAGGGTAAAGTCCTTGTTATAGTCCTTGTTAAAGTCCTTGTTAAAGTCCTTGTTAGCCTTTTAAAGTCCTTGTTATAGTCCTTGTTAAAGTCCTTGTTAAAGTCCTTGTTATAGTCCTTGTTAAAGTCCTTGTTATAGTCCTTGTTATAGTCCAGGGTAAAGTCCTTGTTATAGTCCTTGTTAAAGTCCTTGTTATAGTCCAGGGTAAAGTCATTGGTAAAGTCCTTGTTATAGTCCTTGTTATAGTCCTTGTTATAGTCCAGGGTAAAGTCCTTGTTATAGTCCTTGTTATAGTCCAGGGTAAAGTCCTTGTTATAGTCCTTGTTATAGTCCAGGGTAAAGTCCTTGTTATAGTCCTTGTTAAAGTCCAGGGTAAAGTCCTTGTTATAGTCCAGGGTAAAGTCCTTGTTATAGTCCAGGGTAAAGTCCTTGTTATAGTCCAGGGTAAAGTACTTGTTAAAGTCCAGGGTAAAGTCCTTGTTATAGTCCAGGGTAAAGTCCTTGTTATAGTCCTTGTTAAAGTCCAGGGTAAAGTCCTTGTTATAGTCCTTGTTAAAGTCCTTGTTATAGTCCAGGGTAAAGTCATTGGTAAAGTCCTTGTTATGGTCCTTGTTAAAGTCCTTGTTATAGTCCAGGGTAAAGTCCTTGTTATAGTCCAGGGTAAAGTCCTTGTTATAGTCCTTGTTATAGTCCTTGTTAAAGTCCTTGTTATAGTCCAGGGTAAAGTCCTTGTTATAGTCCTTTTTAAAGTCCTTGTTATAGTCCTTGTTAAAGTCCAGGGTAAAGTCCTTGTTATGGTCCTTTTTAAAGTCCTTGTTATAGTCCAGGGTAAAGTCCTTGTTATAGTCCTTGTTAAAGTCCTTGTTAAAGTCCTTGTTATAGTCCTTTTTAAAGTCCTTGTTATAGTCCTTGTTAACGTCCAGGGTAAAGTCATTGGTAAAGTCCTTGTTATGGTCCTTTTTAAAGTCCTTGTTATAGTCCTTGTTAAAGTCCTTGTTAAAGTCCTTGTTATAGTCCTTGTTAAAGTCCTTGTTATAGTCCTTGTTATAGTCCAGGGTAAAGTCCTTGTTATAGTCCTTGTTATAGTCCAGGGTAAAGTCCTTGTTATAGTCCTTGTTAAAGTCCAGGGTAAAGTCCTTGTTATAGTCCAGGGTAAAGTCCTTGTTATAGTCCAGGGTAAAGTCCTTGTTATAGTCCAGGGTAAAGTACTTGTTAAAGTCCAGGGTAAAGTCCTTGTTATAGTCCAGGGTAAAGTCCTTGTTATAGTCCTTGTTAAAGTCCAGGGTAAAGTCCTTGTTATAGTCCTTGTTAAAGTCCTTGTTATAGTCCAGGGTAAAGTCCTTGTTAAAGTCCAGGGTAAAGTCATTGGTAAAGTCCTTGTTATGGTCCTTGTTAAAGTCCTTGTTATAGTCCAGGGTAAAGTCCTTGTTATAGTCCAGGGTAAAGTCCTTGTTATAGTCCTTGTTATAGTCCTTGTTAAAGTCCTTGTTATAGTCCAGGGTAAAGTCCTTGTTATAGTCCTTTTTAAAGTCCTTGTTATAGTCCTTGTTAAAGTCCAGGGTAAAGTCCTTGTTATGGTCCTTTTTAAAGTCCTTGTTATAGTCCAGGGTAAAGTCCTTGTTATAGTCCTTGTTAAAGTCCTTGTTATAGTCCTTTTTAAAGTCCTTGTTATAGTCCTTGTTAAAGTCCAGGGTAAAGTCATTGGTAAAGTCCTTGTTATGGTCCTTTTTAAAGTCCTTGTTATAGTCCTTGTTAAAGTCCTTGTTATAGTCCTTGTTAAAGTCCTTGTTATAGTCCTTTTTAAAGTCCTTGTTATAGTCCAGGGTAAAGTCCTTGTTAAAGTCCTTGTTATAGTCCTTGTTAAAGTCCTTGTTAAAGTCCTTGTTATAGTCCTTGTTAAAGTCCTTGTTATAGTCCTTGTTAAAGTCCTTGTTATGGTCCTTTTTAAAGTCCCTGTTATAGTCCTTGTTAAAGTCCTTGTTAAAGTCCTTGTTATAGTCCTTGTTATAGTCCTTGTTAAAGTCCTTGTTATAGTCCAGGGTAAAGTCCTTGTTATAGTCCTTTTTAAAGTCCTTGTTATAGTCCTTTTTAAAGTCCTTGTTATAGTCCAGGGTAAAGTCCTTGTTATAGTCCTTGTTAAAGTCCTTGTTATAGTCCTTTTTAAAGTCCTTGTTATAGTCCTTTTTAAAGTCCTTGTTATAGTCCAGGGTAAAGTCCTTGTTATAGTCCTTGTTAAAGTCCTTGTTATAGTCCAGGGTAAAGTCCTTGTTATAGTCCTTGTTAAAGTCCTTGTTATAGTCCAGGGTAAAGTCCTTGTTATAGTCCTTGTTAAAGTCCTTGTTAAAGTCCTTGTTAAAGTCCAGGGTAAAGTCCTTGTTATAGTCCAGGGTAAAGTCCTTGTTAAAGTCCAGGGTAGTCCTTGTTATAGTCCAGGGTAAAGTCCTCCATGTTATAGTCCAGGGTTAAGTCCTTGTCCAAGTCCTCCTTGTTAAAGTTACGCTGGTCGGGCGGCATTTAGCTCAGTTGGTAGAGCAGCTGCCCCATGTGCGAAGGCTCGATCCTTGCTGCGGAATCCGACCTGTGGCTCTTTCCCGCATGTCATTCCCCGTCTCTCTCTCTCCACATTCCTGTCACTCTTCAGCTGTCTCTGTCAGAAATAAAGCTTGAAAAGGCCAAAAAAATTATCTTTAAAAAAAAAAAAAAAAATGTCACGCTGGTCAACTTTTACCCCCCAGTTTGTTTCACAGCATTTTATTGAGTATGATTAGGTTTAAAGTGTCACGTCTCTTCTGCAGGTTTCCAAACTGGGACTGTCGCATGGAGACGGTCAGCAGGTCAGTGACGCACATCATCAGAACCAGAACCTCAGAAATAACAGAACCAGGACCTTGTCCGTGATAATTACCCCTCCTCATGAACAGTGTATCATTAAATAAATAATGTTTAAACTCACATTTCAGATCATCTTTAATAAAATCTGTTCTGACTTCAGGGCCGACAGCCAATCAGAGAAGGGGATGGATGAAGGAATACCTGCCCAGCAGACCCAGACAACCAATCAGAACTCCCGTAAAGACACCTTGATGTTTTCCATGTGTTGTTTGTAACGTTATCGTCCTGATTACTGATCTTATATCTGTTTTGTGTGCCTAACAGAGTCACAGCCAAATCCACAACAAGCAAAGACGGTAAACCCTCGTCAGAAAGCATTAAAGTTTAATCAGCTGCTCCTCTTTGACCTCTGACATCATGAATATGTTGTGTTTCAGACTTCAGAGAACAGTAAGAGTAAGGTGGTCTGTGTGAAGTTTCCTGCTCAGTCTGTGGACGAGGCGTACCTGAGGAAACTGACAGAACCGTTCGGGAAGATCGTCAAGATCCTCATGTTCCCGTCTTTGGTGAGTACAAGAGGTTTATCACAACAAACAAACCTAATACAGAGTCATGCAGACTCCCTCTGATTCCTTCAGACCACCTCAGACTCCCTTCAGACCTCCTCAGACTCCCTCAGGCCTCCTTAGACTTCCTTCAGACCCCTTCAGACCTCTTCAGACTTCCTCGGGCTGTGTCCAGTGTAGTTTATACGTGGTTTGTGTTGTTCTAGGCGTTTGTGGAGCTGGGCTCTGTCGATCAGGCGAAGGATTTGGTGAAGTTCCACGTCAACTATCCTCCGACTGTGAACGGAGAGCAGATCCAGTTCAGCATCTCCAACACCTTCAGCTTCCTCCAGGTACAAGTTCATCCAATCAGCACCTCACACTCAAGAAACACGACGAACTCCATTGTTGTGGTGGTTCCTACAATCATACGATCTCTCTGAGCTCTACAGCAGAGAAACATGGGAACAAATGAAGTTATGTGACTTTAGTGTTTGTGTCTCCTCAGAGTTCTCGGGTCCTGAGTTTCAGTCCGAGTCCAACAGGAGAGGACGGACGATCAGACCTGATCAGCATTGTCAAACGCTTCGGCATGCCGCTCTACACCCTGTTCCTCCCGTCCATGGTACGTACATACGGACTTGCTGATCCTCTATAGACCTGTTCAGACTCGGGGTTCAGACTCGGGGTTCAGAATCGGGTTTCTTGACAGTGAGTTTCTCTTTCAGGCGTTCGTGGAGATGAAAAACTGTCCGGACGCTCAGAAGATGGTCAATTATTACTCCACCAGAACTCTGAGGATCAACGGCGACCTCATCAAAGTGTCCTTCTCTGGAGAATACAAGAGTCTCATGTGAGTATGACCAACCTGACGGACCTGATGGACATCAACTGATTCTGATCCGCGATTTTTGGTCAGTAGTGATGCTAGCTCTTTGTCCTGCAGGCGGGTCGCATCAGCTCAGAGGTACGAGGAGGAACCAACGACCAAGAGGACGAGGAGCTCGGGCCGAGAAGAAGACCAGACGACCGAGAGCAAGAGGAAGAGGAGCAGTAAGGACCAGGAGGAAGAGGGAGAGAGGAGGACCAGGTCCAGATCCAGAGAAAAATCCAGCAGAGAGAGGAAGACCAGGTCCAGATCCCAAGAGAGAAGGACCAGGACCAGGTCCAGATCCAGAGAAAGGAAGACCAGGTCCAGATCCAGAGATAAATCCAGCAGAGAGAGGCGGTCGAGGTCTAAGTCCATTTCCAGAGGTGGGTCGGTGGTACCGGAGAAAATGGAGCGGACTGGTGAGTAAACATTACAGTTAGCTGTTTTTATTATTAAACAGAAAAATACAACTGAACTCAAGAAATGCTAAGACTGTCGTCTTCTCTCCACAGACACAGAGTCCAGGACTGATCTTGAACCAGCTTCAGAACCAGCTTCTGATCTTGAACGAGCTCCTGTTGCAGCTCCTTATCCAGAACCAGCTCCTGATCCAGCTCCACCTCCTAATCCTGATCCAGTTCCTCTCAGAGGCTCCAAAGCTGAAGCTGAGGAGCGAGAAGAGTCTGAGGAGGAGGCAGAGTGAGTTCATTGTTGTTTTTGTTGGTTTACAGTCCGATGAGTCTGAACAGAAACTGAAGCTGTGGACTTTCAGGTCGTCTGAGGAGAGCGACATCGAGGGGATGGAGGTGATCGGAGAGGATGGAGAAGAGCTCCAGGACGAGGAGGAAGACGAGGAGGTGCAAACACTCATTTAAAGAGAATAAAAGAGATGAAAGAAGGTTTGAGGTTCACAGATGAGAGTCCATCTCAGAGAGTCCAGAACCGGCTGTTTGCTCCGGGTTTGTTTGAGACCGGTCTAAATGTCTGGAATCAGAAATGACTTCAACCATCCTTCATTTTATGTCAGTCTGTCAATGACCCTTCTTAACCTCCTCCCCCATTTTCTCTCCGTGCTCCAATCACAGTTTAGCAGTTGCTTGAAGTTTTCTGAAATATGATTGGAGCACAGAGAAAAGGGGCAGGGCTTATGAAGGGCCAGTGTTTCAGGTTTTCTTGTCTGAACTGTTGGTTCAGATTTCATGAAGTCTTCATGTGTTCTGGTCTCAGGAGGACTTCCCTATAGACCTGGAGAACTGCATCACTCTGGACGAGCTGGAAGAAGAGCTGTCTGATGATCAAGGTAAACCCAGAGTGTCTGGAAAGTCCTGGAAAAGTCTGAAATTATGTAAATTCAAGGCCCTCTGTGGTCCTGATGAAGTTTTAATCGTTTGAATCTGTTTTTGTTGCAGAAGAAGAAGACGACGAACACAAAGTAAGAAGTTCTCCTTATGATCATGATCCGGTTTCATTGGTCCAACATGTTGTTTGATTGATTTTATGTTTGGTTCTGGTCTCAGTCCCCCCGGGTGGTTCACTTCAGAGACCTCCCAATGGATTACTGCAAAGATGCAGACCTCATCGGACTGGTCCGAGATTTTGGGACGCCAGTGCGATGCTTTGTCAAACCTCCGGGCTGCGTGAGTCTCTCTTACAGCCTTTGTGGGGCTTAGATGCTTATCCAGGTCTCCATGGTACAGAGGAGGTCCTTGTCCAGCTTCTGTCACTATCGGAAAGTAACATTAGCTAACGTGGTGTTTTTTTGTTTCAGGGTTTCATTGAGATGTCGACTTCTTCGGAGGCTCTGAGAGCTGTTGAAGAGCTGAACAGTGAACCGGTGATATTCAACAGCTCCAAAGTCTCCGTACAGATCTCCGACAGTCACAGAAGACTCACCGACGGGTCAGAGTCTCTAAACCGTCCCCCTTTAATCGTGTTCACCTGTCCGCTTTCTGTGGTCACTCACCCTGAATCCTGTTTTACAGGTGGGAGGTTCAACTGGATGGAGAGAAGAGGAGCGAGAGACTAAACAGGGATGAGACCAACAGGAGGTCTGAAGGGTGGAAGGAGACTCCAATGGACGAGTCGGCGTCTAGAACAAGTCCAGAGAATGAGTCGAGCTCTTACAAGAGCCCGGAGAACAAGTCAAGGTCCAACAAGAGTCCTGGGAACGAGTCGAGGTCCAACAAGAGTCCTGAGAACGAGTCGAGGTCCAACAAGAGTCCTGAGAACGAGTCGAGGTCCAACAAGAGTCCTGAGAACGAGTCGAGGTCCAACAAGAGTCCTGAGAACGAGTCGAGGTCCAAAAAGAGTCCTGGGAACGAGTCAAAGTCCAACAAGAGTCCAGAGAACGAGTCGAGGTCCAACGAGAGTCCTGAGAACGACTTGAGGTCCAACAAGAGTCCTGAGAGCGACTTGAGGTCCAACAAGAGTCCAGAGAACGAGTCGAGGTCCAACGAGAGTCCTGGGAACGAGTCAAAGTCCAACAAGAGTCCAGAGAACGAGTCGAGGTCCAACGAGAGTCCTGAGAACGACTTGAGGTCCAACAAGAGTCCTGAGAGTGACTTAAGGTCCAACAAGAGTCCTGAGAACGAGTCGAGGTCCAGCAAGAGTCCTGAGAACGAGTCATCGTTTAAAACGAGGCAAAAAGAGGAGTCGGTGCACAAACCGGCCAATAAGAAGTCTTCAGAAAAGGAATCGTTCTGCAAAAACTCGTCAGAAAACACCTCCAGGACACCAGAGAAGAAGTTGGAAGAGCAGAAGTTGGAAGAGCAGAAGTTGGAAGAGCAGAAGTTGGAAGAGCAGAAGTTGTCGTCTAATGAAACAACTTCAGAAAACGAGACATTAAAAAGAAAAGAGACCCGAGAGAACGACTCGACGTCCGCAAAAAAGAAAGAAGCTCCAGAAGAGAAGTCAGAGATCCACAAGAAGGATGGACCAGAGCAGAAGACATCTCAGCCAGGACCACAGAGTCCAGATCAACCGGACTCTACTGGAGATCCTTCAAAACCACAAACTGGACAGGTACAACTGAAGACCTGCATGCATCAGTTGGTTGTTGGTCTACCTGGACCAGAAAGTAGTCCATACCACCACTATCATCACTACATTTGAGTCTGGGTGGACCAGTATTGTCTGGACCAGCGGGTCTCTCTTGGTACTCACTAATGATCTGAGGTCTGTTTTTAGAAACCTGAGGAGACACAACCAGGACCTGAAGGAGGTGCTGTAGACCTGCACAAACCCACCAGACCTGTTGGTAAGAACACCACCAGTTCACTTCCTTTGTTTCTGATTGGAGGATTGGTCGTGATGCGTTCACTGACGCCTCGTTGTGTCTCCTGCAGGAGTCGAGTTCGTCCGTCCGGTCGTTGGTTATTTCTGTAACTTGTGTCAGCTGATCTACGCTGACGAGGACGAAGCCAAACTGCAGCACTGCAGCACCGCCGCGCACTACAGGAAGTACCAGGTGAGTCTCTGACTTCCTGTGATGTCACAGCTGATTGTAGCAAACTACAGGAAGTACAGGTATGTCTGTGACTTCCTGTGACATCACAGCTGACAAAGTACGTTTTGCTTTCCAGGAGAAGACGGGCAAAGATCCGTGGACGAGCTGACCGGGCGCCGTCATGTGACTCAAACATTTCGTCTGAAATGTTTCTTCTTGAACGTTTAGAGGAAGAAAACATTTTGCTCGAGGGCACGTCGTCATCGGCAGGTTGGCGGTTTGAAACTTGATGTTCAGTTTCTTCTCGTTGAGTTTTTTTTTGTTCAAAGCAAGATGTAAATTTAAAATAAAGCTGCAGATTTTTAACTTGTCGACTTTTTATTTGAAAATCTTTAAAGTTAAAATTCAAAACAAAAAAAATCACTTTGAGGAAAAAAACCTTTATTTTATAAAAACAAACATTCAGAAAAATCAAACAAACTTTAAATCTGATTCGTTAACGTCTCATTAGCATAAAATCAGTTTGTCGTTTCATGTTGGATCTATTTTCTGACTGACTCATATCCCTCCGCTCAGCTCCTCTGTGAAGTGACTTTGTGTCACTTGGCGGATGGATATGCTGTTTGTCAGGAAATAGTACCTGTTCCCTTTGTTTACAGTCTTTATGCTAAGCTAACAGAGCAGAAGAACATGACTACACTGTAAAATATTTGAGTTCTATCACAGACATGTTTCATGTTTTACAGCGGGTTGAAAATATGTCGACACTTTATTTCAAATCAAAAACAGAAACTCACAAATGTTCAAATCATTTTTCTCACGTTGAACTTCTAGAAACTTTATTTTGGCATTTTTTTTTACAGCGAACATGAAACAAAAATCTATTTAACCGTTTTATTTTACAGTGTGATTCATTCACACAAGTCGGACAACATGTCACCTGTCTGTCAGGTAAACATTGTCTCCATGACGACAGCTCAGAGTTCAAATTAAAAGTCAAATTAAAGTCTGTCTTCACACGGTCGTCTTCCTCCCTTTCTTCTTCTCTGCTTTGGTTTGTTCTTTCTCCAGATATTTCTGAAACAGACGACAACGTTACGTCAACGCTTCATTTCATCAGCAAACACGGACACGTAAAATATCTATAATGCACTTCCTGTTAGCAGTGAGCTTGTGGATGTTATACTTTGAAACCGAAGGAAACTTAATTCTTCTTAAACTTGATTCTGCAGAGTTTCTGATTTTTTTTTTCTGGACGTTTAAAGGTGTGGTGTGGTGTGGGCGGAGCTCTGCAGCAGGTGTGGGTGGAGCTGCGTCTCACCTGTAGTTTGTCGTAGTGTTGCTGGCTGCTGCAGTGTGTCTTCTTGGCCGTCTCTTCGTTGGAGTAAAACAGGAAGCAGACGCGGCAGTAATAACCCATCTTCACATGTTCAACACCTGAACACACACATACAGACGTATTTATATTAAATACTAATGATCACCTGGATTAAAACAAACATCAGTGTCGAGTTCAGACTAATTAAACTTTGATTTATCAGAATAAACAAACAGTTTAATGATCACATGTTCATCACGTCATCATCAGAGTGGATTCAAACGTCTGTTAACCCTCCTCAGATTCTCCCTCTGCACACCTTCATGGTAAAAATGTAACGTCCAAATGAGTAAAATGTCTGAGGAGGTCATGAAGGGTTAATCGACCAATCAGCAGCTGGCTTTGCTTCATGACGACTCACCGATGGGGTTATCGGGGTCGTACGGCGGGAGCGGCAGAGACGCTGCACTCGGTTTGATTTCAGCTGGAGGCGGCGTCGTCGTCTCCGTTTGTCCGTTCTGATTGGTCGAGGTGGTCTCCATGTCCTCTTCTTCCTGTTTCACCTCCACTTCCTGTTTCACCTCCTGCAGGAGAACAAACAGTTCAAATCATATTAGCACTACATGTTAGCCACATTAGCATCTGTAAACAGGAAGTGATGTCACTGACCACATCTGGACAGCTCGTCTTGTTCTGATCTTCAGGAAGCTTCTCAGACAACTTTTCTTCTTCTGTCTTTTCATCAACGCAGCTCACATCACCACCCTGCTCCTCCTCCTCCTCCTTCTCCTTTTTTTCTTCTTCCTCCTCTTCCTCTTTCTCCCCCTCTGGTTTCTCCTCCTCCTCTGGTTTCTCCTCCTCCTCTGGTTTCTCCTCTTTAGATTTCTTGGCTGGAGGTTCTTCAGGATGTTTGGAGGATTTTGTTGGTGAGCTGCTGTTTTCTCTCTTAGCGCCGCTCGGACAGCGATGACTGAAAAAGAGACAACCGATCAACCAAGAACAGGTTCTCAAACACTCAGATCAGAACTTGTCGGCATCACCACAGAAGAAGAGACTGACCCGTGTTTGAGCTGTCGGTACTTCCTGCTCACGTAGACTGTCAGGCGCTTTCCGTTGAACTTCGGCGGGTTGGCTTTACAGTCTTCAGCCATCTGCTCGGCGTCCTCGGCGTTCTCCATCTCGATGAAACACTGAAGACAGAAATCAGATCAGAGATGCTGAACAAACATCAGAGATCAAAGACAGGTCCAGGACCCGGCTTGGTCCTGGTCCTGGTTCTGGTTGTGTACCTCTCTCTTCAGTCTGTTGAGGAAGTATTTCTTGACTCTCCCGAACGGCTCAGCCAGTTTCAGGATGGCGTCGTCAGAGTATTTACTGCTCGGGATCTGACCCACGTAGACCACCTTACTGGACCCGCACTGAACCACAAACACAAAGAGTGACCGACCCGAGTCAACATGAACAGAACTCCTCATCTCTGATCCTGGATTCTGTGTCCTGGACTCACCTGGATGGTTGGGTAGCTCATGGAGTGGCTGATCCTGACGGGTCGGCCGCACACCGACGCCGTCACGTTGTTGTTGCTGTAGAACTTGGCCATGGCTCGAGCTTCTTCCTCGGTGTCAAACTGAAGGTACGCCTGATGAAGAGAGAAAACTGGTCAGGGTTCAAGTTCGACGTGGAAACATGAAACCAGCGTCCACATGAGAACACGACACGTACCTCCGGTCTCAGGTCCAGGACCAGATGTTTGACCACGTTCCCGAAAGGTTTGGCGAGTCCCAGCAGCTCGCTCAGGAAGTTATAACCTCGTCTGAAGCCGACAACGTTCACCACCCTCATACCCTGACAGGCGGAGGTAAAGCGTTACGCTGATGATACTTTGTCATTTAATGATGAACAGACTGTTCAACAGATACTCACCCCTCTCCTCGAGTTGTCTGCAGAGAAGAAGAAGATGAACGTTAGTTTAACGTTAGCTTAATATTATATTATTATTATTATTATTATTATTATTATTAATTCTGTTCTGGTACCGATGGAGTCGGACTCTCTGTCTGCTTCGTCCTCGTCCTCTGCCAGCTCGTCCAGAGTCACAAAGTCCTCCATGTTGTCCAGGAAGTCCTGATCCATCTGAATCACGATGACATCAACAGTCAGACAAAACCAACTCAGACCCAGAGTCCAGACCACTGTTTAAAGGTTCTGGTATCAACTGGACTTCTGAGTTTCTTAAAGACGTTTCATGAAACTGAAGTTCTCTTAGTTCAGAGAAACGTCTCAGAAGTCCAGTTGATACCAGAACCTGCAACAGACTCAAAGAGTTCTTCATAAATCATCTCAGACGGATTTAAAGAACTTTCTGTTACGTCAGTTATTACTAAAAAATTATCAAACTTGTTAAAGCGGGTCAGAACAGGTCAGAACAGATCATAGTAGATCATACTGGGTCAGATCGGGTCAGTACCTCGTCTGCAGGCGGGTCTTCCTCCGTCGGCTCACTGCTCTCTGCTGGTTCTGAACTTGGTTCTTTGTTCTCAGGTTCTTCACTCTCTGTTGGTTCTGTTTGTCCCTCTGGCTCCGCCCCCTGCTTGGCATCACCGTCAGCCACGCCCACATCTGCACGCGCGTCATCAGTGACATCATCACCTTCAGGAACCTGTGAAAACGCCGACATGAGCGAGACGTGGTGAGCTCTGCTCTGCTCTGATTGGCTGACCACAAGCCAATCAGAGCAGAGCTGTGTGTTCAGTGTTTGTCTCCTCACCGCCTTCTCTTTCTCCTGCTCGGCCTCCTCAGAGTCCTCCATCGTCTCCTTCACAGGCTCTGTGCTCTCTGGCTCCTCCCCCTCTGCGTCGCCCTCGGTTACCTGCTCCTCCCTCACCACCTCCCCTCCTTCATCGTCTCCCTCCATCACTCCTGACACCTCCTCCTCCTCCTCTTCCTCCTCAGGCTTCACTTTGTTCTCCTCCTCCTTCTTCTTCTTCTCCTCTCTGCTCCTCGATTTGGACGACGATTTGGTTGAAGACGAGGCCCTGACAGAGCCGGAGGTGGTCCTGGTTCCAGAGCTGGAGGCGGAGGAGGAGGTCCCTCCTCCACCACCGCTCCCCTGTCTGCGGTTCACACTGAAACATGAAGAAGAACATCTGGTCATGTGACTGACAGCCGGTCACGTGATTCATTGAGAGGGCGGTCCTAAATCAGTCGAAACAGGATTGGTTAGTTGGTGGTGTGGTTGTCGTGGTAACCAGGTGTGTAAAGGTGCGACTCACTTGAGGGTCTTGTACTTGGTGCAGATGTTGAGGCGGATCGGTCGTCCTTTGATGGTCAGCGGGTTCACGCTGTAATACTTGACGAGCATCTCGGCGTCCTCCGGCGTCCCGAGCTGGACGAACGCCTGACGGAGACGGACATGAAGGTTAAACACAGACTCCGGGTCAGCCCGGTGCTGGTTCTGGTCCTGATGGTGTCAGGTTACCTGGTCGGTCAGGAACAGGTGTTTCTCCACGAAGCCGAAGCGTCCAGCGATGGTCAGCAGCTCCTTCTTCTTCTCCTCCTCTCTGGGCAGGTTGGAGAAGAACACCACCTGACTGCTCTGACCTTTGACCTCTCTGACGGGCCGGTCCATGGCCCGGTCCATCGGTCTGTCAGAGGCCCGGTCCATGGTCCGGTCCGACGAGCGCTCGTCTTTCTGTTGAACAAAAACAGAGTCAGAGGCGTTGGAGCGTGTCACAGCGTGAAGATGGCGGCGGCGGCGGCGGCGGCGTGTCTCACCTCGATGACCAGCAGCCTCTTGGACAGGTAGAAGGTGATGGGTTTACCGTACAGAGCCGCCGGGTTCTGCTCGTAGTAGTTGACCATGTCCAGAGCCTCCTCGTGACTGTTCATCTCCAGGAAGGCCTGACAGAGGTGACACAGACGGGTCAGTACCTGACGATTGGTTCAGTCAGATCACATGACAGGTGGACGTGCCCACCTTGTTCTTGAGGACCAGGTGTTCCCTCAGGCAGCCGAACGGCTCGGTGAAGGCGAACAGAGTCTTGTTGCTGAGCGGCCTCCTGTCGTACTTCACCACGACGACCCGGCTCCTCAGCTGAGACACAAACACCAGACTGATCACATGATCATGTTCACCACGTGACCTCTGCTGGACTGCCGGGCTTTCATTAGAGAGTTACCTGCAGTTACACTGTCACACTGACCTTATTTGGACCAGGCTGGTTCTTCCCGGACAGACCAGAACCTCCAATTCCTCCTGACACACAAACACAGTGAACGTTAGACAAACGTTAGACAAACGTTTCCCCTCCTGCAGACTGTGGCGATGTTCTGGTTCTGTCTTACCCCAGCCTGAGCTCATCCCTCCGGTCTGGACTGAAGACATCGGCGCCGGTCCAAGAAGACCAGCAGACAGGTTCGGAGTGTCCAGAGTACCTCCACTGAGAGAGAGACCAAAGACAGCCATCACACCTCCGTCACAACTCCATCACAACTCCGTCACCCGGACTTTGTGTCAGTGTCTCTTACCTTCTGCCCGACGACAGACCCGGGTTCCAGTCCGGATACCTGAAACATTGAAACAACGTTAGATCTCCATAAACAGAACGTTCTCTGAGGAATGTGTGTGTTTAGTTTAGTTTATTAAAAGGGGACAGTGCAATTTAATAAAACACATGATTACACGTTTAAAAAAGCCAGAATTAGCCAGAAGGCTAGTTTTCATCTGTAGTCCCCTGGCCATGATGTAAAACACACAATACATGTACAATATAATACAAAATACATATGCAAACACTTACTATACAGTTAAGAAAAAATACAACAGCACAACATCAAAACATCACAACAGGCTCATCTTTTAGTGTTGGCAGCTGTAGGTGTCGATAAGCCACATTTTCAATTTTTTTGTGAAGGCCTTGTATGTTGTGAGCAGTTTAACCTCCTCAGGTACTGAGTTCCACACACTTGCACTCCTTACTGACCAGGCCGACTTACTGAAAGTGCTCCTGCGCAGAGGAATGTAACTTTGGCTGATGAACTCTTTTATGCAGTACTTTATAGGTCAGTTTTAAGTCTGCTAATGTGTGAAGACTGTCCCAATTTAAAATACTGTATTTTTTAAAAATTGCACAGTGATGATAGTGCCTAGTGTGTGTGTGTCAGTGACTCACATGTCGAGCAGCACACGCCTGTTCTCTGCATGTCTCAGTCCGTTGGTGTGCTGGTTCCACTCCTGCAGGTCCAAACAGAGAGTCACTAACCGCTAGTGTTGCTAACATTAGCTCATCTGTAAGGATGGCTCTGACACTTTGGGTCAGGTTCTACCTTCACTCATTAAACTCTGTGGGTGATGAATCCCTGATTGAATCTTTGAGTATTGACTCGTGTCTTCAGCCTCACTCTGCAGAATAAACCTGAGCTGACTGAACGTGGTCGATCCGTGACCCGATTTAACGTGTTCTGCTCTGCAGGACGTCGACGTCCTCGCTCGATTAAATCTAGAAGACTTCGACCACGAGAAGCGTCGCCATCGTACGACCCGAGCGGCGAGCGTCACGTTTGTCAGACGTTCAAAGTTAAAATTTCAGTTTTATTTTTAAATCTTCAAACTCTGACGGGTCATGTCCTCCGACTCGTTTCAAACCCATCAGAACCACCGCGGTCCGGTTCAGAAGCATGTTTCCGCTCGGCTGTTCGGTTTTTGACAGATCTGTACAGCTCGAGCTGACAGGAAGTCAGACACATAAACCGAGATTTTCAAAATAAAACACCAGATTGGAAAAACTGACAAAGGGAAAATTTACATATTTAGAATGTTCCTGAAACGTTCCTGAAAACTCTCCTGGGTGTTATGATTTTTCTACTGTTTTTTGGACGTTCATAGAAACATCACGAGTCGCTCCGCTCATCAGTGTCACACTTTAACCAGATGGCCAATCAAATCAAGTAAAAGGCGGGCTTTACTATTCCTCACTTCCTGTTTTGACGAGGTCATGAATCTGACTCTCCTTATGTGTTAGTGCAGCAATAAGTTCTACTGACAGAACCAAGGTCCAGTTGTAGAGGGGACAGATGTATCATGTCCAGTTGTTGGTAGTGTTGTAGAGGAGGGTCCTCTCTGAAGAGCTGGAGGTCTTCAGGAGGTTTGTGAAGGTAGAGAGGGACGCCCCTGATCTGGTAGGAACTGGTAGGACGTTCCACCAACGGGGAACAACAGACGAGAAAAGTTTGGATCGTCCTGAGCGTACGGGTGGCAGAGCCATGTCTGTATGAGGACGTCCAAGAACCGGAGACTACTTTGTAGTCAAAGACTCAACGAGGGATTCAAACTACAAACGTGGTTCAGAGATAAGTTGATAGAAACTATTCATTAAATCTAGAGAACTGATCAAGAACACCTGGACCTCCTGAGGCTCCGACCAGTTCAGATACTCTAACGTGTCTAGTGTGTGGATGTGAACATGTTTGTCTGACAAGACGGCGAGCTGCTGAGAGCATGAACATGCTGTGAAGGACTACACGGTGCAGACTGGATCTGATGAACCCTGAGGACCGGAGGACTGGAGGACGGGTCTCACCTGGACAGAAGACATTTAAGTTAGTCCAGAAGAAGAAGAAGAAGGCGGGGCGTACTCACCATGGTGGAGTGAACGTCAAAGTCACAAAGCGAGCAGACGTGGGGGAACATGGCGGGCAAGACTCCCAGAAAGTCCTGGACCTTCCCGTTAGACGGGGCGCCCATCCTCCGCTGCATAAAGACCGGGTCAGCCGACTGCGAGCCCAGGCCGAGCCCGCCGTACGAGTCACGGCGGGAAAGCTCAGAGTACTGCCCCTCTCTGCTCCCGCCGCCACCCAGGCCACCGTAATTTAAACCGAAGCCGCGGCCGGGCGCCGAGTCCTGCAGGGAGCCAAACCCAAAGTCTGACGAGGTCTGGGCCCGGGCAGAACCCTGACCCAGAGAAGGACCGCCCATCCTCCCCATGTGCATGTCGTCCCAGCTGTCCCGTCCTCCTCGGTATGTGGCGGCATCAGAGGACATGGAGGACGGCACCCGGCGCTCTGCGGCGTCTCCTTTGCGGCTCTTGAGCGTCATGAGGATGTGCGGCAGCGTCTCCACGCTGATGTCCTCCTCGGGGATCTCGGCGAGCGCGTCCAGGTCCGAGGGCGACAGCCCCAAGCTCGCAAACAGCTTCATGGTGTTGCCAAGATGGCTGCCAGCGCCACGCCGGGACATCTGGGAGCCGCCGTCCTTCCCCTCCATGCCGCCGCCGCCACCCACCCCAACACCTGAGGCCACGCCCCCCATCTGCCGGCCAGACCGCTGCTCGTTCATGCTAAAGTTCAAGGTCTCTGCGGCGGCGAGGAGCCCCCGACCCACAGCGAAGTGTTTCTGACCGCCGTCCAACTGAGACTTCTGAGACATGACGTCACCAAGAGGCGTAGGCTCCACGGCCAATCAGCACGAGTCAAGACAAGAAGGACGCAGGAAGCAGGCGGCGTGTTTAAAGGACGTCCGGAGGAAAGAGTGAGCGTGAAGACGGCGTCCTCTTCCCGCTCTGAAACACAGTGAGGAGGAGGACACAGGTTCAAACGCCGCCTCCAAAAAGACCACAGAAGAAGAGGCGAGGCAGCGTGAAGGAGAGGAGACGACGCTGAGGACACGAGGAGGCTAGAGAAGGAGACAGGACAGACTAAAGACTCCTCAGACCAGAAGGAGGAGACGATGATGAAACATCCTGACTGACAGAGAGAGAGAAACCATGGAGGGAACACAGAACCCGACCAGAACTCTGTCATTATACACAGAACCCAACCAGAACTCTGTCATTATACACAGAACCCGACCAGAACTGCCTAGGGTCATTTATTTACATCTCAGAATCTTACAGACTGGGAAGAGAAATCAAACAAACAGACAATAATAACTTCATCAGTGTATTTGCTGATGAAGACAGAAAACATTTAATATCACTAATTTATAAAAGACTACAAAACTGCAGGAACCATTCCACTTCCAGGTTAAGCAGAAATGAGTCTGGCCTGGAGTAACTGAGGACGACTGCAGAGATATTTAGGCGGGTCAGGCTAGGACCACCAACTCGAGAGCCTGGAGAGAATTCTGCTGGAAGAACATAGTGAGATTTTTGTTTTTGTTTAAGCAGCGGCAGTGTTTGCAGGGACAGAATAAATGCTGGTGTGGACAGTCAGTGGCCGGCCCCATTATTCAATCATGTTGGCAAGAATTTGCTGGATAAACACAAATACAAGCTTTGGCCTAGAAGTTGATTTTTCCTTTGTCACACTGTACCTGGGTTAAATCCCAGCTGGACTTTTGGCCCAGGACAACTATCTTTATAAAGAGCTCTCGGCTGCGAGCAAGAAGGCCGTGACAGACAAATCTACCATGAAGGAACACAACAACTGACCTTCTCCTTCAGACCACAGGCTGAGAGAGACACTGATAATTAAGATGGACGTCATATCCTGAGAGACTCATTGTCTACCTGTCTGTCTACCTGCCTGTCTGTCTGTCTCCGTCTGTCTTCTGTCTGTCTGTCTGTCTGTCTACCTGTCTGTCTGTCTGTCTGTCTGTCTGTCTGTCTACCTGTCTGTCTACCTGTCTGTCTGTCTGTCTGTCTGTCTACCTGTCTGTCTGTCTGTCTGTATGTTCTTTGGTTTGTTCACGCTATTTTTATTGTTAAAAAAACCCTGAAAACTTTAATAAAAACAACGTGTCAAAGAAAGAAACGGACCAGAACTCTGTCATGTTACACAGAACCGGACCAGAACTCCTGGTGACTCAGATTAAATGGCAGTGAAGCTGACAGTGAAGCTAACAGTTAGCAGTTTGTGCTGGTTTTGAATGGAGGACTGTGCTAGCACCGCTAGCTTAGCGCCCTGAGCTAAGCGCTAAGCTAACGGTGCTAGCTCGCTGGTATTAAACTTGATTATAAAGTTTCAAAACTGAAAATAAAAACATTTTTTATTCAGACTCTTCTTAATTAAAACATCCAGCTGAAGATACTTTAATAATAAAAACTATAAACGATCAGACATGTTTAATTTAGAGGCTACAACATTAGCATACCTCATTAGCCTGTATTAGCCTGTTCATACATGCTAATGCTAGCGCAGTTTAAACAAACCCTCTGTAACCTGAAATATATAAATATATATATATATTATAAACTATCTCACGTGAACGTTATATATATATATTATAAACGGTCTTACCTGAGCTTTATATTCACGTTATAAACTCACCTGAACGTTATTAACGCGTAGTTAACAGCTAGCTCGACATGCTACCTCGAACTGAAGCGGTGCCGCGGATATAAAGGGGCCATGTTCTTCTTCGTCTGTGTTAAATGGCAGTTATCATCCTTACAGACACATTACCGCCCCCCGCCGGTCTGCACTGTCCACTGTCTGCTCCCCCTGTCTGTCACAGCCTGTGTTTGAACACCTCAACCTTTCAAAATAAAATAATCAAAACAAAACAAAACAAAATATTATAATAATAATAAAATAATTAAAATAAATAATAAAACTAAATGAAATAAAATAATAAAAAATAAATAATCAAAATAAAATAAAATAAAACAAAAAATAAACAAAATTAAATTAAAGTTGTATAAAATATATACACCTTACGATATGCATGTTGGATCACATGGTGTGTTTGTGTATCATCACACTGACATGTACACACGCAGTCGGAGGCCACGCCCCCTCGCCACGCCGCCTGACTGCGCTCAGCTGTTCCCGTCTATTTTCTGTGCTGCCTTCAGGACACGTCTGTAAATTCAAACTCCGTGTTCAGGGCCTAAACAAGAAGTCACTGCAGTCAGATTTGAATGAGATTTAAGTTTTCAGTCATTATGTCATCAAGTCATTATTTCAGTGTAACCAGACAGAACGCGTCATCGTGCTGAGAGCACGTAGCTGCAGACAAAATGGCATCGCGGTTATCTCCGTTAACTGTGCAGCTAGTTCACTTCAGACAGAAAAGGTGACGTGATTACAGTCAGTGTATCATCGACATGATATAATCACAGACTGTTTTAGTGGTCACTGTCTCTTATTACTAAATAACTGACGCTGAGGTGCCTAATATTAATGAATATGATGAACTTTCCTACTTTCCGCAGCACATGAAGGCAGCAGAAGCATTCGTCCAATCAGAAGCGAGCACGAAGTGACGTCAGGCATGTAAACAAACAGAGGCAGCGCGGCCATGACAGTTCTACCAGAGTTCGACACAGTTTGACCGTGTGCTGCTCCGCGTCAGGACAAATCTCCTTTTCAGGTAATTTACTCTTTAAAACACAAAGTGTGACTCTGATACGTTACTGTAACGTTTCTGAACGGCTGTGTGAACGTTTGTCTGTCGATGTTAGTCAGCTGTTGTCCTCTGTTTAAAATGGCGACAGGCTGCCTGTTATTGTCTGTCACAGCGGCCATCACAGAGCACCACACACCGGACACCGAGCACCACACACCGGACACCGAGCGCCGTCTGACCGCTGACTGCTCACCGTCTGACCGCTGACCCGGTCCTCTTTGACCCGCTCTATCTGACGTGCTGTCTCTGTGTTCGTAGTGCCGTCGGTCGGACTGCGGTGATCCAGGTTCGGGGAGACAGGACTGACATGAAAGACCCGAGACTGAACCACGTCGAACCGAACATGACGATCAGCAACGAGGTGATCCTGAACAACCAGTTCAACTCCGAGGAGAACCCGTTCGAGGAGTACATGTGGATGGAGAACGAGGAGGAGTTCAACAGGCAGGTGAGAACCAGAACCAGATCCAGAACCAGAACCAGGACTGGTGAGGCTGAGGTTGAAGTGAGATAATCTCAGTCTCAGGTGTTTTATTCATTAAAGCTGCATCAGTTAATTATGAAAAATTAAATTAATCATCATGATTCATCGTCTCAGTCAGAGTTATGTCTGAAGTTTGACATCATTTCATCCATTAAATGAATTTAATTAACTGTTTGGATCTATTTAACGTGTCACACCGCGTCTGTGATGTCAGAGCTGGGTCAGACAGGTGGAGTGATGTGTGAGGTCACAGTGAGGTCACAGTGAGGTCATCAGACATTAAAGTGACAGTCTGAACTCTGTGAGTTCTTCCTGTTTTCTTTCTGTGACGTCATGTTTGAGGTCGTCACCATGGTAACGCTGATCGATTAAATGAGTAACCTGATGAATCAATAATGAAAGTGATCCTGATACTCCGTGTGTTTGTTTATTTCACTGATGTTTGTTCAGGTCAGATTGTTGACTGTTTATCGATTAATTAAAGTTTAATGATCAGTTCAAATAACGAACCACAGAGAAGCATGACACGTGTCATCACATGTTTTTAACATGTCAGTGTTTCATGTTTAAATCAAGTGATGATCAGAGTCTGAACCAGAGTCATCGGCCTCAGATGGAGCCTTGAAAGTCCTTGAAAAGTGCCTTGAAAGTCCTTGAAAAGTGCCTTGAATAGTGCTTGACTTTTCCTCTGAGCCCTGAATGAGTCTTCAGCTTAGAGACGCTGACTCAGAGTCAGTCTGAGATCCAGAAAAAACAGCAGGACGACAGTCAGCCAGTCTGTGAACAGTCACAGTCTGTGAACAGTCAGGCAGTCTGTGAACAGTCACAGTCTGTGAACAGTCAGACAGTCAGCTGTGAACAGTCACAGTCTGTGAACAGTCAGACAGTCAGCTGTGAACAGTCACAGTCTGTGAACAGTCACAGTCTGTGAACAGTCAGACAGTCAGCTGTGAACAGTCACAGTCTGTGAACAGTCAGACAGTCTGTGAACAGTCAGACAGTCAGCTGTGAACAGTCACAGTCTGTGAACAGTCAGGCAGTCTGTGAACAGTCACAGTCTGTGAACAGTCAGACAGTCAGCTGTGAACAGTCACAGTCTGTGAACAGTCACAGTCTGTGAACAGTCAGGCAGTCTGTGAACAGTCACAGTCTGTGAACAGTCAGACAGTCGTCTGTGAACAGTCAGACAGTCAGCTGTGAACAGTCACAGTCTGTGAACAGTCAGGCAGTCTGTGAACAGTCAGACAGTCTGTGAACAGTCACAGTCTGTGAACAGTCAGGCAGTCTGTGAACAGTCAGGCAGTCTGTGAACAGTCAGGCAAGGCAGTCTGTGAACAGTCAGGCAAGGCAGTCTGTGAACAGTCAGGCAAGGCAGTCTGTGAACAGTCAGACAGTCAGCTGTGAACAGTCAGGCAGTCTGTGAACAGTCAGGCAGTCTGTGAACAGTCAGACAGTCAGCTGTGAACAGTCAGACAGTCAGCTGTGAACAGTCACAGTCTGTGAACAGTCAGACAGTCTGTGAACAGTCAGACAGTCAGCTGTGAACAGTCACAGTCTGTGAACAGTCAGACGGTCAGCTGTGAACAGTCACAGTCTGTGAACAGTCAGACAGTCTGTGAACAGTCAGGCAGTCTGTGAACAGTCAGGCAGTCTGAACAGTCAGGCAGTCTGTGAACAGTCAGACAGTCAGCTGTGAACAGTCACAGTCTGTGAACAGTCAGACAGTCTGTGAACAGTCAGGCAGTCTGTGAACAGTCAGGCAAGGCAGTCTGTGAACAGTCAGGCAAGGCAGTCTGTGAACAGTCAGACAGTCAGCTGTGAACAGTCAGGCAGTCTGTGAACAGTCAGGCAGTCTGTGAACAGTCAGACAGTCAGCTGTGAACAGTCAGACAGTCAGCTGTAAACAGTCACAGTCTGTGAACAGTCAGACAGTCTGTGAACAGTCAGACAGTCAGCTGTGAACAGTCACAGTCTGTGAACAGTCAGACGGTCAGCTGTGAACAGTCACAGTCTGAACAGTCAGGCAGTCTGTGAACAGTCAGACGGTCAGCTGTGAACGTGCAGCTGAAACATCAATCAGAGGCTGATAACTGATTAATTTATTATGTTTGGTGTGTGTGTGTGTGCGCGCGCGTGTGTGTCTGTGTGTGTGCGTGTGCGTGTGCGTGTGTGTGTGTGCAGGTGGAGGAGGAGCTGTGGGAGGAGGAGTTCATCGAGCGTTGTATCCAGGAGCTGCTAGAGGAGGAGGAGCAGTGGGAGTGGTTCATCCCGTCCAGAGACCTCCCCTCTCAGACGGTGGGTCAGATCCAGGATCAGATCAGTCTGCTGGTTCTGGACTCGGACGTTCACGCCGACGCCGACTTCGACGTTGTGGTGAGTTCACGGTCTGCAGCAGCCAATCAGGCGCTGTCGTTACAGAGTGACCGCCTCCTTTATGTCTCTGTGCTCCAATCACTGTGAAGGAAGCTTCGGTTACCTTCCTCTTTCCATAGTTAGCTAATGTTAGCAAAATGCTACTTAACGAGCTAAGCTACATCAATTAGCTAACTAGCTAGTGAGTCTACTTAACCCTTGTGATGATGATGATGTTTTACTCTTCAGTTCCTAAAAAGTGCTATAAAAATATTATATGTGAATATTTTTTTTTCTTTCTCTGCATTAAATCTTTTGACTAGCTTCAGTCCTGATCATAACTATCAGATTTACATGATTTCTCACATAATTGAACGCTTTGATGTCATTTTAAATATGAACCACATGTTCCTCGTCCTGGTCAGACAGGTCTCTACATGTGCTTCTTTCATCTTTCACCTTTGATTTCGATGGACTCTCTTTTTGTTTGTTTTGTTTTTGTTTTACGTACAGTAGTGTGTATGAATCAAATCTCTAACGCTGACTACAAAGTAGTGTTCGGTTCTTGAACGTCCTCATACAGACATATGTTACCTCCTCCAAGAGCGACACCTGGCTCTGCCACCCGTACGCTCAGGACAATCCAAACTTTTCTCGTCTGTTGTTCCCCGTTGGTGGAACGTCCTACCAGTTCCTACCAGATCAGGGGCGTCCCTCTCTACCTTCACAAACCTCCTGGACATGATACATCTGTTCCCTCTACAACACTACATACAACGATACATCTGTCCCTTAAGAATTGTCACAGCACTTACTGCTGCACTAACCCTTCTTATCACACTGTACCACGATTGTTCCCTTCTCTGTAAGTCACTTTGGATAAAAGCGTCTGCTAAATGTAAATGTATGGGGCTTTGTTGTGTGTGCGTGTGTGTGTGTGTGTGTGTGTGTGTGTGTGTGTGTGTGTGTGTGTGTGTGTGTATATGTGTGTGTGTCTGTTGGGGGGGTGGATAAGAAAGAGCAGGAGAGAGACGGGATGTGCAAAATGTGATGAGCAAAATAGACTTTCTGTTTCCCTACACACACACACACACACACACACACACACATAATATTCTCAATACACACATTCATACCACACTTTTACATCAACACCGACACACACAGACCATTTTAGTTGTAGTCATGTATTCTGTTGCCAAGTCCAGCAGTCCAGCAAAAAGGTCTCAATGAAACAGTGTGGAATGGAGCCCTCAGCCATATGATGGGAAATGGTGTCACTCCCTGTACAGATTGTAAAGCCCTTCGAGGAAAATGTATTTTGTGACTTTGGGCTATACAAATAAAATTTGATTTGATTTGATGTCATATGATGGATAATGGATTTTTTTTTTTTTTGAGTCAAAAGCTTTGATTGAAAAGTTTGTCATATGTAAAACATGTTTTATGCTAAACTGAGAGTAGATCAAACTTTTTGTTCTAATGTTTATGTTCTAACTTTATGTTATAATGTTTATGTTATAATGTTTATGTTATAATGTTTATGTTATAATGTTTATGTTCTAACTTTATGTTATAATGTTTATGTTATAATGTTTATGTTATAATGTTTATGTTGTAACTTTGTTATAATGTTTATGTTATAATGTTTATGTTATAATGTTTACGTTGTAACTTTGTTATAATGTTTATGTTATAATGTTTATGTTATAACTTTATGTTATAATGTTTATGTTCTAATGTTTATGTTCTAATGTTTATGTTATAACTTTATGTTATAATGTTTATGTTATGTTTATGTTATAATGTTTATGTTATAATGTTTATGTTGTAACTTTGTTATAATGTTTATGTTATAATGTTTATGTTATAACTTTATGTTATAATGTTTATGTTCTAATGTTTATGTTATAATGTTTATGTTATAACTTTGTTATAATGTTTATGTTATAATGTTTATGTTATGTTTATGTTCTAATGTTTATGTTATAATGTTTATGTTGTAACTTTGTTATAATGTTTATGTTATAATGTTTATGTTATAACTTTATGTTATAATGTTTTTGTTATAATGTTTATGTTCTAATGTTTATGTTATAATGTTTATGTTATAACTTTGTTATAATGTTTATGTTATAACTTTGTTATAATGTTTATGTTATAACTTTGTTATAATGTTTGTTATAATGTTTATGTTATAATGTTTATGTTATAACTTTATGTTATAATGTTTATGTTATAATGTTTATGTTATAATGTTTATGTTATAACTTTGTTATAATGTTTATGTTGTAACTTTGTTATAATGTTTATGTTATAATGTTTATGTTATAACTTTATGTTATAATGTTTTTGTTATAATGTTTATGTTCTAATGTTTATCTTATAATGTTTATGTTATAACTTTGTTATAATGTTTATGTTATAATGTTTGTTATAACTTTGTTATAATGTTTATGTTATAATGTTTGTTATAACTTTGTTATAATGTTTGTTATAATGTTTATGTTATAATGTTTATGTTCTAACTTTATGTTATAATGTTTATGTTATAATGTTTATGTTCTAACTTTATGTTATAATGTTTATGTTATAATGTTTATGTTCTAACTTTATGTTATAATGTTTATGTTATGTTTATGTTATAATGTTTGTTATGTTTATGTTACAACTTTGTTATAATGTTTATGTTATAACTTTGTTATAATGTTTATGTTATAATGTTTATGTTATGTTTATGTTATAATGTTTATGTTATAATGTTTATGTTGTAACTTTGTTATAATGTTTGTTATAATGTTTATGTTATAACTTTGTTATAATGTTTATGTTCTAATGTTTATGTTATAATGTTTATGTTATAACTTTATGTTATAATGTTTATGTTATAATGTTTGTTATAATGTTTATGTTCTAACTTTGTTATAATGTTTATGTTATAATGTTTATGTTATAATGTTTATGTTGTAACTTTATGTTATAATGTTTATGTTATAATGTTTATGTTCTAACTTTATGTTATAATGTTTGTTATAATGTTTATGTTATAACTTTGTTATAATGTTTATGTTATAATGTTTGTTATAATGTTTATGTTATAACTTTGTTATAATGTTTATGTTATAATGTTTATGTTATAATGTTTATGTTATAACTTTGTTATAATGTTTATGTTATAATGGGAGTCAATGGTGCCAAAATTGTCTGAAGGGTAACAGGTGGAAGTTTGTTTTCTACACAGTTTTTTACAGACATATTATCAGATCTGAGGCTGGAATTTAAAATCTGATATTAAACTGAAATCCTTGTAAAGTTTTGTCTCACTGACATCAACACAGGCAAAATGATTATTTATAATTTAAATATTGAGTATTTTTAATTGAAAAATGCAAAAATTAGCTAGTTAGCTATTAGCTGGAAGGTTTCCTGTCGTCACTTCCTGTTGTGTTTCTTCTTCTCTCCTCAGATTCACAGCAGTCTGAACCCAAATGCTAAGGAGTTCATCCCGGGTATCCAGAAACACGTCATGTGACCCCTCCGGGCTCCGCCCACCTCCCCAGTCCACACTGTGACATCATCAACAAGATGTCTGCCGTATTTTCCAGTCGCCACTCGACCTTCAGCCTGACATGTTGCCAAAGTTCTGCTCGCATGTTCAAGTTCAGTCTGTTACCATAGTTACTGCAACCCTCACCTGTCTGTCTGAATGCCTGTCTGTCTGTCTGAACACCTGTCTGTCGGTCTGCCTGCCTGTCTTTCTGAACTCTCTGAATGTAGATCAGCTGAGAGTTTCGATGCGTTCACTTTAATCCAGATCAAACCGGTCTCTGAGGTCTGGACCGGATCCAGGCGGTCGTTATCGACTCGTCAAGTCAGCCCTGTCAACCAATCAGGAGCAAGCTCACATGAAAGAGGTGGAGTCTGCAGCTTGTAAACAAATAAAATCTAAAACCACATCAGGACCAGGACCAGGTCTGAGATCTTTGATCCAGATCCAGGTCTTTAACATGACCCGGTCCATGAACTCGCTCCTCTTTCCTGACCCGCATCGCTCCGTCGTCTCTGATTGGTCAGTAGGCTTTTATAGTGTTACTTTAGTGATGTGAGAAGTGACCTCGCTGCCTCAGATCTTTGTCGTGGTCCAGACCTCCGTAGACCTCCGTAGACCTCCTGAGCTTTTATTTGCACTTTTATAAAAACAGATTTTATTTAGCGGTTTAGATCCAGTCTGATCCGGTTTAGGTCAGGTCTGATCCGGTTTAGATCCGGTTTAGGTCAGGTCTGATCCGGTTTAGGTCCGGTCTGATCCAGTTTAGGTCAGGTCTGATCCGGTTTAGGTCCGGTCTGATCCAGTTTAGGTCAGGTCTGATCCGGTTTAGGTCAGGTCTGATCCAGTTTAGGTCAGGTTTGATCCAGTTTAGGTCAGGTCTGGTAGTTTTAGTCGTTGGGTTTGTCCACTCTGCTTTTCTTGGTCATTTCCCAGAATCCTCTGTGTTGGGTGGTCAGAGCTGCTTCATGTTTGTTTGTCGTTTTTTAAATGAACAAAGTTACTGTACAAAAAGACATAAAAGAAAAAAGTGTAAAAAAAATCTATTTTTTCTGAAATCTATTTGAAATAAATGTTTATGGACAAACGTCTGATTGGTTCGCCTCGTTCCTACACTCGTCTAACGCTAAAATAACACTCGTCTAACGCTAAAATAACGCTGCTAGAGTCTCCAAAAAGAGCGGGAAACTTTAACATGGACGCTTATGGACGGAATGTTCTGGGCTGGAGTGAGTCACATGACCACTAGAGTGGAGAGGGAGAGAAAAATCTGTCATTAAAATAATGTTAAACTGCTCTCAGTGGCACAAATTTGACTCCACAGAAATAATTTTAACATCAAATTGTTGTAAATGTTGTGCTGCTCGCTCACATGTTACTGCTGAAGCTGTCAGACTTATAGTTTTGTCTGAGCGCACTCAGATGTGTCAGGATCACCCACCAACTGCCCCATTTACTCCCATGTTAACTGAGAGCAGAAACTTCTGGATTACAGCAGACAGATTGGTTTCTTTACCTCCCTCTAGAGGTCACATTTTTTAACTTTATCCACACAGATTTTATATGTGGACGTCCAGCAGAGCCTCAGGATGATCATCATCCTCTCCGTTCATTGATATGACCTACAGTTCTCTGACAGCTGTCTCTTGTTTGAAGGTGAACTTTCAGGCTTTCTCTCTGTCAGCAGGTTCAACTGACACACAGCTGCTGTTTGATGGTCTGCTCTGATTGGTCGACTGCAGTAGAGCTATTTATAGACTGCAGCTGGTTGCCGGGCAGAATTTGTCTGACATCATCAGACGACTGCTAACGTTTGTTTTTGAACGTCTGGTCAACGCTACAGAAACACTCGGTAACTGCTCAGTTTAAATCATTTGACAAAAAACACAAATTAAAGTTTCATTTGACTCTTTATATATAAAACGAATGATTATAAAACAGTATGAACGTTAGAAATCAGACAGAAGACCGGCTCCAGGATCAACACTTCAGACTTGACCCGGCTTCAGTCACGCTCACACCACGAGTCAGGAAAAGAACGCCACATGGTGATGTCAGGTTCTGTTTTCATGTCCTGGACACGTGACCCGGGTCCAACTGAACAGGACGACTCCACCACAACGCCTCACTGGTGTGAACAGACAGGAAGCTGTCCTCTGCTGTCCTCTGCCGTCCTCTGCGGTCTACAGTGCCCCCTGTGCCACCCTCCTGAACAGCTCCCGTCTCTGCTGGGCCGTCATGGTGTCGCAGCTCTGCAGCAGGTTAGCGATGACCAGTGTCTGCTGGACTCTGGAGGACCTGACCCACAGACGACCGTTCATCCCGACCACCAGCTCACAGGGGAACAGCTGCTGCAGGTCGGACAGGACCTCACTGTGGGGGGACAGCAGCCTGGGGGGGACAGCAGGTCACAGAGGGTGAGGACAGGTACGCACACACCTGTTTATCTGGACACAATCACCTGAGGACATCTCACCTTCTGACGAGTCCCAGAGAGACGCTGAAGAGCAGACCGCCACCTCCAAATACTCCCATCCCATTGGCTCGTCCTGAACTGTCCATACACACCAGCTCTGGCTCCATGTCCTTATTGGCTATAATGAACTGAGCGAACACCAGGTCACCCACCTGTACAGGTAACACACAGAGAGGGAGGGGCTAAACACCAGGTCACCCACCTGTACAGGTAACACACAGAGAGGGAGGGGCTAAACACCAGGTCACCCACCTGTACAGGTAACACACAGAGAGGGAGGGGCTAAACACCAGGTCACCCACCTGTACAGGTAACACACAGAGAGGGAGGGGCTAAACACCAGGTCACCCACCTGTACAGGTAACACAGAGAGGGAGGGGCTAAACACCAGGTCACCCACCTGTACAGGTAACACACAAGGTGTCTTCTGTCTGTCTGTCTCTGTCTCACCTGTCTGTCTCTGTGTCTCACCTGTCTGTCTGTCTCTCACCTGTGTGTCTCACCTGT
This sequence comes from Argyrosomus regius, assembly GCA_946959425.1. Classification (NCBI taxonomy): domain Eukaryota; kingdom Metazoa; phylum Chordata; class Actinopteri; family Sciaenidae; genus Argyrosomus; species Argyrosomus regius. The sequence goes on along the minus strand of OX336893.1, from coordinate 447,888 downwards.
CTCTCTTTGTCTCACCTGTCTGTCTCTGTCTCACCTGACTCTCTCTCTCTCTCTGTCTCTCTCTCAATTCAATTCAATACAGCTTTATTGGGAAACACATGTTAACATTGCCAAAGCGTGACATCAACAAGAAGCACAGATAAATGTCTTCACATAAAATACAGGAATATGAAATAAAAATAATTAAATTGTTCAATATGTACAAAGTAAATGATGTCCATCAGGAGGGGATGGTTTATGTCTGTCCTTCCTGTCCTCTGGACCTCCTTCTGTGGTCACAGCAGTTCACGAATCTTGCAGCTATTTGTGCACATTGCTGTACTTCACCCAGCAGGTATGGAAGTTTGTGGATGTGGTCTAATGTCTCAAAGTCTTTCTGTGTGTTTGTGATTTGTGGGAAATATATGTCTCTGATGTCTTTGTATAGATGGCAGGTGGTTAGGAAGTGCAGCTCGGTCTCCACCTCGTGTTGTGTGCAGTGGGTGCACAGTCTGTCTTCTCTGGGCAGCCACGTCTGTCTGTGTCGGCCTCTCTCTAAGGCCAGGCTGTGGTTGCTGAGTCTGTACATAGTCAACGTTCTCCTCAGCCTGGGGTCGGTTACACAGCTCAGATAATCTGCCATGGAGTATTGTCTGTTTAGGGCCAAATAGCACTGGAGTTTGCTTTGGGTTTTGGTTGCAGATGTCCAATAGTTGATGTAATTGTCTTTTTCTTTAGTCATGATTTGGTGGGGCCGGATTGTGTGAGGGCGGTCTTGGTGCCCTGTGCTGTTGGAGCTGAGCCGGTGGACCAGCTGACTGAGGGGACTCCTTTCTTTGCTCTCCTCTTGGCATTGCAGGGCTTTGTAGTGGTAGGAGCTGGGCTCGCTGGCTTTGAGGTGTTGGTAGAATTTGATGGCTCTTTTTTGTATCCGAATTAAAAGGGGAAATTGTCCTAATTCAGCTCGACATCCATTGTTGGGGGTGTTCCTTTGGACTTTGAGAATGCTCTTACAGATCTCAGTATGCAGGCTTTCGATTGGGTGTTTGTCCCATTTTTCAAAGTCTTGATTTGTAAGAGGGCCCCATATTTCACTACCATACAGTAAAATAGGTTCAATTATAGAGTGGAATATTTTGAGCCAGATTCTAACGGGTATGTCAATAATTGAAGACTTTTTTAAGGCGTAAAAAGCCCTTCTTCCCTTGTCTCTGAGATCATTAACGGCCAGATTAAAAATTCCTGTAGAGCTAATTTTGAGTCCTAAATATGTGTAGTTATGTGTGTGTTCAATGTCTCTCTCTGTCTCACCTGTCTGTCTGTCTCTCACCTGTCTCTCTTTGTCTCACCTGTCTGTCACTGTCTCACCTGTCTCTCTCTCTCTCTTTCTCACCTGTCTGTCTGTCTCTCACCTGTGTGTCTCACCTCTCTGTCTCTGTCTCACATGTCTGTATGTCTGTCTCTCACCTGTGTGTCTCACCTGTGTGTCTCACCTGTCTCTCTTTGTCTCACCTGTCTGTCTCTCTGTCTCACCTATGTGTCTGTCTCTCACCTGTGTGTCTCACCTGTCTCTCTCTCTGTCTCACCTGTCTGTCTCTGTCTCACCTGTCTGTCTCTCTGTCTCACCTATGTGTCTGTCTCTCACCTGTGTGTCTCACCTGTCTCTCTCTCTGTCTCACCTGTCTGTCTCTGTCTCACCTGTCTGTCTCTCTGTCTCACCTATGTGTCTGTCTCTCACCTGTGTGTCTCACCTGTCTCTCTTTGTCTCACCTGTCTGTCTCTCTGTCTCACCTATGTGTCTGTCTCTCACCTGTGTGTCTCACCTGTCTCTCTCTCTGTCTCACCTGTCTGTCTCTGTCTCACCTGTCTCTCTCTCTCTCTGTCTCACCTGTTTGTATGTCTGTCTCTCACCTGTGTGTCTTACCTGTCTCTCTTTGTCTCTCCTGTCTCTGTCTGTCTCTGTCTCACCTGTCCGTGTGTGTGTCTCACCTGTCTCTCTCTGTCTCACCTGTCTGTCTCTGTCTCACCTGTCTCTCTCTCTCTGTCTCACCTGTCTGTCTGTCTCTCACCTGTGTGTCTCACCTGTCTGTCTCTGTCTCACCTGTCTGTATCTCTGTCTCTGACCTGTGTGTCTCACCTGTCTCTCTTTGTCTCACCTGTCTCTTTCTCTGTCTCACCTATGTGTCTGTCTCTCACCTGTGTGTCTCACCTGTCTGTGTGTGTGTCTCACCTGTCTGTCTCTGTCTCACCTGTCTTTCTCTCTGTCTCACCTGTCTGTGTGTGTGTCTCACCTGTACGTTGGGTCTGTTCCTCTTGGTGGCTCCCTCAAAGGCCAGGTAGGACAGAGACGCCTGCTCACTTCCTCCACAGTCCACCTTGAAGACGTCTCCTGATTTGACCGTCACGATGCCGATGATGGTCTCACCTTTAGCCGGGACATACTGAGGACACAGAGACATACTCAGCTCCCAGCATGCACTGCTGCAACACCTGTCCCAACTCTGACTCTGAGACTCAAACTAAGAACTGTGACGAACTGGACCGGGCTGGTTCTGGTCCACCGAACCGGGCCGTGTTAATAATGTGTGTGCAGTTAGTCCGTACACAGACAGTGGAGCTTCATGTGAAGTGTCCCCAGTCTCACCCTCCTCTGCTGGGACTCCATCCAGAACATGTTGGGCTGTTTGTGTCGGAGGACGCCGCTCTTACACACCACCAGCCGGTCTCCGCTCCGCCTCAGACCCGGACCACACACCACCTTCTCCGGCTTCACGTGATCCGTTAGAGAGATGGTGTCGTCGGCCTCAGAGGAGAACTCATCTCCCGGTAACAAAACGTCCCCGACTCTCTGTTTTAAGGCGGGAAACATGTCGACTCTCTGCAGACACGCACACACGTGTTGTTGTTGT